>JARQOC010000005.1:13396146-13818483 GCA_033576535.1 Allobates femoralis | reverse complement strand
CATGTTTTAATTTTTTTTTATTTAGCTCCTAGCAGCAACCTGTGAGTGTGAGATGTGTACAGGCATCTTATATTCATGCTGTTCCCATTCCACTTGAGCGTTGTTTTCATCTAGTTCAGTGATTTTCCTACCCCTGCTACTGGTAGGGTCTTTTGTACAAACGCTTGAGTTTCTCATTGACTTTCATTATACTCAGCACTCGAGTTCCAGCCCGTCCGAGCACGCAACCTGCTCGACTTGAGTATTCAGCACTAATCATAGCTCCTCTCCAATGTTACAAGTCTATCCTGCCATGTTGAAGATCTTTATGTAATGATGTCTCCTTTTGCTCGAACCCCAATGAGCCTGGAAGGATAGGCAACGTGCCATTGATGCGTTGACCCCCGATAGGGGTGACCACCCTACCATAAAACTAAAAAAGATAATACCAAGTAAAAAAGATGGAAAAGATACAAAATGAAGAAACCGACTGTTTTGAAGAAGAACTAGGTCTAAAGTCTCTATAGAGTCAGAAAGGACAGAACTCAAGACAGTATCGTTAGTTGTACAGTAGTATTAAACAGAAAAACTACTGAATATCATCATAAGTCCATTGTGGTGAAATATGATTGTCTTCTGGACAATTGTTGTATTAAAAAATGTCTAAATAGCACAAAAGCATTAGTTAGCACCCCGGCCAGCCAATCAGCTGTCTCGGGGGTGGCCGGGAGGAGGAGATCAGCGGCAGAGATCTCCTCCTCCCGGCACAGCTGATCTCCTGCCTTTGTCAGAGCGGGAGAGTTGAAGAAACAGCTGATCTGACAGCTGTTTAAAATCTCCTGCGCCGACAATAGGTGATATCGGTGCAGGAGATAGGAAACAGCTAATCACTGCTTCAAATCTCCCACGCCGACACCGGCGGGAGAGCAGAGGCGGCTCTAGCTGATCTCCCGGTGGCTGCCACTGATCAACGGCGGCCACCGGGAGAGATTTCAATGAGCTCCGCAGTGTTCTCCTGCGCTGTCATGCGGAGGACACTGCAAATCCATTGAGTTCAATGCATGGTTTGTTCGCTTGCAGGTAAAACAAGCGCCCGCAAACTCACAAAAAATGCAACATGCTGCGTTCGAAGGGCGCTTGAAGGGCGCACAAATTGTGCGCATCCGAATGCAAATGCAACCGAACGCAGCCAAACGCAGGCACATGAGTTCCCAGATTGTACCCGTAGAAGCACGACTGACGGTGCGAAACGGCTGTAGTATAGGCTGCTCCCCGTCTTCCCTCTTGCACCCTCCACTTTGTAAGACCCCACAAGAAGAAAAAATAAAGGCTGCAAAAAGAATCCTGTGTGCAGCTCCTACTTGATATTGAAACTGGAACATGCGTTCCCATGTTAAACATAAGAACGCAGTGCGCAAGCGTTTGGCTGCGTTCGGTACGCTGCGCTTGCAAACGCAAGTGTGAAGGCAGCCTAAGGGAGTGGAAACATCAGAAGATTAACTTAACTTGACCTGGCAGTGTCTGTGGAAGAACATTACCATCTATTCATCAAAGGAATCACTCGAAACTCAATGGCAACAGAGTTGTTTCCTCATGGGTGGTGATTTGTAGAGATGGCAAGTGATGTGGTGGTTGTGGCACAGCTACTAAGTATAAAAGTCTGGAACATCAAAGAAGGAGAGGAGTTGGCACCGAGACTTGGATGGAAGCAGACGAGTGAGGAATGGGATGAGTCTCGAGCTGTAGACTGGGCCCACAGTGGCCATTATTGACCAAACCTCTCCGAAAGCCTGAATCATACTAAACTCCAGACGAAACCCAAAGACCCAAGCATCGACTCCAAAAGGAACCTCAAGACCAAACAGAAAAATCCAAAAGGACACCAAACATCTACTCTTGAAAGAACCTACAGAACAAACATCAAACTCCAGAAGGAACCCAAAGACCGAACATTGACTCTACAAGGAATTCAAAGACCAAACACTGAACATCAACTCCAGAAGAAACCCAAAGACTGAACATTGACTCTACAAGGAACTCAAAGACCAAACACTGAACATCGACTCCAGAAGGAACCCAAAGACGAACATTGACTCTACAAGGAACTCAAAGACCAAACACTGAACATCAACTCCAGAAGGAACCCAAAGACCGAACATTGACTCTACAAGGAACCCAAAGACCAAACACTGAACATCAACTCCAGAAGGAACCCAAAGACCGAACATTGACTCTACAAGGAACCCAAAGACCAAACACTGAACATCAACTCCAGAAGAAACCCAAAGACTGAACATTGACTCTACAAGGAACTCAAAGACCAAACACTGAACATCAACTCCAGAAGGAACCCAAAGACTGAACATTGACTCTACAAGGAACCCAAAGACCAAACACTGAACATCAACTCCAGAAGAAACCCAAAGATGAACATTGACTCTACAAGGAACTCAAAGACCAAACACTGAACATCAACCCAGAAGAAACCCAAAGACCGAACATTGACTCTACAAGGAACTCAAAGACCAAACACTGAACATCGACTCCAGAAGGAACCCAAAGACCGAACATTGACTCTACAAGGAACCCAAAGACCAAACACTGAACATCAACTCCAGAAGGAACCCAAAGACCGAACATTGACTCTACAAGGAACTCAAAGACCAAACACTGAACATCAACTCCAGAAGAAACCCAAAGACCGAACATTGACTCTACAAGGAACCCAAAGACCAAACACTGAACATCAACTCCAGAAGGAACCCAAAGACCAAACACTGAACATCAACTCCAGAAGGAACCCAAAGACCGAACATTGACTCTACAAGGAACTCAAAGACCAAACACTAAACATCAACTCCAGAAGCAACCCAAAGACCGAACATTGACTCTACAAGGAACCCAAAGACCAAACACTGAACATCAACTCCAGAAGAAACCCAAAGACCGAACATTGACTCTACAAGGAACTCAAAGACCAAACACTGAACATCGACTCCAGAAGAAACCAAAGACCGAACATTGACTCTACAAGGAACTCAAAGACCAAACACTGAACAACTCCAGAAGAAACCCAAAGACAAAGCACCGGATATCGACACCAGAAGGAACACAAAGGCCAAATACCAATAAATGAACACCGCCAGAAGACTATCAGTCTGAGCTGGGCCATTGCTTTGTGTCCAGACGTACGGTACTCATTGTGGGGAAGTTAACCTCTAGCATCAGACTTGAGGTTTTGCTGGTCATGGTATAGCCAGTGTGTTGAAAGACTAAATTGTTAGATAAGTGAGACTGTGACTGATACAGAGGTGGCGGGTTCACATTGACACTTCCAAAACAGAAAGACTGTGACTGAGCTAACTTTACAAGTATCCGTTATCTAATGTTATAATACATCAAGTGTATTGTATCGCATTTAAACCTTGTATAGCTCCTGTTGAGAATTCATCCATCTTTCTTTGTAATCACCTGTACTGTTCCCTTTTGGAACTTTATTATTTTTACCCCGTGATATGTATGAAGTGAATCTTTATTGTTAGTTACCGCTATGTTGAATTTTCTGCTTTGTTGCATCCTCGTAACCTGTTCTTCACCTTCACGGCTTGCACAAGCGTTGACCACTCAGCCAGTCTCAACCATCGGTGAACCATCGTACAGTAGTTTCACTGTGCCGTATTTTGTAATCCATTAGGATGCAGGTAAAATCTGCATCCCACCGGATTTCCCCACATTTCTAAAATGTGATTCAACTGGATGCACCCACATCTGTATTATCATTGATTCCTACCATGTATCAGTGATAATACATGAGTATCCCATTGCATCACCTTGGGTACCTTTTTTTTTGTTAGTGGAATGTGTCATTTTATATTGGGTTTTGGACATGCTCAGTCAAGAAACCTGGTTTCCAGATCAAGTGGGATCCGCCGGATCTGATTACCACAGAGCACCATTCTTATTTAACCCATAGTGTCCTAGATATGGGTGTTCTTGGTTTTGAAACGAAGACCAAAATCTCTCCAAAATGCGTTTTTGGCACCAGTGGAAATCAGGGGAAAACGGGAAGAACTAGATACATCCGCAGGGTCCTGCAATGAAAGTCAATGGCAACATAGAAAAAGATGTATGTCAGCTCACGCTTAAGAAGGCGTCCTTTGTGAATCCTTAGCCGGACAGTGTGTGCAGAGCCAAACTAGGCTGTAAGATGGCCAAAAACAAGTGGGGTGTCCTCTTTGGTGGACTTCCCCAAGATTGGGGAACTGCTTCGGTCTTCGATCAGGTCAATGTCGGCACACACCAGTGTAAGCCCCCTGTTTTGGATATCGTATGTCGGTGGACTTCCACAGAATCACAGCAGACGCACGGAAACTGCCAAGGCTACGTCAGAGAAGCTTCTGAGCCAGATTAAATACAAAAACGGAATGTTGGCATCCCGAGGAGAAGAGATTAAAAAATTAAAGTTTTTATTGTAAATCCATTAAAAAGTCCATCTCCCAGCAAGATGATGGCTCATCGTTCCGACGCATTTCGGCAAGAGTTGCCTTAGTCATTGAAAGTCAATGGGGCCAAAAATGGATACGAGTGCATCTAGTCTTAGCTGAAAAATGGTAGTGTGAAACCAGCCTAAGCAAGAGAAAGTGTGAGCTGGAAGATGACACCAATGGGAACCCATGATGTATCAGAACAGGATGAATGTGTTCCGAGTAGAGATGAGCGATGTCCGATTCGAATAGTTCGCCAATCTCAAATTCGAGTTGATTTTGGCCCTATTCGAGTCATTCGCCGAATTCGAACAATTTGGTTCAAATTCGGCGAATTTCGAACATGTTCGATTTTGGTTCGAAAATGCGGCAGATGCGGTCAGAAAACCGCATCTGCCGCATTTTCAGCCAAAATAAACATTCCCTAAAAGAAAGAACGTGTTAAAAATAAAAAAATAATCAATGCTCACCTGTCCGCGGTCCACCGACTCCTCCGGCAAGGTCCTGTGGCTTCTAGGACCTGTGGTGACGTCATGTTCTCGCGGGAACTCCGGTCACATGACCGGAGTTCTGCGAGAACATGACGTCACCACAGGTCCTATAAGCACAGGACCTTGCCGGAAAGCTTAAAATAGATATTTTTATGTTTCGGACACTTTCTTTTAAGAACACAGACTTTTAAGAAAGGGTCCGAAACATAAAAATATCTATTTTAAGCTTTCCGGCAAGGTCCTGTGCTTCTAGGACCTGTGGTGACGTCATGTTCTCGCGGAACTCCGGTCATGTGACCGGAGTTCCCGCGAGAACATGATGTCACAACAGGTCCTAGAAGCCACAGGACCTTGCCGGAGGCTTCGGTGGACCGCGGACAGGTGAGCATTGATTATTTTTTTATTTTTAACACTTTCACTTTTTTTCACTTCCACAATGTATGTATATACATTGTGGAAGTGAAAAAGCCCACAAGCCCGGTTTTGTTCGTTTTCCGGGGTGTTTCGACGGTGTTCGTCGAGCATTCGACGAACATTCGTCGAACACCCCGTCGATTCGACGAATCGAATCGAATTCGAACACCGGGGTGGTGGCTCATCTCTAGTTCCGAGGAACCATGGAGTGTCGGTAAAGGAGCAGTAAGCAGTAGAGGATCAGTGGAGTAAGTATATATTTTTTATTCAATTCTAATACTTTTTTAGAAAATAAAAATAAAAAATATTCGCTGAATATCGCCTTCAACTTCAATGGGATTCCAAAATTGCGAAAACTGTTCCTTCAATAACGTGAGCGGCGGCTCCATCCCAACAATAAGCCGTCATTTTGAGCACAAAGTAGTCAAAGTAATCAGAAAAGTTGATTTCATTTCCAGCGAGGTGAAACAAACTTCAGTGACAATCAGCCTCCGAACAAGCACGGGAATTCCTACCGTCTGTTCCCGAACGTGGGTGGTTCCATGAAATGCAAAAAGATGTTTTTCTGAGAAAACCTGCATAACATTTCTAAAGGTCAGAACGAATTGGCAGCAGTAAAAACATTTCATATCTGTCATTCCTCTGTCTGCTATAAAAGAGAGTTGAAATAAACTTCAGTATTTTGCACTTCACTCCTCAATCAGCCGCACACTGGGACAACAACGGCTCCGAAAGGTTTTCACATGGACGGTTAGTGCGAAATAAGGTTGAACATATTCCAGGAAAAGTCTGAAAGTCTAATGAGGTTACCAAGGGTGGAAGAACCCAACAATAAAATATTCTTTTCCACGATGTTGAGGTCCTGCGCCGCTGGGGTAAGTGGGAGAATGCTGGTAACCTCGGTAAACATCAGGTTACTAAGCAGAGCGCTGCGCTTAGTACCCGATGTTTACCGTGGTTACTGGCATTCTCCCGTTTAGTAACCCAAAGTGATCCCTGGTTATCAGGGAACACATCGGGTAGAAGGGCGTCACACATGCCGATGTGTGCTGCCCAGCGGCTGACCACCGATGGAAAAACGGCCCTGGCCATTCACCAACGATCAGTGATCAGCTCGCTGGTCGTTGGTACATGTTACACAAAGGCGACTTCGCTACGAGGTCGCTGCAACGTCACAAGTTGCAGCGACATTGTGAATGATGTCGCTGTGTGTAAACCGGCCTTTATCCTTATCTGTATCTGTCTATCTGCTTGTCCTGTCTAAACACTATAAACAGAAACATAGTGCATATTTTTCAGGTTCCTAGATATGGGGACTACAGGTGGTACAAGAAGACAAAAGAGGTGCTAGTTTTATACAGAAAATGTCCCGTTGCGAAAGTAAATAAGTATTTGAACTGAACACTTTGACGCCTAGTGGACCTAATAGCGGAGTTGAACTTTTTGCTTTCATATGATTGGCTATATACCGTAAGTACTCAGAGAGAGGCTGACTTCACATCCATTGACAAGTGATGGCAGTGAACTGGCTTCGATGTTGGTAGAGCACCAGCTCCAGTGATGGTGGAGCATCGGCCTTGGTGATGGTGGTGTGCCGGCTCCGGTGGTGGTGGAGCGCCGGCTCCGGTGGTGGTGGAGCACTGGCTCCAATGGTGGTGAAGCTCCCGGTCTAGTGGTGGTGGAGCACCAGGTCTAGTGGCAGTACAGTCATTGCAGGCTGTAGGCTGTTCTGAAGAGATGGGTTTTCAGGTTCCACTTGAACGTTCTGAGTGTAGGGGACAGTCGGACATGTTGGGGTGCAGAGATCCAGAGGATGGGGGATGATGCATATGACACACAAGTCTCAATCTAGTCTCAGCTTTCTCTTGTGCTCATCGTCTTTCGAAACTTATTAAACTTATCCAAACTTTTTTAAAAGAGCAGAGAAGCTCATAACTCACCTCTTCATTGCCGGATTTTGGGCATTAACCTTCTTTATAACAAGATGGAAATGTACAACGACATTGAGAAATTTCCCTCAACTCCAAAAACACAAACTCGAAAATGGCAATAAAAAAAAAAAAGAGAAGACAACCTCAGGTGTCGTGGAGACGTAATTTGGCTTTGGTTAATGTGCTGCTGTTTCTCCATCTCTATCATTGCAGGTGTGTTAAAAATGATAAGAGACGAACATCCGGCTCCAAAATGTCAACCGGTGCGTGATTGCTATTTGTCAGGGAGAAGCCGGAGCTGATTCAGTCCATACGTCGTCTGTAAACAGAACTCAATCAGCAATAAAAAGCTTCCGCCTGTCAAGCTGAAGGTTTAGTTAGGAATGAGATAATGCACAATTGTGACTAAAATGGTCACATGCATCATTGACTTCATTTACAACAGTCACTTTTCCTATTTTACACCTGCAATGAGAAATCCCAGCTCATCCAGCTGATGAACCGTCCTACGCAAGAACGTTGGCACCCGGAAAAAACGCACCTTGTGTTGACTTTCCAAGTCTGTCATCTCTGCCGAAAGGTTCATGAACAGTAACTGATGGGTTTCATTACATTTTGCAGCTCTAGTAGGGGAAGTATACAGTATCTGGTCATCCATCATGTCCCAATGTATATGCATGTACACAAAATCTGCACAATCACATGTATGTGCACATTAAAGAGAACCCGTCAGCAGCATGTTACTAAGTAGAGTACAGACAGTGACATATTAGCGATGTCATACTCATTAAAAAAATACTTGAAGTGATGAAAAATCCGTTTTATTTGATTTTTTTTGTTCTGAATTTGAAGTTTTCTTCTCTTCTTTTTTTTGTGTATTGAGGGGGCTGTGAGGGGGCTGTGAGGAGGGCTGTGAGGGGCTGTGAGGGGGCTGTGAGGCGGGCTGTGAGGCGGGCTGTGGGGGCTGTGAGGCGGGTTGAGGGGGGCTGTGAGGGGGGCTGTGAGGGGGCTGTGAGGCGGGCTTGAGGCGGGCTGTGAGGGGGGCTGTGAGGGGGCTGTGAGGCGGGCTGTGAGGGGGCTGTGAGGTGGGCTGTGAGGCGGGCTGTGAGGCGGGCTGTGTAGGTGGGTGTGGGCTGTGAGGCGGGCTGTGAGGGGGCTGTGAGGCGGGCTGTGAGGGGGCTGTGAGGTGGGCTGTGAGGGGCTGTGAGGTGGGCTGTGAGGCGGGCGTGGTGGAGGGGTCTTCAGCGCTTTTGGAGCACCTCCACTGCGTTCTGTTGTTATTTCTTCAGCCTTATTTTGATTTCGTAATGGCAACCGTCAAGCCTATCAGCAGCGCTTGTGTAGATTGATCTCATAGTGGACTTCAGTAATTGGCACCTGTGACACTGAGCAATCTCTGCATACGAAGCCACTTGCTCACCGAAAACTTGATAAAGTAATCCTAGTTTAAATTATATTTATATCAAGGGAATTACTACTAAAATATAACTTTCAATAATTGTTTTTAAAAGGGAATCTATAGTTCCGATCAAAATGTGCAACTGACTTTCTAGAGGGTAAAAGAGGGGGGGGGGGGCGGGGGCGCACTCAGAGCCCGTCCCTATCCTCTCCCTATCTCACCCTACCTGACAACGGAGTTTTATACACATACAAAACCCCCTAGATGGTGTCCCCGTTCCTCGGCGGCTGTCCCTGCTAACCCTTAGCTGATGTGTAAAGGTGCAGGCCCATTGGTACACTATACCTCCTTGTAGCAAAATCAGATGTCATACATATATGCTAAAAGGTATTGCAAAAAAGGCCGTCCCAAGAGTTAAGGGTCTATCCCTTTAACTTAGTGGCCTAAAAAACGCCACCTAAGGGACATGTATAAGCGGCTGTTCGGAGAGATAATTCCTTCTAGTCTTAAGATTGTGCAGGTGTCGGGTGTTATGTATGTGCTGTTGTTCAAATTCTCAAGTCCTATACCAATACTATGTATTAGCAATAAACCTAACAATTGTTAGATACAAAGTAATCCTAAAAAGAAAACAGCACTAATTCACCTTCCACTGTAATCTCCCTAACCATACTCATAACCACATGTCACCTCAGTGGTGTGCAGCTTTAACCCTGGGGTGGCCAAATACACCAAAACCGCAAGGGTCACTCACAGGCAGAGTTCTCAATGCCCCACAGAAGAAGGTCAGGGTATAACTTAGCTTATCCTGAGGTCCTCGCACTTCGTCCTCACTCTTCGTCCTCACTCAACGCGTTTCCCCACCATAGATGTAGTAGTGGGTTCCTCAGGAGTGGTAGTTCGTTACACAGGGCGTCTGTCCAGCCATATATCATTATACAGGGGAGGAGGGGGGAGTGACCCTTGCGGTTTTGGTGTATTTGGCCACCCCAGGGTTAAAGAGGAACACCACTGAGGTGACATGTGGTTATGAGTATGGTTGGGGAGATTACAGGTGAAGGTGAATTAGTGCTGTTTTCTTTTTAGGATTACTTTGTATCTAACATTTGTTAGGTTTATTGCTAATACATAGTATTGGTATAGGACTTGAGAATTTGAACAACAGCACATACATAACACCCGACACCTGCACAATCTTAAGACTAGAAGGAATTATCTCTCCGAACAGCCACTTATACTATAGATTCCCTTTTAAAAACAATACGAAGCCACTGGGCTCCATTTTCCTGAAGATTGCAGAGATAGCAGAGATATCAATCTGTTTAATGTGTGTGCTGTGCATGTTTGCTGTGGCTGCTATGTACGCTGTGCTTTTTTGATGTGTCTGATGTCTGCACTGTGCTTGTGTGATATCTCTGATGTGTGATGTGTTTGGTGTGTGTCCTGTACTTGTGTGATGTGTCTGACAGTTGTAAAACACAGACACAAAAAAATCCTTTATTTGAAATAAGACACACAGATAAACCTCATTTTTCCATTTATTAACCCCAAACATACCCTCCAATGATAATTCACTGCAATATCCACTCACCTATGCTACATTTGCTAACCCTCGTCAGTGTGTTGGTTCTCGGCTTCGTGTTGGTTGTCGTCCCGCCATGTTGCTTTGAAGGTTTCTTCTCCTAAATTCAAGCCTCGGTTCATTGGTCATTACAGGATTTCTGAGATTATTAATCCTGTCTCTTTCCAGTTGGCGCTTCCGGGCTCTTTTGCGATTTATAATGTTTTCCATAACAACAAGGCTTGGCCCGTGCACAAGTCTCACAGCACAAAGGAACACACATCCCGGGACAAAGAGGGCCACCAAAAAGATCGACTGACCAAATCACGGGTACCAAAGATGCCAGGATGACGAGCCAACACAGAACAGTCAACCTCAGAAATCACTCTAGTAGTCCACCGGACAGGAACAAACAGTTTACCCACAGGGCAACGATCAGGCTTATCCACCTGAAATTCCCAAAGAGCCAGGCGTAAATCGGGGGAAACAGCGGAAAGAACAACCCCCTCCTTCAGAATACCGAACGGCTCCGAAGGCTCCAAAGAATCAGCCAATAAACTGTGAGCGAGAGCATCGGCCTTAACATTCTTAGAACCAGGAAGGTACAAGACTACAAAATCAAGACGAGTGAAAAACAAGGACCACCGACCCTGTCTAGGAGTCAGCATCTTGGTTGACTCGAGTTACACCAGATTCGTATGATGAGTCAAAACCACCACACGATGCTTAGCCCCCTCCAGCCAATGACGCCACTCCTCAAATGCCCACTTCATGGCCAGATAGTCCCTGAGCCGCTGCTGTGTCCTCAGATGAACACTCTGACATCAACACTCTCACAAGAAAAGACTACGGCACTCATCCTATGGGTACCAGTGCACACTGAAACACTATACAAGGTAACAAAAAGGTCAGCTGCACTCTACGCTAAGTCATGCTATTTGAATGTAGAAATACATTACAGATAGTGAACAATGAAAAATGGAGACACCTTAGCTCAGAGGTCCCCAACTCCAGGCCTCGAGGGCCGCCAACAGTGCAGGATTTCAGGATTTCCTTAGTATTGCACAGGTGCTAATGTGATCATCTGCACAGGTAATGATTCCAACCCCTGTGTAATACTAAGGAGATCCTGAAAACATGCACTGTTGGCGGCCCTCGAGGCCTGGAGTTGGGGACCTCTGCCTTAGCTAGTGCATATGGCTATCTGTATGACCAACCAGTAGCCACATCAAGGCATGTCGCCTGTACTGGGTCCTAACCTGCCTTCATGCCTGTTGAGATGGGCGAGCAGCAGACCTGATACAACAGCACCTTATGGCTAGTTGAGGAAGGTGCTGCACAGAGGGCGTAACCCCATATTCTAAACAAAAAAAGACTGTGGCACTCATCCTATGTGTACTGGTGCATGCTGAAACACTACACAATGTAGCAAAAAGTCAGCTGCACTCAATGCAAGTCATGCTATTTGAACCTAGAAATGTATTAGCGCTAGTGAAAGGTGACATGCCTACTGTGCGGTCAGTCACATGGCCATTTGTACTAGATAAGGTGTCTCTCACTCACCATGGGCCGGGTTCTCGGGTCTCAGGCACTGGCCGTGGTCACGGTTCTGTGCCTGAGGCTGTGGAGGCCCGGTGGTCAATAAAAGGTTAAAGTATAATGAAAGAGCTTCTGTTTCATGACGCCACCTGTAGGGGTCCGGTGATGGCACCGGCGCTGCTTGGACCTCCGACGGATGTGCTGCAGCAAGATGGATCCGATCCCTACAGGATGAGCGGGAGTCCCCGGGGTCAGGAGCTGCAATGGTGTAATAGGGCAGCTCGGTTAATGCTGTAGACGAAGCAGTTAGTACAGTCCTGAAATAAAGCTCGGACATGTTGCTCCTCTGAACGAGTGTTTACTGAGTTCTTTCTCGGTTAACAGGCAATACAGTTTTCACTGCTAGGTAACGGACCGGGTGGTTCCGGCAATGAATAATCTCCCTCCAAGGCTCCACAGTGTCCTTCTGTATACTACTGACTCTCTCGTCGCTGCTCTTAATATACCAGGTCAGGATACTGAGGATCTTCTATTGGTAACCCGAGACGTTGGCCTAGCGACTCCCGATAGGTTCCTGAACCCCAATGGTGGGTACCCCTCCTGGCACAGCTGCGGTGATGGTAGTTTGTGTATTGCGCTCCTACGAAGCCCTCAATCACTCCGGTTCTGTGGCACAGCGATAGAGCATCTGCACCACCTTGGAGCTTGGACTGGGCTCGGGTCGTCTTTTGCCCGTTACTGGTTCTCTTGGCCCCCTTCGCTTCTGGGTCACCAGCTCTAGGTGCCCCCCTGTTAGCTGTTCTGTCCCGACTTGGTTCTTGTTCCTGTCTCTCCGACTTTCTAACTCTGTTCTCTCTTTCCCCACTGCTATGCATCTAACTCTCCTCCCACCAGGATCGGTTGCCCAGGAAACGGGTCTCTAATTGGTCCTCTGCCTCTAGATGTTGCATGTGGTACATGGAGCCTTGGGATTAACCTATTCATCACCAAAACGGAGAATACTGCACCTTCAGTCAGGGGTGCAGTACCCTCCTGTGACGCACTCTCTGCTTAATACATGTAACATATTCAAGTGTGCTTCGCTGGAAATTGCTGTGGATTATTGTCGGGGGGTATGTTTGATGTTAATAAATAGGAAAATGAGGGTAGTCTGTGTGTCTTATTTCAAATAAAGTATTATTCTGTGTATGTGTTTTTTAACTATTTACTTATACAATTGATAATGTGCGGTTCTCATAGAACATTATCAATCTGGGCTTAATGAAATCCTTCAATACTCACTTGTCATTAACCCCTCCTATCACCCCAATGCCCCTGCATCAGGGCATCGGAAAGAGCCAGGTAAAGCGTCAGGAATAATTAGGAGAAAGAGGAGCACCACAAGGTTCTATTCAGATAAAAAGGTGGGTGCTCACCATGTCATGGAACCAACACATGAAAACAACAGAAAAGCGTCAGGAATTGACGAATCTTCTTTATGTGCTAATTTCTAGGGCGGATGCAGGCTGCTATTCTGTAGCGTAGGGCACAATAACCTTCGGCCTCACCACACTGAGAATACCAGCCCCCAGCTGCCTGGTGTTTATCTTGGCTGGCAATCAAAAATAGGACAAAGCCCACACTTTTTTTTCATTGTTTATATAAATAGTTAAAAAAAAATAATGGGCTCCCCTGTATTTTTCATTGCCAGCCAAGGTAAAACTAGGCAGCTGGGGGTGGCAGCCTGTAGCTGTCGGCTTTATCAGCGCTGAGAATCAAAAATAAAACAAAGACCTATGCAAACGTTTTTTTAATTATTATTTATTTTTACACACCCTTTGATGGCAGTTTGGTGTCAATGGCAACCAATCACATACGCCTGCACAATTGATGGGGGCACAACAACCAATCACAGACGCCAGTACAATGGGTGGTGGCACAACAGCGAATAACAGATGCTGTCACTGACAGTGGGCGCCTGTGATTGGCTGTTGGAGGCAAAGTCCAGTGAATAAACTGAGGGTTAAGGAGCGGCCCAGGCGTACAAGCGTGCGGACCCCGGTAAGAACGATGTTGATGTTTAATCACTGTTTTGCTTTCTATAACAGCCGAACCCAAACAGTAACACAGACTTCTCAGGGATATCCATGTTCCGGGTCCATGCCCAACACTAGGTGTTTGATACAGACCCAAACGTTTCTCATGTGACCTCTGCCACCAATCACTGAGCTCCGTAGTCATGTTGCGGTAGATGATGCATGTTGTGATTGGCTGCAGCAGTGACATATGTTCTGTAGTTGTATCACCACTGCAGCCTTTAAACAAAGACTGGAGCAGCAGCAGAGAGGCAGCACTGGACCCGAAAGGAAGAAGTCATTCTTATATTATTATACTTTTTCCTTGTGGAATAGGAATGACCATGGAGGCTCAGTGCTTAGCACTGCATGCTTGCCGTGCTGGGGTCCTGGGTTCAAATCCCACTGAAGACAAATTCTTGGAAGGTCAAAATCAAACTAATGATTTTATTTTTCTTTTCAGTTATTTAGCATTTTTCTGTATATTTTTTTTTATTTAATATTATTTATTTTTTCTTCCTGCATAATTCCCATGACTTTGCCTCTGTACTGTTTAGTCACTAGGCACATTATTTCATAATTAGCAATTGGTTGTTACAAGTGGCAGAAACTCCGAAATCACCGCTGTAAGAAATGCTAATGTGTTTCAGATGCAGCATAAGACGACGTATGGGGAAAAATATCATTCTTTGTAATAAGGTGCTGCTGTCATGAATAAAGTAGTAAACCTCTGAGTTTATGGATATGTGTCAAAGATGATAATAAAACGAGGCATTCTCCTTCCTCACCATCAGTTTGATAAAGATCATTCTCACTTTGAGCTTTGTAACAGTTTTTTCTCACTTATTTGTTTTTAATTTCTAACAAAGAAAATCTAATGCTGTCATAAGTTCAAACTCAACTCAGAAAACCTCTAGAAAGTTATTGTAAATGTCACCCGCGCTGTACATGAGGAATTACACTATTTTTGACCATTATTGATAGGAGTTTGAATTTTCTATTGGCACTCTGAGCATCTTGCCTCTTATCAAAATGGTGTCCGCTGCTTCCTGTTATCTTCTCTGCCTCTCTAAACCTCAGCCTTCCATCTAGCCATGCTCAAGTATTCAGTTAAATTCCTGGCTCTGTGCTTCCTGTTATCCTCCTCTCTGCCTTTATAAACCTCAGCCTTCCATCTAGCCATGCTCGAGTATTCAGTTGAATTCCTGGCTCTGTGCTTCCTGTTATCCTCTCTGCCTCTCTAAGCCTCAGTCTTCCATCTAGCCATGCTCGAGTATTCAGTTGAATTCCTGGCTCTGTGCTTCCTGTTATCCACCTCTCTGCCTTTATAAACCTCAGCCTTCCATCTAGCCATGCTCAATTATTCAGTTAAATTCCTGGCTCTGTGCTTCCTGTTATCCTTCTCTCTGCCTCTCTAAGCCTCAGCCTTCGATCTAGCCATGATCGAGTATTCAGTTGAATTCCTAGCTCTCTGCTTTCTGTTATCCTCCTCTCTGCCTTTACAAACCTCAGCCTTCCATCTAGCCATGCTCAAGTATTCAGTTAAATTCCTGGCTCTGTGCTTCCTGTTATCCTCCTCTCTGCCTTTATAAACCTCAACCTTCCATCTAGCCATGCTCGAGTATTCAGTTGAATTCCTGGCTCTGTGCTTCCTGTTATCCTCCTCTCTGGCTTTATAAACCTCAGCCTTCCATCTAGCCATGCTCGAGTATTCAGTTGAATTGATCCTAAAAACATGAAAGTATAGTATGGGCTCCTGGGGTCAGCCCATGCGAAGGGGAGTAGGAGTCACACCCACTGCTGAATGGTTTGCTCCATCAGAAGACTCTGGAGGCGCATTGCTCCGGTGTGTCTGGGAGTATGTGGATTGGACTAGCCACCTGCTGGGAGCAAGAATGGCTTCACTAGTTGTTGACCGATGCTTAATTACATTACATTCCAGGAATGGACTTCTTGGGGGAAGGAGACTTGTTAACTTATAGCACAATAAATTGCATAGTATACAGCTGATAGAAAACGGAGAAAGGTTTCAACATCAAATAGCATAGTATACAGAAATACAGGACAGGGAAAAGGCATATATGATGACAATGTCTACCACGGTCTTCTCCAGGCCTAGATGGGTTCAATAGGGTCTTTCTCAAGCATAGATAGGTTCACCAGGGTCTTTACCAATTCATATGCTCAAAATGGAGTTTTACAATATTTCAGAGTAAATGATGAGATCAGTAGACAGAAGGGAGCTTGAAGGAGCAATTTGTCAATATTAAGATGTTATAAAGCTTGAAAAAGTCACAAACATCAGTCTACAGTAATAGAGTAATCCTAAGATATGGAGGAGGGAGAGGAGGGGTATGCAGCTGAAGTATGTCATTTCCTAGCTGGCCTTGCGTCACACCATGGACTGGGATGCTTCCGTATACAATGCTTGGCAGTGGTCCACACACCAACGGTGTCCGGCACACTACACAAAGCAACAGACTGGGAAACACCAGGGGCACAAATAAAACAGAGAGCTCTACTCATAGGGAATGGGGGAAAGAAGATCTCCTGCACTGACCTGCAGCTGTGCCCTGATCTCCCTACCGTACCTATACAGGTTATTTCACCCCGTCGCCGAGCAGGATAACTAGTCCCTCACTGGCTCTGATGTTAAACCTCAATAGGGACATGGCTGATGTGAGCAGTGGTCTCAACCACTGCACTAAAATCAACAAGAGGGCAAGAAAAGACAGACCGGGAAACGAAAAAACAACTTCACGCCTGCTGCCACATTCCTTGGCTGCAGACGGCGTGCCAACAGTCAGCTTTTCCAGGGCACCTCCTTCACCTCAGGTAACGTGGCCAGGAATGGTGTTCAATCACAAGCAAGGAATGCTGGATCATGTGACCATTAGGGATGGGCGAATTCTAAAATACTCTGAATTGCTAGACTCTAACGAGTCTGAGTCGGAAACTCGCTACTCGTTGCGAGTCTAGCGAGTCCAATGTTAATGAATGGGGAAGCGAGTATTGCAGCGATTCCTGTGTTGCTGGACCCTATAAGTGGTCTGGCAGCAGAGGAAAAACCTGCAATTCCCCATTTTATTCTTTAAAAGCCAGCGCAAAAAGATGCCGGCTTTTAAAGAATATTTAATAAAAAAATTCTATGTAGAGGGATGTAGCAGAGCTGACACCGCGTTTGGGACTACGTCGGATGGAAGAGGATTTTTTTTATTAAAGATGGAGTCCCTAATGGCTTTTTTTTTAATTACTAATAAAAAAAATTTTTCTGTGTGTTTTGTTTTTTTTTAAACAATTTAATAGAAATTCATGGCGGTCATGTGTAATATTGGCGTGACCGCCATAAATTTCGGGCTTAGGGCCAGCTGATAACACAAAGCTGGCCCTAACCCCTTTATTACCCAGCGTGCCATCGCACCAGGGCCCTGGAAGAGCGGGGTTCAGTGCCAGAGGATGGTGCTTCAATGACCGCGCCATCTTCTGGGGCGGCTGCGGGCTGCCTGTCTCCCTGCCTACAGTGCTGTACACAGCACTCCTGCATCCTGGTAGCTCTCAGAAGAGCTGTTTGGGTTAAATGTGAAGGGTCTTGAGGTGGGTTTCCTACACTCACTGACACTCCCTAGCTAGGATCTGCTCCAAGTCTCCCTACTCGCCCTGCACTAGCTCAGATCGTCACAGGAATGTGCCCAAAATGGTGGGGGCAGCCTTATATACAGCCTTGCCTTTCATACATGACATAGGCATCACGATGGACAGAAGCCAATCATAGTCCTGCCACAACCAACAATGCTGTGGCATTATTGAATATGATTGGCTAACATGCTTGTCCATCTTCACAGTTTTCTGACCTAACATGCTAGGCTGTCTCGGAACATTAATATATTCTGTATTTAGCGAGTCCCGAATACAGTATACAGGAGTTGTAGACTCGCTCATCCCTAAGACTCGCTGATGACAGCGGGTATCCGTGAACCGGTGCGAGTGTTTAAACGATTTGGGGACACTCCAGCTACAGAGACAGCGATGTGATAGCGAGTTTAGCGACTGAGAAACATACTTGATCCAAGCTCTGACAAAACTAGGATTGCCATTGATTTGCATTGGACTGGTTACTGTGCGAGTAATCCCTTGGAAACTCGCAGAGTACCGACTCCTGCGAATTCCTTACTACTCGCAGAGTAACGAGTCCTAACGAGTAGATTCGCCCATCCCTAGTGACCATATAATGGAGATGGGAGTGATCACAAAGTAGCCACACCTGGAAAGAGAACTAAGGAGCATTGCTAACAACAGAAACTGACATTAACTCCAACACTACCAAAAGAAAAAAAACACATTTAATATGAAATCTCAAGACAAAAAAGTCACAGGTCTCCAAAGTAAGAGAAACAGCTTGTGATTGATTGCACAAGTTTTATCTATCAAGAGACCTTTGCCTCCTTTCAGTGACCATGATCAACCTCTGTGTCATTCGCAACATGGACATGTATCTGTTGGGTCTTGCTGACATGGGATTTGTGCATGTAAAACTGGAGCAATTAGAGGCGCAGACACAAAGCTGAGAGCTCGACATTAACAATGGAATGTTCTATCTGTGCCTCCCCTGATCATCACAACAACATATGGAACTCCCGCCAGAACACATGATTGACTCAAGACTTAGGAGCATCCCGCAGTCACCACACAAATACGCTGAACGCTGGGCGATCCTGGAACACTGACATTGATCATCTGGCCACCATCAGCCTCAAAGCTCCACTGATGACTCAATGGTTGGACACCCCAGTCCTGTCCTGATGGAATACACTGGGTTGATGAATCAGTGGCTTCAGTGTAGTGGTGCATCAAAGTATAGTAGGTAAATGGTGCAAACCAAAGAACAGCTGTAAAAAATAAGAGCAGTTTAACAACCAAGTGAATTGCAGCTCCGGCAGCGCCATATCTCCTCCCTCATACAGGGTAAGGGGCTCCTATCTCTTTTCTTCTCACAATTTTTTGTAATTAAATCTCAAGGTCCTTAGGATAGAAGGAAAAAGACAAAAAGGAAGACCAGCAACCGAATGGCTTCATACTATCAAGAAAACAGTGTAGAAAATCCTTGCGGACCTATCTAGGCTTGGAGAAGACCCTGTTGGATCTATCTAGGCTTGGAGAAGACCCTGTTGGACCTATGCAGGGTCAGAGAAGATCCTGGTGGACCTATCTAGGCTTGGAGAAGATTCTGGTGGACCTAGCTAGGCTTGGAGAAGATCCTAGTGGGCCTATGTAGGCTTGAAGAAGACTTTGGTGGACTCATCTAGCTTGGAGAAAACCCTGCTGGACCTATCTAGACTTGGAAAAGGCCCTGTTAACCTCCTTAGTCTTGGAGAAGACCGTAGTGGACCTGTCTAGGCTTAAAGAAGACTCTGTTAGACCCATCTAGGCTTTGAGAAGACCCTGATGGACCTACCTATCTTGGCTTAGAAAATACTCTGGTGGATCTATCTAGGCTTGGAGAAGACCCTGGTGAACCTATATAGGCATGGAGAAGACCCTGTTGGACATATCTAAATTTAGAAGAGAGCCTGGTGGACCTAACTAGCCTTGGAGAAGACCCTGGTGGATCTATCTAGGCTGCACATGATCAATCTTCCCACAGAGCGTTTATCCATCAAGTCGCCATTGCTTGAGATCATGTTGAAGGTCATTAAATTAAAAAATATATATCTCTGCTCCTCTCCCAAATCCAAATTTCCTTCAAAATGGCAGAGGAATCTCCTGATTGGGCTGTTATAGTGGTCTGATGCATAAATAATGACTCATAGTCCCTTGTTATAGATTTTGCTATAGTGTGGGGGATCTGCAGAGCATCATGGGAAGACTGTTAGACCATGCCTGAGGTCATGTGATTCCTTGTCTCTCTGTAAGATGGGGACTCCCCTTGTGTAACGTTTGTCTGAGGCTATTGGCTGTATTGGGCATTCTAGGCATAGGCAACTCCATTTTGCAGAATCCTGAGAATCCCTGAATTCATTTAACCCCTATACAGGAATCTGGTCCAGTGACTGCTACCCATGGAAGGACTGTAGGTGTAAACCAAAGGCAGGAATTGTGGCTAAGCAGGGTCAAAGCCGTGTGGTCATGATCCTATAGAGAAATCAAGGAGCCAGGTTAAAATCTTTATGGCAGCACAAAATCGTCAGACAGGAGAAGCATCCAAAAACAGACCGAGGTCAAACGGGAAATCACCAATACAGAGCAGGTGAATACCCAGACCCAATCAGGGAAGCACAAGCTATAGCTGGCAGTTTCTAGCAGAAAGCTGGAAGCTAAAGTAGGGTGTGATACCTTATATTAGGCTGAAGGAGCTGATAACTCCAGCTGGATAGCACACACCGACTGCCAGACTGGGAAGTACTGCAGGTCCAAGCCCCTCTAACCTTAATGAATGACCGGAGCTTGCACTGTCTAAGAGTTTCTGGCTCTCACTCCTCCTCTATCTCCAGCAACTACAGGGTGAATATGGCGGTGTCTGGTGGGAAAAGCAGATGTCGCAGGAGAAGACTCTGGTGGAGATGTGACACATTATAGATGATCCATTAGAATTGAACTGAGAATTATTCAGTTTTGCAAATTTTGTCGAAGTTTAAAAAATTTGTACCAAATCTCAATTAGTGCAGAAGTAATCTGTCCATCTCTATGGGGCCCTTTACACGCCACTACGACGGGATGGATACAACCCACTACAGGCTACAAATGTAGCTTGTAGCGTCAATATAGCCCGTAGTAGCGGCGTGTGAAGACGGGACGTGACAGCCGGCAACAGATACATCTGTTTCCTAGCACTGCTCGAAAACAGATGGCTACAAAGCCGATTGCAGCGAGCTGTATCGGCGTGTAAAGAAGCTACAGAAGGGAACTCTGGACACCCTGCGATGTAGCTGGAATGTAGCTAAGGCGTGACACAGGCTCCGGGATACCACGCCCCTTCAGCGATCATTGGAGGAAGCTCCTGCGTTGCGATTGGTTGTCGCTGCATAGGGCGGCATATTTAAGGAGCTGACGAGTCACACTACACAATTGCTCGGGTGTCATGTATTAATCAGCCTCCTGCAATGCCTGCCCAATCATGGGTTTATTGCTTTGTCCTATCAGCGTACGGACGTCTCGTAATCCACAATTGTAGCACGCCTATGTGCTGTCCCTGCTGCACCAGGTACGCCCATATTAGCTTGTTGTAGCGGTGTGTAAATGAGGTACGATGAGCTACAGATGGCTACTTGAGACACCCGGCGATGTATCCGGGGATAGATGTAGCGTAGCGTAGCGCACCTTGTGGCGGCGTGTAAAGGTGGTGCAATTACCGTTTGTAACCGTTTGTGCGTGCTCGTGCACGTGAAGTAGCGGGTTGTATCCATCCTGTCGTAGCGGCGTGTAAAGGTACCCTATTAGATAGATTTTGTCATTCATTCTTGCATTCAAAAGACGTCAGAGACATACAAAGTTTACCTTCTTTTACCTTCTTTTTTGGGGACAATGTAACAAAAATAACACAATGTTTGCTAAGAATAGAATTTTTACAAAACCAGATGGGTCGGCCACCGGCTTTTCTGTAAGTGTCGGGTAGGAGAGTCCTATACTTACTGGTCAAATCCTTCTTACAAGCGTGGAGGACATCACTTATCATCACCCGTCTATTGCCAGAGATGACTCACGGTAACTTTTCTTGTGTTTTGTTCCCTGCTGATTATAGGTCTGGTCTCTGTGTTATGGACGCAGCATTACTCTGATGCTCTCAGTCTCCGTACCCCAACAATGCCGGACTGAATGAGTGCCATATTATCTGCAATAAAGGATCCTCTCAGCTAAAAGCTTCTGACGCCCTATGGACCTTTGTGAGTGGTTGTCATTATGCTCCATCTTATGTTGCCTCAAATTACAGTTTTGGTGTCTACATTTAGGCTTGGTTTGTGATTGTACCTGGTTCCCACCAGTAACGTTTAGCTCCACTCTACCGACATTCATAGTATTAACAGATAACTTATCAATACAAGCGCAACACATGGCTTTAGGGCCAGCTATCGCCCCATATCACTACTATGGTTCACTTCCAAACTCCTCAAACAACACATCTGTGCTGACCCTTCCCACCTCTCATCCAACGCAAGCTTCGACAACCAAATTACCAATGAATTACTGCCAAAGCCAACCGACATTTCTCCATACTTTTCCTTCTAAACCTGTCATCAGAGTCTTTCTTCCCTCTGTATTACAGACCTTCCCTCTCTTCTATCTCTTTATACCTCTCCATTCACAGTTTTAGCGTCTCACACTTGCTCACTACCTCCTCGTCCCCTCTCTCTGTTAGTATCGCCCGAGGATCCGTCTGTTGACGCCTGCTCTTCTCCATCTATACCTTTGGCCTCAGTCAATTCATAAAGTCCCATGTCTTACAGCACTACATATACGCTGATGACACTCAGGTCCAGTGGCGGACCCATGGCCCCGGGGGCCCTGCTGCAGTAGTACTGAGAAGCGGGATGGGGGGTGCTGGCGGCCATACTGAGAAACGGGGTGGGTGGGGGGGGCAGCTGAAGGCCGTACTGAGAAGCGGGGTAGGGGAGGGTTTTTCTGGCAGCCGTACTGAGAAGCAGGGGGGGGGTGCTGGCGGCCGTCAGTGGGGCCTGGGCGGGGGGCCGGCGGCTCTCCTACCTGTCCTGCAATGATGCTGTGCGGGCGTGTGCATTGCCGGGATCCTGGGCTCAGTGGGCAGATGAGAGGAGGGGCAAGCTTCCCTTGCCTGGCCCTCCTCTGACATCATGGTTACGGGGGTCGGCTGAGGGCCCCCCTGCAGGCTTTAGGGGCCCCCTAGCCGGTCGGGGCCCTGGTGCAGCTGCACCACGGTAGGTTCGCCCCTGCTCAGATCTACCTCTTTGGCCCAGATGTCACCTCTCTGCTGTCCAGAATCCAGGACACTTCATCCCTCTTTTTTGATTTTCAGTTGGATACCGTTTACACGCGGAGTGTGGATCCTGCAGCAGCTGTATACGCGAGTAACACCAGGTTGTGGGGCACACAACCTTACCAGTGAGCACCCAATATCGTAGCCCTGTTTCCAATAAGAACCTATTGTGCTTTGCTGTCTCCTATTATTCTGAATCCAGGAGTGTCTATCAGCCATATCCTCCTTCTCCTCTCAGTTCCTAAAGCTCAATGTGCACAAATCCAACCTCACCATCTTTCCTCTATTTAACCTAACTCCCTTACCCGATTTATCTATTACAATAAATGACATCACACTTTCTTCTCGACTGAAAGTCAACTGGCTTAGGATAACCTTCGACTCTGCCTTGTCCTTCACACAACACATCCAAGTTCTCGTCACCTCCTGCCACCTCCACATCAAAAACATTTCCAAAATCTGTCCATTCCTCAACTCAGTCTATAGAAATGCTAGTGCCACCCTCATCATCTCCGTCATACGCTTAGTTGGCGCTGACATTGCTGGATGCTGCTGTGTAGGTTGTTTGTCTTTAAGAGCTGCATGGTTTATAGTTGTGAAAGTCCTTGCCTCTTGCAGTCACTATTAAGCTCAACACCAACGGAGGTGCCTCCTCACCACCACTGGAGCTGCTGCCTCATCACTACCAGAGCTGACCCCTCACCCCCGGAGCTGCTGCCTCACTGCCACCAGATCTGCTGCCTCACCACCACTGGAGTTGCCTCCTTGCCACCATCAGAGCTGTAACCTCACCATCACAGCTGCTGCTCTCTCAACACCAATGGAGCTGCCGCCTCACCACCACCAGAGTTGTCCCCTCACCTCCGGAGATGCTGCCTCACCATCACCAAAGCTGCTGCCACCTTACCACCACTGGAGTTGCTGCCTCACTACTACTGGATCTGCCTCGCCACCACCAGAACTGCTGCCCCACCACCACCGGAACTGAAGCCTCACCACCACCACTAGAGGTGCTGTCTCACCATCACCAGAGCTGCTGCCTCACCACCACTAGAGCTGTAACCTCACCACCACTTGAGCTGCTGTCTCAACACTACCGCAGCTGCTGCCTCACCACTACCAGAGCTGACCCCTCACCCCAGAGCTGCTGCCTCACCACCACTAGAGCTGTAACCTCACCACCACCAGAGCTGCTGCCTCACCACCACTAGACCTGTAACCTCACCACCACCAGACCTGCCATCTCCACACTACTGGAGCTGCCACTTCACCACTAACAGAGCTGCTTAGGAGCTGTAATCTCACCATTACCGGAGCTGCCATCTCATCACCACCGGAGCAGCCACAGCCCTCGACCTAGTATCTCCTCCCCATTATCCTGTTATACTATGTTCCAGCAAGGGTCCCCTCTGTACCAGTATGTGTTAAGGAATTTATAGCGGTATTTTGTATGTAACCCTTCTCATGTGCAGAACCATGTAATCAATAATGTAATGCAAATAAATAATAATAATAATAATAATAGGGCAGCTTATTGGCATTGTGCAGCTCAAGTCCATGGGAAATGTAATGGACGGTGTTCCATTGTGTCATCGCACGAGCTCTAGAGGTGATCAGGGACATATCTAGTAAAATCAGATCTATTAAAAATTGGATACAAAATGGAATCTAATGTGTCTGTAGTGAAATATGTATTTGAGGGGAAAGGACGCCAAGTAATTAAGGACTGAACACAAAAGGGAATGGACACCAAGCAGTTAAGGGTCGAACTTTACAACATTTCACACCAGACCCTATAAGAACCTGCACCAGTCACAGATTTTGGGGCAGCTGAAACACTCCTGTGAACCACATCCATCTTAGTTACCCGATGTGTTCCCTGGTTACAGGGGAACACATTGGGTTAGAAGGGCGTCACACACAACGATGTGTGCTGCCCAGCGACCAGCGACCCATGCAACGACCTCGACATCGTGGAAAAGAATATAAAATATTCTTTTCCACGATGTCGAGGTCCTCGCTACGCTGGGGTAAGCGGGAGAATGCTGGTAACCAGGATAAACATCAGGTTACTAAGCGTAGAGCTCTGCTTAGTAACCCGATGTGTTCCCTGGTTACCGGGGAACACATCGGGTTAGAAGGGCATCACAGCGGGCACCAAATGACGGGAAAACCGCTCTGGCCATTTACCAACGATCAGAGATCAGCGAGCTGATTGCTGGTTGTTGGTGCATGTCACACGCAGCAACGTCACTACGAGGTCGCTACAGTGTCACAAGTGTAAATCGGCCTTTATATTAAAGATTTAAACTTTCATATATTTAAACCTCGTGTGCTCTAAAGAACTCATAACCCTAGAGAGGGGGCGATTTTGTTGATTGTCTGATAGTCTTAGTTTAAGGGACTCATCGCCCAAATCCAGTGAGTGGTGGCAGTGTGTGTGAAGTGGGGTGGGCAGTCTAAGTCAGGGTGTGATTTATGCTCCATTTCAGCATAGGACAGAGGTCGAGTGCTGGATTGAATGAGAGGCGATAGATTAACCCTTACAGGCACAATCTCAAGTCACGTGCTGGGAAGTGGATATGTGTTAGTGCCTTTATCCATTAAAGGGAAACCCTGAGGAGAGAATTAGGGTTAGGGTTAGGGTTAGTACTCTACAGTTCTAGGATCTATAGATCTCTTATAAATCAATAAAATCATATCTGCTCCTCAGCCCTCACCTCTCCCTCAGGGGTCAGAGCAATTCAGTCATGTGTAGTGCTAAAATTGCAGGGGACCGAAAGTTTATATGGGGGAGGGGAGACCATGGCAGTGCTGAATCAATCAATGTAGTGCTTTACCTCTGCTCCAAGCCTGATACATGGCAGTACACATTATACACCATCACACATTAGTGTGTATTTATATCTGCATGGTGACATGATTGCTATTTGAAGGGAGAACACCCTAACACTACATAGCATGGAATATCAGCCAGACTAATCCTCAGTAATAGTAATGGAGAGGACTAATGCAGGAGCTGCCATCAGGGTCTGAAAATGCTTATAGCAAGGAAACTACAAATGGTACAAGTTTACATCTTTTTAAAAGGTCTGCCCAGGTACTAGGGTCATTTTAGTATCATACTGAAAAATGACCTGACAGAGCCCCTTTAAGTCACATGTTATCCATTTCCTTGTAATCCTCCTTGAGATGGTTCTGCTTCTTCATTGGAGTCCAGCTGTGTTTAATTAAACTGATAGGACTTGATTTGGAAAGGCACACACCTGTCTATATAAGACCTCACAGCTCACAGTGCATGTCACACCTGATGAGAATCATGAGGTCAAAGGAACTGCCCAAGGAGCTCAGAGACAGAATTGTGACAAGGCACAGATCTGGCCAAGGGTGCAAAAGAATTTCTGCAGTACTCAAGGTTCCTAAGAGCACAGTGGCCTCCATAATCCTTAAATGGAAGATGTTTAGGACCACCAGAAGTCTTCCCAGACCTAAACTGAGCAATCGTGGGAGAAGATCCTTGGTGAGAGAAGAAGAACCCCAAGATCCCTGTGTCTGAGCTCCAGAGTTGCAGGAGGGAGATGGGAGAAAGTTCCACAAAGTCACTGCAGCCTCCAGCAGTCGGGCCTTTATGGCAGAGTGACCGGACAGAAGCCTCCCCTCAGTGCAAGGCATAGGAAGGCCCTCATAGAGTTTGCAAAAAAACACATGAAGGATCCCAGACTGTGAGGAATAAGATTCTCTGGTCTGATGAGACGAGGATAGAAGTTTCTGGTGATAATTGTAAGCGGTGTGTGTGTGTGGAGAAAACCAAAAGCAAGAGTTAAAAAAAAAGCAATTCTAGCTTTAGAATTCATGAAATATTTGGAAGATGGGGAGGTTCTGACCGCGTCTCTTTGTTGTTCACACCAATGTTTATTGCTCTTGCAGCTTTCAGATAACGGGATTGCCAAATGCTTTACTCATCTCGGCATGTGAATTTATTACTACAAGTTTAATTCCATAATCCAAATTATCTAAATGCGCCACCTGGGAGAGGAGGGACGCCGGCATTGTGCAGATGAGGAGGATACTTAAGACTCTCCAACTGTGTCTAATGCAGAATTTCCAAGATTTAATGTCATTTCCTAATGTGTGCGGCCAAGGACAGGAGACGCGTGCGGACGGACAGACTTCTGGTCGATTCTCCCATCACCCTTCCAAGACAAGTCCCAGACTCCTGGGGCCTCTGTGCATTTTACAGGATGGAGATCTTCAAAGAACCTAAATTTATCAGGTTGGTAACTCAGGTCAAGCCTTCAACAATGAAATGACCAACACTATTTGGTAAAATCATCAAAGGCGATGTTTCATCAGCACATGAGGCCCTGGTTATATCAGGTTTCTGTGTTCAATGCATTTGTAAAAAATGGCAAGAGTTTCATATTACAATTTAATAGAATAGAAAAGAAATCCACCATTCACAATAGGTGATATCACAGCTCACCTCCTCCTCCTGTACAATGACTGATAACACCTCTATATACAGTAGATAACACAGGATCCACCATTCACAATAGGTGATATCCCAGCTCACCTCCTCCTCCTGTACAATGACTGATAACACCTCTATATACAGTAGGTAACACAGGATCCACCATTCACAATAGGTGATATCACAGCTCACCTCCTCCTGTACAATGACTGATAACACCTCTATATACAGTAG
The DNA here is from genome assembly GCA_033576535.1 of Allobates femoralis. Classification (NCBI taxonomy): domain Eukaryota; kingdom Metazoa; phylum Chordata; class Amphibia; order Anura; family Aromobatidae; genus Allobates; species Allobates femoralis. The sequence goes on along the minus strand of JARQOC010000005.1, from coordinate 13,790,982 downwards.
ATAACACAGGATCCACCATTCACAATAGGTGATATCACAGCTCACCTCCTCCTCCTGTACAATGACTGATAACACCTCTATATACAGTAGATAACACTGGATCCACCATTCACAATAGATGATATCACAGCTCACCTCCTCCTGTACAATGACTGATAACACTTCTTATATACAGTAAATAACTCAGGATCCACCATTCACAATAGGTGATATCACAGCTCACCTCCTCCTGTACAATGACTGATAAACCTCCTATATACAGTAGATAACACAGAATCCACCATTCACAATAGATGATATCACAGCTCACCTCCTCCTGTACAATGACTGATAACACCTCTATATACAGTAGATAACACAGGATCCACCATTCACAATATGTGATATCACAGCTCACCGCCTCCTGTACAATTACTGATAACTCCTCTATATACAGTAGATAACACAGGATCCACCATTCACAATAGGTGATATCACAGCTCACCTCCTCCTCCTGTACAATGACTGATAACACCTCTATATACAGTAGATAACACAGGATCCACCATTCACAATAGGTGATATCACAGCTCACCTCCTCCTCCTGTACAATGACTGATAACACCTCTATATACAGTAGATAACACAGGATCCACCATTCACTATAGATGATATCACAGCTCACCTCCTCCTCCTGTACAATGACTGATAACACCTCTATATACAGTAGATAACACAGGATCCACCATTCACAATAAATGATATCACAGCTCACCTCCTCCTCCTGTACAATGACTGATAACACCTCTATATACAGTAGATAACACAGGATCCACCATTCACAATAGGTGATATCACAGCTCACCTCCTCCTGTACAATGACTGATAACACCTCTATATACAGTAGATAACACAGGATCCACCATTCACAATAGGTGATATCACAGCTCACCTCCTCCTGTACAATGACTAATAACACCTCTATATACAGTACATAACACAGGATCCACCATTCACAATAGGTGATATCACAGCTCACCTCCTCCTGCTGTACAATGACTGATAACACCTCTACATATGTGGAGCCCACTGGGACGGGGTACTCGGTACCAGACCGGGGTACTGCATGGGATGTCACAGCGGTCTTGGTCCGGACCGTGTCCCGGGTTCCGCAATAAATGGGGGGGGGGATATTTACAGGGGAGTTTGTCGTGACGCCACCCACAGGTTGTGGTCAATGAGGGGACCACCGCTGCAGTCTACTTCTGTCAGGAGGATGGATGGATGCTGCAGCAAGGTGGATGAGCCCGCCGCGGGTTGGGACAGCTGCTGACAGGATAAAATGGTGCAATAGCAGTTCTGTATACCCGGAATCAGACATGGACACAGAAGCAGGGTTCACCGGGTTTACTCTCCAATTCTTCCAAGTCACACAGTGCACGGTACAATTGAGTTCTTAACAGCTTTACACAATTGACTCCGGTGACACTTGAACCCTCTGCAGCCAGGTTCTCACTCTTTCTATATGTCCTCTCAGGCTGAGTCTCACTCTCTCTTCTTCTGGGTGGATTGCGGAGCGGCGGCTCGGTCCCTCAACGTAGCTTCCCCCTAAGTGTATTGGCCGTAAGCCGGGTCCTTCTAGTTGCTGCTGTGACCCCAACCCTGTAGTGGGAACACGGATCTGGAATCTGTGTTCCCCGTCAGTTTGTCTGGGGAGCCGGTATGAGACGGCAGTCCCCTCAGAGCAGACACTCAGGTTCCAGCCTAGCCTTGGGTGTCCCTGTCTTGCAAGTGATCACCGGGCTCTTTCCTACCGGGTAACTTCCTGGGTACGTCAGGAGAATCTGTCCTGCCAGTAATTTGTCAGCGCTACTGTCTTCCTCGGACCCGGTGGCACCGGTTCGGTTTCTGTTGTTCCTGTCTTTTCTGGTGACTCTGTCTTTACTGGTCTTGGCTGCTTGGTACTCGCCTACTCTGGGTCTTTTCTGTTCTGCTAGGCACCCACTGGCCTACTGGCTAACTACTTCCTGTTTCTCCTTTTTATACTGGTTCGTTACCCACCCACTTATAACTGGCCCTACTACCCCTTGCCTGTCTAGAGTACCAGGCTCCAGGTTGGGTCTATGTCAGTGGATGTGTGTTTTAGAGGTGCTTGATATACAAACTGTCTACCGTCCTGCCTGGCTGCAGTTCCTACCTGTGGCCACCCTGGTCGCAGGGGCGCCACATATACAGTAGATAACACAGGATCCACCATTCACAATAGGAATAAGACTGTCTCATGTCAGTGATGTGATGGGACCTTGTACATTGAAGACCTGGCCGAAATGAAGATACAAGTATGGAGACAGAAGATGGAAAAATAAAAAATGCAAATAAAATGGATCATTGGGATAAAAAAGATAAAAATAAAGACTTGGGAACAAACACCAGAGAAAGTGGAAATAGAGAAGACGAGCTAATCAGACGGAGAAAAGATCGGGTTTGAGCAGCGGAACAGAAGTAGGAATAGACAAGCTGAGGTCAACAAGGAGTTAAGTTGAATAAGGGAAGAACAATACAAACTTGTGGGTCAATGGAAAAGCAGAGTGAAAAAAAAGAAACATAAATGCAATATATATGACCGATCAATGAAAAGTCTGGTTTGAAAAGCCAAAGATAAATGGGGATAGACAACAAGTCAATGAGGACTCAGGTTTGATCATCAGAAGAAAGACCAAGAATAGAAAAGGGAAAGGAAGAACTGAAGAGGCGCGGAGTGTTGATGTCATGAAGTATCACACTCCACCATCAAAAGAAAAACAAATCACAGCCAAGATGGATCAATGAAGAATAACCATCAAGGATCAGAAAAATCAGCAATAGTCAACACCGGTCAGTCAGGTTATATGAGCCACGGATGAACGGGAATAGTCAAGCCGTGTCTACGACAATCCAGGTGTAAAGAGCCGGAGAAATATGTGATAGAGATCAGAAAAATCAGCCAGACTGGCATTGTGCAGACTCTCTCGGGAGGGATCCAGCGTGTCTCTTCTGATTACTTGGAGCACGGAATGTCATGACATCTCGGAGATCTAAGCTCCCAGGAGGCCGACATTCCAGTGCCAGTTAAGTCCACAGGAGCCTGGTCGAGCTGTCACAGAGTACAAATGTAGATGTGCGACACCTGCTCATTTCTCTTAGTTAATAATAATTTCATAAGTAGAAATCATGGATGTCACGATCTCCACATTGCTATTCCTTGTCTTTGTTATATGTTGCTATGGCTGTGGTTAAGCTGTCGGTCTGTTTTGCTTTCTTTCTCATCCATGCTGGGTCTGAGGTGGTGGATTCACAAGTGTTTCTACTCTCGAGTCATTACTCCGCTATTTAAGTATGCAGGTTTCTCTATTTGGTGTCAATTGTACACTTGCCTGTGCTGTGTGGACTCTGGTGCTTCCTAGCTTTGCTTTCTGACTCAGTCTAACCCTAGTTTCTGTTTGCTTGATTTCCCGACCCATTGCCTGTGACCTGTTTACACTTTTGCCTTCTCCCTGAATACTTGCATTGCCATCCCGGTATACCTGACCTCAGCGTGTGTTTTGAAGCACGTCTCTGGCTTCTCGGTTTCTTTGGCGCCCCCTTGTCTGATCACTCTTTATGTAGAGGAGCCTAAAGATATGCCCAGAGGATCCAGTGTGCCACCCTTCCACGGAAAATACCATAAAAAGGACCATATCTCTAGAACCATATCACAAATTTGAAAAAAACTAAGTCAGAATAATCAGAGGAGCAAAGGGATTAAAATAAGAGCAAAAGGTGGTCATTTCTGACAAGTCCCCTTTAAAGAGCCAATGTCATGCCTTGCTGTGCTGTGTGATCGGTGTCCGTATCCACTGAGTGACAACAGGTTCAGTCCGTGTCCAAGTGTTGATGATCTTTTACATTAATTTCATTCTTTTTCCGCTAGCAGGTGTTTTCAGTTGATTCATTTAGTCTGCCCTATCACATTTTGAGTGTGACTATTTATACCTTCCCTTTCCTGGTCTTCTCTACTGGCTATATTTCTAAGTGGATCCTGCTTGGAGTTCAGCTTTACTGATTTATACTATGTGATAATAGGAGAAACTCAAAAGACACAAAAGGTGTGCTTAGGGTTTTATTAAGATAAAAAACAGTTATAATGGGGCTATAGGGTTTTTTACCTCGGTAGGTTGTGATAAGCCTCAACAACTGTAAAAGTTCAATTAACGAAGGAATAAAAAGCTCCTGTGGTTCCATGGGTGTTTGATAGTAATCAGTGAAAGTGAAAAATAAGGAAAACACAGCCCCGCTGTAAGGAAATCAAGATGCAGAGAATTATTAGTGAATTTATAATTTATTGGCTATGCATTTTAGAGCTAAATGCTACTTTCTCAGGCTAATCATCAATGTATAGCAGGTGTTTTCAGTTGATTTATTTAGTCTGCCCTATATTTGGGTGTGGTTATTTATACCTTCCCCTGGCTGATCTTCTCTGCTGGCTATATTCCTAATTGGATCTTTCTTGGAGTTCAGCCATACTGACAAGGATTTATACCAGCTCTAGCTATCTAACCTACTCCTTGCTCTTGCCAAAAGTTAAGTAGTAAGAGGCTATTCCTTCTTGTGTGCTTTACTTTTCCACTTTGTACTCATGCTTTATGTTCTCTCACTTTGGGATTTCTTCTATGTCTGCATGCCTTCCTTATTCACAGTTATAGTCCTCTGCATATCCCTCTGCTTACTAATAGGTACGGGGAACATTCTACGGCCTTTTATGCAGCCAGGTCCAAGTTGTTATCTCCTAGTTGTGCGGTTAGCAGGGGCGTAACTACAATAGGTGCAGGGGTTGAGATCGCACCCGGGCCCTGCAGCCTTGGGGGGCCCCTAAAGTCCCTTTGGGCTATAGAAAAAGACTAATACTATTAAAGATTTGCAATAATTGGGGGCCCCCTTGGAGCTTCCGCACCGGGGCCCATGGGCCTGAAGTTACGCCACTGGCAGTTAGGGTTATTCCAGCCTGTGCAGGTGCCACCAGACACTGTGCAGCTAGAAACTTTTGTCTGTAAAGCAACTGGTTGGGTCAGGTGCAATAGATTAGGGATAAGCCAAATTTCCCTTGCAAGTTCCCACATGTGCATAACAGCCAAAATGAATTAAAACATGGGAATAGATAGCATGATACAATCAGGTTTGGAGAGCAGAAGAAAGAAAAACAGGAATAGAAAATATAGGTCAACGAGAAATCAAGATTCAAAACCAAAAGAAATAGGTAAATTGAGAAATCAGAGTAAAAAGTGCAGATAAATGGGAACAGACGACGCAAATCAAGAAAGAATCAAGACTGAGGTGACGAGGAGAATCAGGAATAACAAGAGGGGTCAATGGAAAATCAGGTTTGATCAGCTGAAGACGATCCAGCAAATGTGAGGAATCAGACGATATACGAGGACATGGAGCCCAGCAAAACTCATGGTGGGTTTACACACACCAATCATTGTATCCAATATCTGAACAGATCTCTGGTTGCAGTGAAATCATGGATACATAGTTCCATTTTGTGGCTGTGTACAACATGGAGCAATCTGTCCATGATTTCACTGCAACCAGAGATTGGTTCAGATATTGGATACAATGATTGGTGTGTGTAAACCCACCATCAGACTTGGAAAGGCCATCGATGAGCGATTGTGTAGGGCGTGCCGAGAACCCAATCACACCAAGACTTTGGATAAGATAAGACGACATTGAGATTTTCACTACCGCATTGTTTTTTTTATATAGTCTTTATTCAGAATGTTTGATAGAAATACAAGGAAAGGAAATAACCAAACATTCAACATTGCAATAAAATAGAGGGGGGTCTAAATAGGGTGGTGGGAGGGTTGGTCGGGGGAGTTTCAGTGCATTAAGGGAGGGAGTGCGGTCGTTAGAACATCATTTAGAGAATGTTGGTGAGGTGTCACACGTATAGATATCGTGGACGACGCACCAACGATGTAGCGAGCAGCTATCGTTCGCACAACCCAGCGAACGATACTTATTCACTGTTGCAAATGAGCGAAGTCGTTAACGACATCGTTATCGCGGTGTCGCACACAGCGATGCAGCAGGTTGGCTGAACGACGCTCGTCTGATTTGAGAACATGTTCTCAAATCTGTGATCAGCGATCCTACGACTTATCGCAGTCATATCACACGCAACGACGTAGTATCGATGTCGTGTGAACGACTCCAAACCCGTGACGTTTCAGCGATATCGTTCACAATATCTTACCATGCAACGGAACCTTAAGTAAGATGAAACAAGGTGTTAAGGGATCCTTATATTCAGTACCTTATATATGTGTTGTTTAATTGTGTTCTAATGTTGGATAATTTTTGGACACTCGAGCCAAATATGGGAGGAATTGCCTCTTTCTAAGTTACATCTCCAACAAAGAGGCGAGTAGGAGCTATCGATCTTATGTAGGATGCCAATAAGCCTACTGATCCGCAAAGACAAGATCTTGGAAACAGCTGACATAAAATACCGCATGGAAGGCATTCATCGCAGAGGCAGACATCCAAATCTTGCAAGAGATAACTACTCTCCACCTACCGGACGTCTCCAACTCAACATCTAGCTCAGCTGCCCAGCAATTTCTTTTAAACCACGAATGGAAATGAAAAATTGATGGCATCACTACTTTCTTGACCGTCACCGATTCGGCACTGTCGTCCTGTTCTCCCGAGAGCTGATACCATGAGTTTGGGCTTTAATATTTCTGGAAAGATACAGAAAACATAGAATTTACAAACGTCATACCCCCAGGGGAATGTCCCACGCATTTCTGGTAGTGACAAAATTAATTTTAGCGTTTAACAAATGTGTCAAGGTCTCAGCGAAGATTCCGCCACGGGTTAAAAATGGCACTGAAAACGATTACTGAGTCATATCTTCCACCCACCGCTGTCAACATAGGACAGGGAGAAATTACAGTTATTAAAATTTATATAAAGAAATGTCACATAATTGGTAAGAGTCCTACTGTAAAGTCATCAGCCGGGATAATTGCATCGGAAGAAATTAAAGGCATTGTCCACAAGCTGAATGAGTGGCTTCTCTTAAAGGGTTCCATCCCACATTGGTCTTCAGGAGCAGCCATCCCACCACTGCTTCCCTGATACTTTGGACCAGCAATATTCTCGTGTCAGTGAGTGGGAACCGAGGAATTAGGGTCATAAATGAAAACGAAGCCAGATGTTTACAATGCAAACATACTCTGTATCCGGGACAAGGGGCGGACCCACCGTGGTGCAGCTTGTTCAGCTGCCGACCGGGTAGGGAGCCCCTCAAGCCTGCAGGGGGGCCCCCAGCCGACCCCCATGTCCCTGTGTCAGAGGAGAGCGGGTTAAGTGAGGGAAGCTTCCTGCTTCCCTCAGCTGATCCCGCCCCTCCTCTCCTCTCCAGCCCCGGCCCCCAGATCAACAATGCGGCGCAGGTAAGAGCTGTGCACGCTCCCCCCCGCCAGCAGCACCCCCCCACTTCTCACCATCAGCACCTGCAGCCTGACGCTGGCCAGCACCCCCCCCCCTCCCGGTTGACCCCTTGACGATGCCAGCACAATACCCCCCCCCCGTCCTCGACCGACTCTGTGCCAGGCCTGTAGTACCGGTTGCAGCCTATTATGTCGCTTTGGTGCCAAAAAAAAATTTCTCTCACATTGCCCACCAAAAAGTGTGTACGCGGGGCCCAAACTCAGGACTTACTGTTAGTGTTATATATCCAAGGATAAGCAGGTCGACCGAAGTGCCATAAAACACTCTAAAGAACAGCAATCTCTTCGGCATATGAATCGTCAAGGACAGATCTCTCTCACACGTCTCACAATGCCAACACCCGCAGATGTGTCTCACAAAGACACCCCAGGTTGTGTTATCTGTACACTCTCACAAGTGGGCCAAACACCCCCCTTTGCTCCTCGTAGAGGTAGTTTTCCATGTGCATCAGTGGGAAGCTCATGAGTACTGAAATTGGCTGCATGCAGCTATCTTCAGAGCAGCACTTACAAGCTGCTTAACAAACAGCTTGCAAGCACTACATTACTTGCATTGGACACCGTCCACCTCTAGGAAACAGCAGAGGTTGTCCAATAACCCAGGCAGTGAGCAGTAAACTATAGAATTTAAAACCCTTGCATTTTTGAGAATGGAGAGGATTTAATTTAAACACATAAACTACAAAGTTTCTTAATTTTTCAAGTATCATTAAAAATGCTGCCATTTTGTGTCCACAGCTCCTCTGCAAGCCTATCTATCTTGAGGTGTATCAAGTCTACAAAGAAACCCCTTATATACTCCGATGCTGCAGTTACTACACGCATGTTTAGGAGCTGAAGACACGAAATGAAAAGAGTTTTCAACAAGACGTTTTGCAAAATTGTTTATTTACTTTGTCACATGGTATCATAATGGCTAGCACCGATATATAACCAAATATATCAATAAAGAGAATCTGTCAGCCGCTTTTTGCTACGTAACCTGGAGACACCAGAATGTAGGGGTTAATGCACATATTTCAGCAATGAGTCTATTATCAACACTGTGTTTTGTTGTTACTTGTTTTCCCTTCAAAAGACTAGGTCAGTTAGAGGTCAACTAGTTTGGCATGCCCCCTGAGTTATTAGTAGCTCACTGTCTATAGACATTATGCAAACAGTGCCTGGTGTGGACGGGGGCAGCTCTTGGTCTATAGACATTGTACATACAGAGCCTGGTGTGGGCGGGGGCAGCTCTCTATCTTAGACATTGTATATACAGACATGACAACCTACAAATAGAGGCATGAATACCTCCCATACAATAATAAGAAGTAGAGAGCCTCTGAGCCAATCCAAAATGCTATAAAGTTTTTATTAAATAGAAATATGAAAACAAGATTTATTTACAAACATTCATGTTTGGTGATAGAAAAACAAAGGCAAGAAAACCCCATTAAAAACAAATCTAATCACCATGCAAGAGAGGGGGCACTCAAACTACTGGCTCACCAGCAGCAACCCCTTTGGAGGACCAAAGTGGATCGCTGACAACCTGAATGAGTATCAGACCAACAAAGTGGTACACAGTTAGTACTACAAGGACCAGACAACCAAAGAGATCTATTACACAGTGTAAATTACACTACCACCCTCAGATAAGGGGACCTCAGGCAAAATTAGAGTTAGGTTACATTATTAGTATAGCCAGTTACCTTGAGACATAGTGAACCTGGTAGATCAAGCGCCCCCCGCCTCAACACGTGTTTCTCCCGTTCAGGCTTCGTCAGGAGGCCTCCTGACGAAGCCTGAACGGGAGAAACACGTGTTGAGGCGGGGGGCGCTTGATCTACCAGGTTCACTATGTCTCAAGGTAACTGGCTATACTAATAATGTAACCTAACTCTAATTTTGCCTGAGGTCCCCTTATCTGAGGGTGGTAGTGTAATTTACACTGTGTAATAGATCTCTTTGGTTGTCTGGTCCTTGTAGTACTAACTGTGTACCACTTTGTTGGTCTGATACTCATTCAGGTTGTCAGCGATCCACTTTGGTCCTCCAAAGGGGTTGCTGCTGGTGAGCCAGTAGTTTGAGTGCCCCCTCTCTTGCATGGTGATTAGATTTGTTTTTAATGGGGTTTTCTTGCCTTTGTTTTTCTATCACCAAACATGAATGTTTGTAAATAAATCTTGTTTTCATATTTCTATTTAATAAAAACTTTATAGCATTTTGGATTGGCTCAGAGGCTCTCTACTTCTTATTATTGTATGGGAGGTATTCATGCCTCTATTTGTAGGTTGTCATATTTGATTGTCCATTCCTAGGACCCTTGAGGTCTAAAAATTGTAGGTTTTATTATTGTATATACAGAGCCTGGTGTGGGCGGGGGCAGCTCTCTGTCTATAGACATTGTATATACAGAGTCTAGTGTGGGGGGACCGCTCACTGTCTATAGACATTGTACATACAGAGCCAGGTGTGAGCAGGGGCAGCTCTCTGTCTATAGACATTGTACATACAGAGCCTGGTGTGGGTGGGGGCAGCTCTTGGTCTATAGACATTACATACAGTGCCTGGTGTGGGTGGGGGCAGCTCTTGGTCTATAGACATTGTACATACAGAGCCTGGTGTGGGCAGGCACAGCTCTCTGGGTATAGATATTGTATATACAGAGCCTGGTGTAGGTGGGGGCAGCTCTCTGTCTATAGACATTGTACATACAAAGCCTGGTGTGGGCGGGGGCAGTTCTCTGTCTATGGACATTATACATACAGAGCCTGGTGTGGGCAGGGGCAGCTCTCTATCTATAGGCATTGTACATACAGAGCCTAGTGCAGATGTGGGCAGCTCTCTGTCTATAGACATGTACATACAGAGCCTGGTGTGGGCAGGGGCAGCTCTTTGTCTATAGACATTGTACATACAGAGCCTGGTGTGGGTGGTGGCAGCTCTTTGTCTATAGACATTGTACATACAGAGCCTGGTGTGGGTGGGGGCAGCTCTCTGTCTATAGACATTGTACATACAGAGCCTGGTGTGGGTGGTGGCAGCTCTTTGTCTATAGACATTGTACATACAGAGCCTGGTGTGGGTGGGGGCAGCTCTCTGTCTATAGACATTGTACATACAGAGCCTGGTGTGGGCGGGGGAGGCGCAGTTGCTCTGGTCTATGGGACGTTTATACATTACATACGAGCCTGAGTGTGGGCAGGGGCGCAGCTCTTTATCTATAGGCATTGTACATACAGAGCTCGGGTAGTGACAGATTGGTGGGCAGCTCTCTGTCTATAGACATGTACATACAGAGCCTGGTGTGGGCAGGGGCAGCTCTTTGTCTATAGACATTGTACATACAGAGCCTGGTGTGGGTGGGGGCAGCTCTCTATCTATAGACATTGTAATACAGAGCCTGGTGTGGGTGGGGCAGTCTCTTGTCTTAGGACATTGTACATACAGAGCCTGGTGTGGGTGGGGGCAGCTCTCTTCTTAACATGTACAAGCTGTGGGGGATCTTTCTATAGACATTGTACATACAGAGCCTGGTGTGGGCGGGGGCAGTTCTCTGTCTATAGGACTTATACATACAGAGCCTGGTGTGGGCAGGGGCAGCTCTCTGTCTATAGGCATTGTACATACAGAGCCTTGTGGATGTGGGCAGCTCTCTGTCTATAGACATGTACATACAGAGCCTGGTGTGGGAGGGGCAGCTCTTGTCTATAGACATTGTACATACAGAGCCTGGTGTGGGTGGGGGCAGCTCTCTATCTATAGACATTGTATATACAGAGCCTGGTGTGGGTGGGGCAGCTCTTTGTCTATAGACATTGTAATACAGAGCCTGGTGTGGGTGGGGCAGCTCTCTGTCTATAGACATTGTAATACAGAGCCTGGTGTGGGCGGGGGCAGTTCTCTGTCTATGGACGTTATACATACAGAGCCTGGTGTGGGTGGGGCAGCTCTTTGTCTATAGACATTGTACATACAGAGCCTGGTGTGGGTGGGGGCAGCTCTCTGTCTATAGACATTGTACATACAGAGCCTGGTGTGGGAGGGAGCAGCTCTCTGTCTATAGACATTGTATATACAGAGCCAGGTGTGAGCAGGGGCAGCTCTCTGTCTATAGACATTGTATATACAGAGCCTGGTGTGGGCGAGGGCAGCTCTCTGCCTATAGAAATTGTATATACAGAGCCTGGTGTGGGTGAGGGCAGCTCTCTGTCTATAGACATTGTATATACAGAGCCTGGTGTGGGCGAGGGCAGCTCTCTGCCTATAGACATTGTATATACAGAGCCTGGTGTGGGCGAGGGCAGCTCTCTGCCTATAGACATTGTATATACAGAGCCTGGTGTGGGCAGGGCAGCTCTCTGCCTATAGACATTGTATATACAGAGCCTGGTGTGTGGGCAGGGGAAGCTCTTTGTCTATAGACATTGTGAATACAGAGCCTGGTGTGGGTGGGGGCAGCTCTTTGTCTATAGACATTGTACATACAGAGCCTGGTGTGGGTGGGGGCAGCTCTCTGTCTATAGACATTGTACATACAGAGCCTGGTGTGGGCGGGGGCAGTTCTCTGTCTATGGACATTATACATACAGAGCCTGGTGTGGGCAGGGGCTGCTCTCTGTCTACAGGCATTGTGCATACAGAGCCTGGTGTTGGTGGGGGCAGCTCTCTGTCTATGGACATTATACATACAGAGCCTGGTGTTGGTGGGGGCAGCTCTCTGTCTATGGACATTGTACATACAGAGCCTGGTGTGGGCGGGGGCAGTTCTCTGTCTATGGACATTATACATACAGAGCCTGGTGTGGGCAGGGGCTGCTCTCTGTCTACAGGCATTGTACATACAGAGCCTGGTGTTGGTGGGGGCAGCTCTCTATCTATAGACATTGTACATACAGAGCCTGGTGTGGGCGGGGGCTGCTCTCTGTCTATAGACATTGTACATACAGAGCCTGGTGTTGGTGGGGGCAGCTCTCTGTCTATGGACATTATACATACAGTGCCTGGTGTGGGCGGGGGCAGCTCTGTCGATAGACATTGTACATACAGAGCCTGGTGTGGGCGGGTGCAGCTCTCTCTGTCTATAGACATTGTACATACAGAGCCTGGTGTGGGCGGGGGCAGCTCTCTGTCTATAGACATTGTACATACAGAGCCTGGTGTGGGCGGGGGCAGCTCTCTGTCTATAGACATTGTATATACAGAGCCTGGTGTGGGCGAGGGCAGCTCTCTGTCTATAGATATTGTGCATATAGAGTCTCCCAGCTAGCTCTGCTGTATGGCTAAATTAATAATCTGATTGTGTGAAAATAGCTGCAGCCAGTAATCTATGTGATAAATTGTTGGATTCAGGGTCTCTCTACCTCCATCATACTCAGCGCCCTTTAACCTATGATAACACTTAAGGTACCGTCACACACAGCAATATTGCTAGGCAATTTTCTGGTTGCAGTGAAATCATGGACACATTGTTACATTTGTACACGGCAACAAGATAGGGCAATGTGTCCATGATTTCACTGCAACCAGCAAATTGCCAGTGACATTGCCGCGTGTGACGGTACCTTAAGTGTTCCTGTGCTCGTGTTTATTTTAGCACTGATTGTATTGGTTTGTTTTCTTGCTCAGGTATATAAATTAATACAATTTTGGCATCTCGTTGTCTGTCATTATTCTTTTTTTTTCAGTCCTGGATTTATGGAGCACCGGAGCGCTATTCTGATAATGATCCGCAGACATCGCTGACATTTGTTTATTGCCTGAGTTACAAACACAGGAGAGTAGTAAATGTTGATGACACTGGAGAGCTTCAAGGATGAGGAACAAAAGGGCAGCCATCACATGATGAAATGCAAAACCAGCGCAGCGCACCGGTGCCCGGCTGAGGGCTGACAACAAAGCAGGAGACAAACATGGTGCATGGAAGATGTAGGTATAACAGGCAGAAAGGAGCGACGAGGGGGCAGCACAAGAGTGGCAGCGATCCTTGAAGAATACTAAGATACTCTATACAACCGAGGAAATAGTGTCCCAATCATCATCATCATCACTGCACAGCCACATGGCAAAACGTCAATGTGCCATAGACGCAAGAGGAAGCCACAAATGGTTTACAGTATTATTTATTAATAAGCAAAAACAGCCTAATAAAGATTTCCAATAATGATCTGCCTCACCTATTACTTCCAAAAATATCTGGCACCACCAATTATTAGTGAAGCATGCCAGGGGCTGGGTGATGCCTACAGTGAAGCATGGCTGGCACATGATGATGATGACTACAGTGAAGCTTGGCAGGGCTCAGTACTGACTACAGTGAAGTATGGTGGGGGCTCAGTGATGCACACAATAAAGCAAGGTGGTGGCTCTATGATATCTATAGTGAAGTATGGCGTGGGTTGGGAAATGGCTACAGTGAAGCATAACAGGGCTCAGGGATTCAGTGAAGCTTGGCGATGTCTACAATGAAGCATTGCAGTGACTCAGTAATGGCCACAGTGAAGCATGGCGGTGGCTCGGTGATCCATTCAGTGAAGCTTGGTGGTGGCTTGGTCATGCCTACAGTGAATCATGGCATGGAACCTAGTAATGCCTACAGTGAAGGATAGAAAGGCTTGGTAATGCATACAGTGAAATATAGTGGGGATTGGGTAATGCCTACAATGAAGTATAGTGAAGTGTTGGTGATGCCTACAGTAAAGCATTGCAGGAATTGGGTAATAGCTACAGGGAAGCATGGTGTTGGCTCAGTAATGACTACCGTGAAGCATGGTGTTGGCTCAGTAATGACTACCGTGAAGCATAGTGGTGTCTCGGTGATGCCTACAGTAAGGCATGGCAGAGGCTTCAAAATGTCTACAGTGAAGAACAGCAGGGATCAGTGATGCATACAGTTAATTATAGCAGTGATTGGGTGATGCCTAAAGTGTAGTATGATGTAGGTTTGGCAATGACTACAGTGAAGCATGGTGGGGACTCAGTGATGACTACAGTGAGGCATGGTGGGGGCTCAGTGATGCCTACAGTGAAGCAAGGTGGGAGCCCAGTGATGACTTCAGTGAAGCAAGGTGGGAGCCCAGTGATGACTACAGTGAAGCAAGGTGGGAGCCCAGTGATGACTACAGTGAAGCAAGGTGGGAGCCCAGTAATGACTACAGTGAAGCAAGGTGGAAGCCCAGTGATAACTACAGTGAAGCATGGTGGGGACTCAGTGATGACTGCAGTGAAGCAAGGTGGGAGCCCAGTGATGACTACAGTGAGGCAAGCTGGAAGTCCAGTGATGACTACAGTGAAGCAAGGTGGGGACTCAGTGATGACTACAGTGAAGCAAGGTGGGGACTCAGTGATGACTACAGTGAAGCATGGTGGGGACTCAGTGATGACTACAGTGAAGCATGGTGGGGACTCAGTGATGACTACAGTGAAGCATGGTGGGGGCTCAGTGATGACTACAGTGAAGCAAGGTGGGGGCTTAGTGATGACTACAGTAAAGCAAGGTGGGGACTCAGTGATGACTGCAGTGAAGCATGGTGGGGACTCAGTGATGACTACAGTGAAGCAAGGTGGAAGCCCAGTGATGACTACAGTGAGGCAAGCTGGAAGTCCAGTGATGACTACAGTGAAGCAAGGTGGGGACTCAGTGATGACTACAGTGAAGCATGGTGGGGACTCAGTGATGACTACAGTGAAGCATGGTGGGGGCTCAGTGATGACTACAGTGAAGCAAGGTGGGGGCTTAGTGATGACTACAGTAAAGCAAGGTGGGGACTCAGTGATGACTGCAGTGAAGCATGGTGGGGGCTCAGTGATGACTACAGTAAAGCAAGGTGGGGGCTCAGTGATGACTACAGTGAAGCATGGTGGGGGCTCAGTGATGACTACAGTAAAGCAAGGTGGGGACTCAGTGATGACTGGTTTTATTAAAGCTACATGTTTATGGTGATGATACAGTTAAGCACTGAGGTGGAGCAAATAGCCATCATAGAACATCACCAAAATGCATTTGCCTGGCCACAGGCCACCAGTAAAAGAAGAAGGATGTCATAGCTCATCCTGGACGTGAGGCATGATTTTGTTTAAATTGGAGCATCAGAAAGCTTTAAGGGGGCATCATTAGGGTTCAGGGGGTGTTATTATTTTCGTATGGGGTAAAGGTGGCATTATTATGAATATATGGAAGAAAATGTGGTATTATTATTATTATTGTACATTGCAAAGGGGTAAATGACTTTTGCATTGGTGCATAGAGGCAGCACTATGACTTATGACATATAGCCTTATAGATCTTAGCAGACTCCCAGGGGGGAATGCAACCTGGTGGTTGCAGGAGTGAGGGGACAGGTCCAAAACCTGTTCTGGGGCCCATTATAACTCTCCTGACGGGGAGCCTGCAGCATGTGGGGGTGAGATGGATTCAATTGAGCATTGGGAAATCCTAGGGGTGAGCATTCATCATACCTCCTAACTTTTATAGACATGAAAAGGGGCCAACTATGAGGTGCATGTAGCGGAAACCTGCAGAAAAGGTGAAGATAAAAGAAGCTGAAAAATGCAGCGTTTGTGCTACGTGTGAACACCCAGGCGTTATACTTTTCATACACTAGAATAGAGATGTATAAAAATATACCAGTATACAGGGATACATCTCTATACAGTATACCAGCATAATAAGCCTGTATAGAAGTGTACAAGTACAGAGAATGATTTACTCCATCACAGTTCAGCCTGTGCTTAGTAAGTTTTTCTTCTGACTGCAATGCTGCAGGTTGGTGGTTTGATTACTGGAAAGTTCAGACTTTAAGAAAAGAGAAAAATAGTTTATTTTAATGACTGCCAATATAAAACAGAGCCGATGTAAGGGAGGAGGAACAACGGAGGAGCAATGTTGGATCTTATACTAAGACTACAATAGCATACACACCTTCCAGACAGCCTAGCTAGTGAGCAACGCTCATCGCAATGCTCATCGTAACGCTCATCCAAACGCTCATCGCAACGCTCATCACAACGCTGATCGTAATGCTCATGGTAACACTCATCGCAACGCTCATCGCAACACTCATCGCAACGCTCATTGTAATGCTCATCGCAATGGATGGATACCTGGCCTTGGTATTCCCTTGTCATATCTGTAAACTTGTAAAAGAGTTGGCTATTGACTTAAAGGGCCACTTCATATGGTGGTTATGGTGTTCTCCGCAAGGAGCCACCCCTTGGCTGGGTCCTTCCCTGGAGGGATATCTGGCTAGTCCTGTGTTGAGACTCCTAACAGAGGCTCCACAGACTCTATTTGCATATTCATATTTCCCAGGGGGCAATGCACCTAGGAATTCACTGTGTTGAGCGCTTTAGCCGGCTGCCCGCAGTGTTTTCTTGGACTGGTCTCCCTGAGATCAGTGAATACTTTGCAATCTTGGTCTACCAGGCATTGCTCCCACCTAGCCAGAATCCTACTCCACACTGATGAGGGGAAACACCCTGAAACAGCTGTATGTGGATGGATACTTGGCCTTGGTATTCCCTTGTCATATCTGTAAACTTGTAAAAGAGTTGGCTATTGACTTAAAGGGCCACTTCATATGGTGGTTATGGTGTTCTCTGCAAGGAGCCACCCCTTGGCTGGGTCCTTCCCTGGAGGGATGTATGGCTAGTTCTGTGTTTGAGACTCCTAACAGAGGCTCCACAGACTCTATTTGCATATTCATTAAATGTATTGTAATAGTGGAAGGTATGTTGTCATGCTGGGGCGTACATACATTGAGTGGGAATGGTAAAGAAGCTGATAGGGAGAGCAGTCGTCTTCTGACACTAGCCTGTGTATGCATCCTAGGTTCCCTAACGTCCCTATACGGGTCCTATCGCCCCCATCCCCAGTCACTGTCACGTGCCTAGGCCCTTGCTTGCCCTGGACTCACCCATGCTAGTGCGCAGGCTGGTGAGAACACTAGTCTCACCACTGCAATAATATAAGGAGACAGATGGGGGAAAATAGACACAAAAAGGAAAACAATCCAAATACTTCCAATGCAGCAAAACATCACAGCTGCATTTGTCACGACTCCTCAGCGTCTTTCAGAGACAAGCTCCTTCCAAAGTGGTCAGCATAAAAATGGAATCTACAACCGGCATCAGATGGTAAGACACATGACTACTTACAGCAGAGGGGAGTGGTCAAAAAAGGGCTGCACCTGAGACTAACGCTACAACGAACAACCAGATAGGAAAGAGTCCTTAAACCCTGCAGCACCAAAAGAAAGTATATACACTCAAATACAAATTGTAGACCTGTGATCAATACGGGGTTGGGACCTTCCGGACTCATACTCGAGAGCTCAAGCTCACCCCAGGGTGAGACACTGTCATGACAGATGTATGGATGATTTTACTGCGCTGGTGGTTAAGCAGATAACCAACTGTAGTTTTATCCTAAAATGCAACACCACCATTGACCAGATGATCATTGATCATAACTAGTATCACATTTGCTGCTGGTTTTATTGCAGTATACGGAGCACCAGCAGCTGGTATATACAACCACATACATCATGAGATTCAGGCTGCCCAAAGAGCGCACAGCATGACTGCACAATGGTAGGCAGTAGAGTTAGAAGAACAGGTTGGCGCAGCCCGCAGCCGTCTCTTCCTAGCATCGCTGCAGATGATTGACAGGTCTACTGCATGGCAAGGAACCTGTCAATCATCAAGATCTTTAAATTGGATGAATCTGGTGACAGGTTCCCTTTAAGTGTCCATGATGTCCTCTTCAGATATTCCAGAGGGTCTAGGCTGACGCTCTACTCTCTATCTACGTCCTCTCTCCCCTTAAACGATAACGATCTCATAGAAGCATATTAATTACCGGAGAGTGAGCGTTGGTAGAGCGCGGTAGTGAGGCGTCCA
This sequence comes from Allobates femoralis, assembly GCA_033576535.1. Lineage (NCBI taxonomy): Eukaryota > Metazoa > Chordata > Amphibia > Anura > Aromobatidae > Allobates > Allobates femoralis. Next base: position 13,772,578 of record JARQOC010000005.1, on the reverse strand, counting down.
GCCACAGAAATATCTGACTACAAGTCCTCTACACACGGAGGCTTCACCTGTCATCAATCCCTGCCGGTCAGACTCTAGTGAGTAGACCGCCTGCGGTGCAGTAACTGAATTACGCTGCTTTACTTTGCATAATTTTCTTTTTTTTTTCACATATATCTCTACTTAGTAAAATTACAGTGAAATGTCTCAAAAAGCCAAAAATCCAGGAAAATTCCAAATATTATATACAAAGAGGGTCACAGCGCCATCTATAGGAGATAAGATGGCTCTGCAACCTGAAGATTACACGGCACCTCGCAGGTAAGACCTTCTCTCTTCTGCTCTGCTCGTCTGTCTGCAGAATCCACAGTGAAATCAGCAGCTGCAAAATATCAAAAAATGCAAATAATAATATAATATAGGTTGCCCTTTATTAGCCCATAAATGAATATAGACCCAAGAAGCAAAAATTAATTTAGTTTTTAGTCCAAAAGCCAAATGTCCTGTTGTCAAATATTTTAAATCTTGAGCGTTCGTCTCAGTAATTCATTTGTAAACCTGAATGATGAAGGAGGCTTTGTGCTCTGAAAGCTGCAAATATCATTATTTAGATTAGTCAATAATGGAGTCACCCCTACAATACTTAAACCATAACCACCGTTTACATTTTTATTTAATAGTAATGTAGAATAAGGGATTTTAATAAACTTCCAAATATACTTCATAAGTGAAATCTGAAAGAAAACCTTTCAAAAACCTTCCGTAAGACGTCCCCACTAGGCAGTTTCTAAACCTAACATATGCTGGTTATCAGGGAAATCCATCTTCAGCTCCACACACTGAATACGGCCATATAACGGGTGGCAGGGGCACCGTTACATTTTTTATTTAATAATAATGTAGAATAAGTGATTTTAATAAACTTCCAAATATACTTCATAAGTGAAATCTGAAAGAAAACCTTTCAAAAACCTTCCAGAAGACGTCCACACTAGGCAGTTTCTAAACCTGACATATGCTGGTTATCAGGGAAATCCGTCTTCAGCTCCACACACTTAATATGGCCATATAACAGGTGGCAGGGGCACCATTTACATTTTTTATTTAATAGTAATGTAGAATAAGTGATTTTAATAAACTTCCAAATATACTATCTGACTCCTCTCAATTCACATTGGCTCTGCTCCGTGTTATCAGCTGATTGCACAGAGCAGAGCCAATGTCAATGGAAAGGAGTCAGATAAGATCACTGGAGCTGTGTGCTGACAGCCTGAGCTCACACTGTCCCTGCCTGAGGAGACCTGAGACTCTGATCAGCTGTGGAACCCTGTTAAGGCCCCCTTATAGGGCCATATTCAGCATGTGGAGCTGTAACAGATCTCCTTACCAACCAGCATATGTCAGGTTTAGAAACACCCTAGTGGGGACATCTTCTGGAAGGTTTTTGAAAGGTTTTCTTCCAGATTTCACTTATGAAGTATATTTGAAAGTTTGTTAAAATCACTTGCTCTACATTATTATTAAATACAAATGTCAACGACGTTGACACTTTAAGTTATTTTTTTGGCATGGAAGTATTTACATATTCCAAAACACCAAATTGATTCACATCCCCAAAATAATCTAGCCTGGTCAAAGAGAATTGATTCAGAACCCCAGTTGGAAAAATGAATTCATTCTATGAAAAGGTTCATAGCCTGAAAAATTTAAGACAAGACCCCAACGTTGGTTCAGAGTCTTCCTCAGACCCCCGAAATGGCTAAAATGCCAAACATAATCACACCCCTAAACTGATTAAGGCAAATGACTAAAATTCTCATGTGTTCGGTACTCGAAGTCAATGGGTACTCAAGCATTTCTCCAGCAGATCTTCTCCAAAAAGAATCACCTTAATCAACTTTAGATCTGCAGTAAGATTAGACCCCAAGATTAATTAAGAACCTATGCCCAGAAGTAGTGATGAGCGAGCACTACCATAGTCAGGTGCTCGGTACTCCAAACGAGAAGCTCAGACGCTTGGATGGGCTCAACTCAAGTACCCGAGTATAATGGAAGTCAACCAGGAACTCAAGCATTTCCCTGACAGATATTCTCTAAAAAGAATCACTCTAATTAAGTTTAAATTATTATTTTATTATTATTATTAATTTATATAGCGCCATTATATTCCATGGCGCTTTACATGCTAAAAGGGGCAGACTAGGACAAGTAACATAGTAACAATACAAGTAACAATAAATGTTGACAATTCGGTCGTACAGATACAAGAGGGGAGAAATCCTGTCCGCGAGGGCTCAGTCTACGAGGGGCGGGTGGGGATACAGTGGGAGGGGGAAGTTCCAGTCGTGAGGTGGTGTGGTGGACCGGGGCTTTTTGCAGGTGGTAGGCTTGGCGGAACAGGTGGGTCTTCAGGCTTCTTTTGAAGGTTCCCAGGGTGGGAGAATGTCTGATGTGTTGGGGCAGTGAGTTCCAGAGTATGGGTGAAGCACGGGAGAAATCCTGTATGCGGTTGTGCAAAGAGGAGATGAGGGGGGAGTAGAGGAGAAGCTCATGGGAGGATCGCAGGTTGCGTGAGGGTAGGTAACGGGAGACCATGTCAGAGATGTATGGAGGGGACTGGTTGTGAATGGCTTTGTATGTCATGGTTAATGTTTTAAACCGGGATCTCTGGGAAGTACGGAGCCAGTGAAGGGCTTGGCAGAGGGGGGAGACAGGGGAGTAGTGGGAGGACAGATGGATTAGACAGGCAGTGGAGTTCAGGATAGATTGGAGAGGGGCAAGGGAGGTATTGGGGAGGCCGGTGAGCAGGAGGTTGCAGTAATCGAGGCGGGAGATGATGAGAGCATGAATAAAAATACAGTAATACTAGACCCCAAGATTAATCGAGACCCTAAACCCACAAGTAGTGATGAGTGAGCAGTGCCATACTCAGGTGTTTGAAACGAGAAGGTCTGAAGCTTGGATTGGCACAACTCAAGTACCAAGAATAATGGACATATAGGAAAACACAAGACATAACCCGAAAATAAATGTAAACCCCTTCCTGACCTTCCACGCTGGCAAGACACCTAGATAAATTCACATTGCACACATGACGAAAGATTATAAAGGAAGTCAGACCCCAACCCAAATCCATCCATTAACATTTTGGCTAAATGAGAGGACGGGACATTCGACTGAGCCATAGGAAATATCAACCCGGACCCCAGACCTCGGCTTTGTGGATTTAAGTCAACAGACATGACCAAGTCTAGAGAAACATATCTGATCCCGAGAGAGTCACCTTAATCAACTTTAGATCTACAATAAGACTAGACCACAACATTAATTGAGACTCTAAACCAAAAGTAGTGATGAGTGAGCTCTACCATGCTCAGGTGCTCGCTACTCGAAACGAGAAGGTCGGACTCTTGGATGGACGCGACTCAAGTACCGAGGATAATGGCCATCAATGGGCAACTCAAGACTACCCCAAAAAAATAGCGGTGTTTCTCCTTGACCTCTATTATTCTCGGTATTCGAGATTCAACCATCCGACCTGCTTGTTTTGAATGCTGCACACCCAAACCGGGCAGTACCCACTCATCATTACCCTTCCTCACCTTCCACCCCGGCAAGACACCTAAATAAATTCACATCACAAACATGAGCAAAGAAATAATTGCAGTCAGACCCAACCCACACCCAACCCAACCCCCTTCATTACCATTTGGGCTGAATGGGAGAATGGGACACCGGACTGCAGCCACGGAAAACGTCAACCCAACCCGGACCCCGGACCCTGACGCCGGCATTGTGAATTTAAATAATAGGTATTAACAAGTCCAGAGAAAACCATCGGAACCTTAGAGAATCAGACTTCATACAAAATAACCCGCTCCCCAGGGTACATGAAAGGCAGATTAGATGTAAAGCGAACGGGATTGATGATGATAGATTTCTGCCATTTAAATAAAGCCCAATATTAAAATAATCCCATGAGAGTAAAAAATTATTTTTTTCTTCAAACATAAAACCATAAATACAATTTAACATTTTGCAAAAGCATACAGTGCCACCTAGAGGGAAGATATATGGTAACAAGAAGCAGCTTTCACGCTACAATGATATGAAACGTCTGTACACCCCTGTTAAGGTCAGTGCACATTTCACATATTTGTCATAGGGAATTCTGATGCCACAAAGTCAATGAGAACCCTGAAGTCTCTGCATAAATTGATTATTTTCCCCCTGCAGATTTGGAGCATTTTCACCGATATTAATGAACCGGGGAAAAATCTGCATGAAAAACTCATGTACAGTTGTGGCCAAAAGTACTGACACCCCTGCAATTCTGTCAGATAATTCTCAGTTTCTTCCTGAAAATGATTTCAATCACAAATTCTTTGGTATTATTATCTTCATTTAATTTGTCTTCAATGAAAAAACACAAAAAGAGAAAGAAGCAAAAAGCAAAACATTGATCATTTCACACAAAACTCCAAAAATGGGCCAGACAAAAGTATTGGCACCCTCAGCCTAATACTTGGTTGCACAACCTTTAGCCAAAATAACTGCGATCAACCGCTTCCGGTAACCATCAATGAGTTTCTTACAATGCTCTGCTGGAATTTTAGACCATTCTTCTTTGGCAAACTGCTCCAGGTCCCTGATATGTGAAGGGTGCCTTCTCCAAACTGCCATTGTTAGATCTCTCCACAGGTGACCTATGGGATTCAGGTCTGGACTCATTGCTGCCACCTTAGAAGTCTCCAGTGCTTTCTCTCACACCATTTTCTAGGGCTTTTTGAAGTGTGTTTTGGGTCATTGTCCTGCTGGAAGACCCATGACCTCTGAGGGAGACCCAGCTTTCTCACACTGGGCCCTACATTATGCTGCACAATGTGTTGGTAGTCTTCAGACTTCATAATGCCATGCACACGGTCAAGCAGTCCAGTGCCAGAGGCAGCAAAGCAACCCCAAAACATCAGGGAGCCTCCGCCATGTTTGACTGTAGGGACCGTGTTCTTTTCTTTGAATGCCTCCTTTTTCTCCTGTAAACTCTATGTTGATGCCTTTGCCCATAAATCTCTACTTTTGTCTCATCTGACCAGAGAACATTCTTCCAAAACGTTGTAGGCTTTCTCAGGTAAGTTTTGGCAAACTCCAGCCTGGCTTTTTTATGTCTCGGGGTAAGAAGTGGGGTCTTCCTGGGTCTCCTACCATACAGTCCCTTTTCATTCAGACGCCGACAGATAGTACGGTTGACACTGTTGTACCCTCGGACTGCAGGGCAGCTTGAACTTGTTTGGATGTTAGTCGAGGTTCTTTATCCACCATCCACACAATCTTGCTTTGAAATCTCTTGTCTTCTTTTCCGTCCACATCTAGGGAGGTTAGCTACAGTGCCATGGGCTTTACACTTCTTGATGACACTGCGCACGGTAGACACAGGAACATTCAGGTCTTTGGAGATGGACTTGTAGCCTTGAGATTGCTCATGCTTCCTCACAATTTGGTTTCTCAAGTCCTCAGACAGTTCTTTGGTCTTCTTTCTTTTCTCCATGCTCAATGTGGTACACACAAGGACACAGGACAGAGGTTGAGTCAACTTTAATCCATGTCAACTGGCTGCAAGTGTGATTTAGTTATTGCCAACACCTGTTAGGTGCCACAGGTAAGTTACAGGTGCTGATAATTACACAAATTACAGAAGCATCACATGATTTTTCTAACAGTGCCAATACTTTTGTCCACCCCCTTTTTATGTTTGGTGGAATTAGATACAATTTGGCTTTAGGACAATTCTCTTTTTGTGTTTTTTCATTGAAGACAAATTAAATGAAGATAATAATACCAAAGAATGTGTGATTGCAATCATTTTCAGGAAGAAACTGAGTATTATCTGACAGAACTGCAGGGGTGTCAATACTTTTGGCCAACACTGTAAAAAACATCAAAACACACATATTTTAAGCAGCTTTTTTTTTCAGCCAAGAGATGATGAAATTTCTGCGCCAAATAATGAATGTGCACATATCCTTAAAATGCCAAATTCTGAAGTAGCATTCAGACCTTTTTCTTCCTTTAATGCCCCCATAAATCTATTGAGAAACAAACTGAAAACTATTCAAATGAAAGAAGAATAAAAAAATACTTGGTTGCAGAAGTCTACACACCCTTATTCTAATACTTCAGTGAAGTTCCCTTTGAACTTCTGACATCATTTAGTCTTTGGGGGGTCGGAGTCTATCAGGAACACCTAGAATCGGCGATCCTTACCCACTCCTTCTCTATCATATTGCGGGGGCATCTTTTATGAACAGCGCCATCCTCAGGTCACCTACAGATTGTTGCTCAGGCTGACCTACTTCAAAACTTTGACCTTCTTCTGGTGAAAATATTCTTTTTGGCTTGGGGTCATTGTTGTGCTAAAAAGGTCAAATTCTTCTTCATCTTCAGCTTCATCAGGACTTTGGATCTTCTGATTAGCCTTTGTGTCTCCTCGCCCTTTTCCAAAATGACATTTGCTACCTCGCTCCTGTCCATGTGTTCTTGCTTTCCAGTCCATCTTCCAGTCCTTGCTTGAGTATTCTGCTTGGATCCCTGGCTCCAATGTGTTGTTCCTCCTCCTGCTCTTTCAGTTCAGCTCTTTCCAGCCGTCTGCAGTCTGATCTCCAGCAAACCTCACCTGCTTCTAGTTTGTCTCCAGCATCAAGCTGTTCTTGCAGTGTCTTCCTGCTCCAGCTTCTGCAAGCCCATCAGCCTCTCACCACATTTGGCGGTTGCAATGACTAGAACAGTTCAGGACTTTCTTAAGTTACGCTGTTACTTATAGACTGTTCAGCAATTGGCATATCCCAGTGCAAAAGACTTTTCTTATTGGCATCACTGTGGATTAACTGTTTTCTGAGACTATTCTGTCTGGCTTCACTAAGGACTATTATTGCATGATTTATGAACTTTACTTATTTTGCTGCACCTCACCTTTGAACTTTGCCACTTGTGTTAAATACAGACTTTTTAACCTTAATACCTTGTCTTAGTCATTTCTTTGCTCCCCACAACATTAGATTCCTGAGTTATCCATGCTAGTTATTACAAGCTTTTTTAGCAGAGGCCTGAAGGTTCTGTCGTACCCCGGGGCAGGTGTACTCAGAACCGGGTCCTCTCTTCAGTCTGTGAGGAATGTCACAGTGACGTGACCTGGCTCCGTATGCCCTTGTTAGGCAATAAAATGGGAGATACAGAAAAAGGGGAATAAAGTTTTTAAAGTTTGTGATGCCACCTGTAGTTTTGTGGCCAGTGTGGGCCGCCGCTGCCATCAAGACCTCTGGGGGTGATGATGGTCGGCAGCCGGGATGTTGAGCCCTCTATGGTTAGGGCTTGGTTCCCCAGGGCTGGTGTAGAGGAGCCGTATTTGGACGCCACGCGCCGTCTCCTCGAGACGATCCCTCTTGAGGCTTGGACAGTCAGTGTACATCTCTGCAGGCAAGCCTTATTGCCGATGCAAAAATGAGAGTCTCAGACACTCAGCGTCCAGCTTGACTGGGCTCTTCACTCGTACGTACAGCAGGTTACAGGGTAAAAACAGTTCACTTTGTTTCACACACTCTTGCAGCTGGAACCTTTCGGCTACTACACCTCCTGTCTTGTTCCTTTCCGGGCCTCACTCTCTCTGTTCCACAGGCAAGCTCTGGGCCAGCGGTCGCGGGTCTTTTCCTAGGAGATCTCAGTCTGTCTCCCTGACCCTATCTGACGGCTTTCCTTTGTTGCACTGGAGGGTAGGATCCGGGCTTGTAGTCCCTTCTACACGCCGGTAAATTGGGGCATAAAGCGCACTGCCGCATCCACAGGGCTTTGGCCCAGTCCCCCGATGTCCCTGGTGGTCTTGGGTACACCGTGGACCCGTTCTTCCTTCCCACGGGAGGCTGCATGGGACCCGGACCGGCCATACTGTGGCAAAGGCTGCTAGGCCTGTGTGGGGTGTCTCGGCTTAGGGGTTTTGTTCCGTTTCCCCTTACGCATGCCAGGAACATCAACCAGAGCTCCTCTAACTTTGTGTTCCTAGGAATTAATCTAGTTCCTCCACCCACTTCCTGGGCTTTTTCCTCTCGCTACACCTTCCACTCCGTTCCCCTTCTATCCTCTGCCTGACATAGAGGGGATGTGTCACATGTTTGTGCGAAGTGTCCTGCCTACACGTCCCAGCTGCAGTAACTTACCATGGCCGCCACTCCACAGGGGCGCCACAGTTGTGTTAATTGATTGACTGATATTTGGAACTGTTCATAATTCATAAACCTTGATTAAAGCCCCATTTCCAGCTGCCAAAAATAAGCTTCAAAAACACATTGCTGCCTCCACCATGTCTCACTGTAGGTAGGGGGATCTTCTGATAATACACAGTGTTTGCTTTGCACCTTTTGGAAATAAAGCCAAACAGTTCCACCTTGGTCTCATCCAATAGAATACATTTCTCCTTTGAATATTCCACGTCTCGTGTGGCTGATCTGGACTACTCCTGGCACCGCTCTGCATTGTATTGATCACAGGCACCTGATACCGGAGGCTGAAAAATGCTTTCTACTCTTATTATTTTTAAAAACATAGCCAGGTTTGGATAGTTTTCTTTGTCAGAAAAGTCTTCAGTCTTGCCTACCTACCCCATAGGCTGGACATATGAGAAAAACAGATGATTGATGTCGCATGTAGTACAACTAGCACTTGACAAAATGTATGCAGCTCCTTTAATGTTGCTGTTTTCCTCTTGGCAGAATCCAGGACTCCATTTCAATGAGATCCCTTTGTTGTTTTTTCTTTGTTGCAAAATGCAACTAATGAAATGTCAGAAAAATACTCCTAGAGTAGAAAAACTTTCTATGGGTTTAATGAGAATCCAGGTATAGGGCCTTGAAAAAGTATTCACACCCTGTGAACTTTCCACCCACAAATGTCAATGTATTTTATTTGGATTTTATGTGATATCAACACTAAGTCATGTGTAAATATGTTAAAAATAGACATGCATTGGTATACAGCCCCCCGTAGTCTGATAACCCTAAATACAATCCTGAGTGACTAATAGCCTCCAGAAGTCACAGAATTAATAAAATCTGTCCAACTAGGTGTAATTTCTTCTCAGTATAACTACAGCTGTTTTGTGAAGGTCTCAGAGGTTTGTTTGGGAACTATAGAGATCAAGCAGCATCTTAAAAACCAAGGAACACACCAGACAGGTCAGGGATAAAGTTATGAAGAAGAGTAAAGCTGGGTTAGGTTACAAAAAAAAAAGTCTAACCTCTAAACATCTCACACAGCAATGATCAATCCATCATCCAAAAATAAAAGGAGTACGGCACAACTAAAAACATACTAGACATGGCCACCACGAAGACTGAGAGCACTACTGAGAGAAGAGTCGAGAGGCCCATGAAGGAGCCGCAGAGATAACAGCTCAGGGGATGAATCTGTCCACAGGATCAGTATTAGTAGTATACTTCAGAAATCTGACCATTATGGAAGAGCGGCAAGAAGAAATGCATATTTGAATACAAGCCATAAAAAGTCCAGTACACAGCTCGCAAAAAGCCAAATAGGGGGCACAACGAGCTGTGGAAGAAGCATCTCTAGTCAGAGGAGGCTAAAGTATAACGTTTTCAACTTAATGTAAAACACTATTATGTGTGGTGGAAACTAACTCTGCACATCACCCTGAAAACCCCATCCCCACAGTCACACATGGTGGAGGCAACGTCCTACTGTGGGGAGGTTTTTCTTCAGCAGGGGCAGGGAAGCTGGTCAGAGGTGATGGGAAGATGGATGGAGCTAAATATAGGACAATCCTGGAGGAAAAACTGTTAGAGGCTGCAGAAGACCTGAGACAGGGGGGTAGGTTCACATTCCATCAGGACAATGACCCTCATCATCCTGCACATCTACAATGGAGGGTTTAGATCAGAGCATATTCCTGTGTATGAATGTGGCACCCCTGTGGGGGGATTGCCACAGGATCCACCGGTGCAAGGAGGGAATTACTCCTTGGTTAGCACAGCACACCACACCTTCCACCCCAGACCTGAAGGGGAAGCCCTAATGGCTGCTTAAGTCAGTTCCCCTTGAAGACATCCAGGCCTGAGGGAAGGAGTTAGTCAGTCCCTGTAATTAGTTCCAAGGAGTGCGTGAGAGGGAAGAGAGAGGAGACGGAGGAGCTGGTCGCTTGGAGAGATCCAGGCCCAGGCCCAGGGACCACTGACCGCTGTGCACACCCTAGGGAAAGGGTCGGAGGCAAGTGGAGAAAGAAGGGAACTAAGAAAAGGGAACCGGTTACTACAGCCCTTTGATACACCCGGACACCGGAGTCCGACGCTGCCAGCATTTACTGCCACAGCAAAAGCCCGGAAGACTCAGGAGGAGTTCAGCCCTGAGGAGAACAAAGTAAGAGATGCTAAACTGAGCAAGCATAGGACCAGAGGCCATAGGAGGAATAGGGACCCCGCAGAAGGACCTCATTGCCAGTTTAGGACAAAGCCCAGAGAGGGAGAAGAAGCGGTGGGTTCAGGCTCAGGCAGGACTTATCCCAACCACAGAGCACAAAGACAGAGGAGGCCTCATAACTTTCTAAGGTGGAAGCCCCAAGTTGCACCGGGGACCTGGTTATTCCTCTGGACTGTACCTGTTACTCTGTCACCAGTAAAAGGTACCGAAACAACAATCCCTGTGTGTCTGTGTGCCTGTCTAAGTGCCGCAATTCACCGCTGTGTCAGCAAAGACTCAATTACTACTCCCCTCGTCCATCCCCGCTGCCCTGAGGTAAAGCTCCACCTGTGGGGAGCTGTACCACACTCTGCAGCACCCACCATCACCTCAGCGGCCGGCTGCAGCGCTGGTATACCCGTTACCAGGTACCATAGGTGGCGTCACGTTAACAATCTCCTTATTCCTCCACCGTCCCCCGCCATTGAGGGTCCAGGGAACAGGACCAGGGATCGACCAGCCGTGATCCCCCCATCAAAGCCGCCATCAGCCCCAGTACCCAAGTACCCCATACCTTGTCGACTGCCTCATGAACAGCCCAATCACCGTCCAGACCCAAGTCCACCCAGAATTTGTGACATCACAGACGTGTCCATCCAATCACTGAGCAAGAGCAAAGACGATGGGAAAAATGTCATCTCTAGATGAGCAAAACTGGAGTGACCGACCCGAAAAGACAGAGAAAGGTGGTCCTACAAAGTGCTGACTCGGGGGTGAATACTAATACAAGACAGAGAAAGGTGGTCCTACAAAGTGCTGACTCAGGGGGTGAATACTAATACAAGACAGAGAAAGGTGGCCCTACAAAGTGCTGACTCAGGGACTGAATACTAATACAAGACAGAGAAAGGTGGTCCCACAAAGTGCTGACTCAGGGGGGTGAATACTAATACAAGACAGAGAAAGGTGGTCCTACAAAGTGCTGACTCAGGGGGTGAATACTAATACAAGACAGAGAAAGGTGGTCCTACAAAGTACTGACTCAGGAGGTGAATACTAATGCAAGACAGAGAAAGGTGGTCCTACAAATTACTGACTCAGGGGCTGAATACTAATGGAAGACAGAGAAAGGTGGTTGTCACGATTACCTTATTCAGGACCTGCAGCTCTCTGGCGCCCCCTTAGCCTGCTGGCCAAATCTGGTACTGCCAGAGGATAAGAAAGGAGCCTAGCTGCTCTAATTTATGTTGTCTATTGCGGCACGTGATGTAACAGGATGTATATATACCACCAGTTCCTACCAGGAACGTATATATACCTCGATCCAGTCACCCTCAGGCCCACAATATCACATAAATACAAACCGTTATGCTGCCACCACCGATCTTTCAAGGTAGACCGGGTACCTGTATGATAGCGTAAAAAGAGCAGGGAGGTCGTGAGAGCTCGTTCATAGGACAAGGAGATCGAGACTAGTAAATTATAATATTTTACTTCTCAAAAATAGGCAGTGATTACAAAAGATGTACAGAATATTACATAAGAGACAATTTATATGTATGCATAAACAGTTATAAAAATAAAAGGAATAAAGTAAGAAAAGTTCAGACCTAGTCACGCATGGTAAACTTGGTTCTGTGAGGGGGCCTCTCCCCGGAACGGTAGGATTCCTTCAGACAGCTGGTACGGTGTTTTAGCTATCTCGGCGCAGTTTGGAATGACTCAAAAATGCCTTCTTTGCTTTTATTAAACCAGGGGGAATCTGTGACCCCCCCTCGCAGAGTGAGCCCTCCTTTGTGGGCGTGTCTGCTGAGACCTCCTTTCTCACCAGGCTTAATAAATCCCCATCCATCATATCTGGGGATGGGGTGGTCTCACAATTATGATCTATAACTCATTTTCCATGTCAGGTAATTCTGAGAAGTTTGATATCAAATATGACCGGCTTGTCATATTTAGAATGGCAGCAATCCATTCCCAGGTTCCTGAACGTTGTATAACTGTTTAAAACACATCATTAAATGCGCCAAACGGTAAATAACCTGAATATGTGAATTCTGTGTTTGTGGCATGAAAAGATCTTCTTGAATTCGATTTTGAAAACACTGTAAGTTTGGACAAAGGATTTTCTTTAGCAGATCTTGGTTGAAACCTGTAAGCTCGGCCCCCTCCCCCAGGTATTTACGATCCGTCGTAAATGGCTTTGGCTGGGGGGATGCTGGAATTGGGTCTAAGTAAGCTGCACACAAACCAACAAAGGGAGGAGGGATGGGGGAGCTAGATCTGTCTCTGCAGAAAAAATCATGAGCAATATCATCCATTCATGACAGTAGTCCTCCAAAGTGCTGACTCAGGGGGTGAATACTAATACAAGACAGAGAAAGGTGGTCCTACATTTCCTTTACACATCAAATACTTGTACTGCGTGTTCATATCACATAAAATCTCAATAAAATCTATTTCATTTGTGGGTCTAATGTGAAAATAATGTGGAAAAGTTCACAGGGTGTAAATACTTTTTCAAAAGTGATATCGGCTGTGCAGTGACCACTATACAACATACGTGTAATTGTGCTGGGCTGATTCTGAACACTCCCCAGTGGTGCTCACTCTTATGCAACTACAATATTTTAGTTTTATTATTTTTATTTTCCCCTCAGTTTATTTCTTAATTGAATTGTGCAGATTCTGGGGGACAATAATCCTGGAAAAAGTTCTACATTGTTATAATATTGTTATGTAACTAAAACCTTTCATCTTCACAGCGGTGTGTGGAATGTTTATATCCACTGTAATTATAGGTTCTTCTCTGCAAATACAAAAAGGTAATAAAATCTAAATATTAGTTTTAAAGATAACATTCACAGTACAGGTCACATAGAGAACTTAATCCTGTACTGATCCTGAGTTACTCCAGAGCTGCACTCACTATTCTGCTGGTGCAGTCACTGTGTACATACATTACATTACATTACTGATCCTGAGTTACCTCCTGCATTATACTCCAGAGCTGCACTCACTATTCTGCTGGTGCAGTCACTGTGTACATACATTACATTACTGATCCTGAGTTACCTCCTGTATTATACTCCAGAGCTGCACTCACTATTCTGCTGGTGCAGTCACTGTGTACATACATTACATTACTGACCCTGAGTTACCTCCTGTATTATACTCCAGAGCTTCACTCACTATTCTGCTGCTGCAGTCACTGTGTACATACATTACATTACTGATCCTGAGTTACCTCCTGTATTATACTCCAGAGCTGCACTCACTATTCTGCTGGTGCAGTCACTGTGTACATACATTACATTACTGCTCCTGAGTTACCTCCTGTATTATACTCCAGAGCTGCACTTACTATTCTGCTGGTGGAGTCACTGTGTACATACATTACATTACTGATCCTAAGTTACCTCCTGTATTATACTCCAGAGCTGCACTCACTATTCTGCTGGTGCAGTCACTGTGTACATACATTACATTACTGCTCCTGAGTTATCTCCTGTATTATACTCCAGAGCTGCACTCACTATTCTGCTGGTGGAGTCACTGTGTACATACATTATATTACTGATCCTGAGTTACCTCCTGTATTATACTTCAGAGCTGCCCTCACTATTCTGCTGGTGCAGTCACTGTGTACATACATTACATTACTGATCCTGAGTTACCTCCTGTATTATACTCCAGAGCTGCACTCACTATTCTGCTGCTGCAGTCACTGTGTACATACATTACATTACTGATCCTGAGTTACCTCCTGTATTATACTCCAGAGCTGCGTTCACTATTCTGCTGGTGTAGTCACTGTGTACATTACATTACATTACTGATCCTGAGTTACCTCCTGTATTATATTCCAGAGCTGCACTCACTATTCTGCTGGTGCAGTCACTGTGTACATACATTACATTACTGATCCTGAGTTACCTCCTGTATTATACTCCAGAGCTGCACTCACTATTCTGCTGGTGCAGTCACTGTGTACATACATTACATCACTGATCCTGAGTTACCTCCTGTATTATACTCCAGAGCTGCGCTCACTATTCTGCTGGTGCAGTCACTGTGCACATACATTACATCACTGATCCTGAGTTATCTCCTGTATTATACTCCAGAGCTGCGCTCACTATTCTGCTGGTGCAGTCACTGTGTACATACATTACATTACTGATCCTGAGTTACCTCCTGTATTATACTCCAGAGCTGCACTCACTATTCTGCTGGTGTAGTCACTGTGTACATTACATTACATTACTGATCCTGAGTTACCTCCTGTATTATATTCCAGAGCTGCACTCACTATTCTGCTGGTGCAGTCACTGTGTACATACATTACATTACTGATCCTGAGTTACCTCCTGTATTATACTCCAGAGCTGCACTCACTATTCTGCTGGTGCAGTCACTGTGTACATACATTACATCACTGATCCTGAGTTATCTCCTGTATTATACTCCAGAGCTGCGCTCACTATTCTGCTGGTGCAGTCACTGTGTACATACATTACATTACTGATCCTGAGTTACCTCCTGTATTATACTCCAGAGCTGCACTCACTATTCTGCTAGTGTAGTCACTGTGTACATTACATTACTGATCCTGAGTTACCTCCTGTATTATACTCCAGAGCTGCACTCACTATTCTGCTTGTGCAGTCACTGTGTACATACATTACATTACTGATCCTGAGTTACCTCCTGTATTATACTCCAGAGCTGCACTCACTATTCTGCTGGTGCAGTCACTGTGTACATACATTACATTACTGATCCTGAGTTACCTCCTGTATTATACTCCAGAGCTGCACTCACTATTCTGCTGGTGCAGTCACTGTGTACATACATTACATTACTGATCCTGAGTTACCTCCTGTATTATACTCCAGAGCTGCACTCACTATTCTGCTGGTGCAGTCATTGTGTACATACATTACATTATTGATCCTGAGTTACCTCCTGTATTATCCTCCAGAGCTGCACTCACTATTCTGTTTTACCCTTCGCAGTCAGGTCCGGTAGAGAAAGGCTAGGGTCACATTTAAAACAAGAATTGCATTCACCGCATCCGGCTACGGATGCGGTGAACGCAATGCCGGGCACACACATTTTTTTACAAAAATGTGTGCAGAATACCGCACTGCAGTAACCGGATGGCTCAGGATGTGTAATCAGGATGTGTAATCCTGAGCCATCCAGCAACTGCATAGTTTGCTGATTCTGGCTATTGCCAGGATAAGCAAACTGTCCTATGTCTATTAAAGTGTTAAATTTAGTGCCTAAAGGAATGTTTCAGGTCTGTAGGGGGGGCTTAGACCCCCTATAGACCGGCCGCCCACTCCGGTGGGCTTCTACTGTAAAGTCCACATGGCACGGGCTCCTCTGAGCTCCGTGCATGTTCCCCTACCTCCCGCCCCCCGTATCTGTACAGAGGGGCGCCTGCACCCCTCTGTTAGAATTATCCCTAAATGTGGCATCCACAGATTACAGTAATAAAGTTCTATAGTTACGGCATTCTTCATGTTCTTTCACGATTCCCTCTATGGGCGGGGCTTTGTTCTTCTGCCGCCGCCCATGGAATGATGATGCCCGCCTCCTCTGGCCTTCTCCCTGTGTTTTCAGGGCGGCCGCGTCATGAAAAGGGCGGGGCTACGGAATGACGCGAACGTAGTCCCGCCCCAGCAGAGTGGGCGGCCGGTCTATAGGGGGGTCTAAGCCCCCCCTACAGACCTGAAACATTCCTTTAGGCACTAAATTTAACACTTTAATAGACATAGGACAGTTTGCTTATCCCGGCAATAGCCAGGATCAGCAAACTATGCAGTTGCCGGATGGCTCAGGATTACACATCCTGAGCCATCCGGTTACTGCAGTGCGGATCAGAGAACCGCTGCGAAAACTGCTGCCTGCATGATTTTTAACGCAGGCAGCAGTGCCGGATACGGCCACCGGATGGCTTGTGAAGCCATCCGGTGTATTGCATAGGCTCCTATGAGGAGCATTTCCTGGTCCGGTTTTGAGCTTTTTGAAAGCTCAAAACCGGATCAGGATTTTGAAAAAAAAAACGGGAATGTGACCCTGACTAAAGTCGGAGGAGCCGATGCTTCTCAAGTCAATGAAAACCTGTAAAGCTTAGGACGTGGAGACCGGGAGGGGTCGGGGAGGGGGTTGATCCGGGACCCCCGAGCCTCTCTATGTCTTCACAGTCTGCCATACGGTGTATCGCTCGTCTTCTAATGAACGCGGTAACATGTCTGTGAGCTGTCAGCGGACTCCTGCCTTCACCCTGACAGGTATCTCATTAAAAGCAAAGGCGCAGGGGGAAAAACAAAATTCATTAGTCGGAGGCGGTTGTCGCTCTCCGCGGACGCTCAGGTGAGAGGATCCTAATTTGCTGCCAATTTTATTTATTTATTTATTTTTAATTCTCGGATTTTGGATGACGAGAAGAAGGAATTCCAAATAATGGGAAAATCAATCCGCTTTGCATTACAATTTTCCTCCTTCGCTGACATTAATCTTCTGGGCTCGGCATCTCGCGCCCTTAGGTGTCAACAAGTAGAGGTTGCTCTGAAGATAATGTGATCCTGTTTGTCATTCATGTGAGGGACGGGGCCCCCAGAGTCACCACCGCACGGGAACTATACATGAATGAGAGAAGACAAATGGAACGTCTAAATCACGTTAAATGTGAGAGTCCCTCATCTACTCAAGAAAGATATTACAGTCTGCAAGGAATATACAGAGATACATGATAAGATCCTTCCTGCAGCCACCACTAGGGGGAGCTCCCTGTATACAGAGATACATGATAAGATTCTGTCTGCAGCCACCACTAGGGGGAGCTCCCTGTATACAGAGATATATGATAAGATTCTGTCTGCAGCCACCACTAGGGGAGCTCCCTGTATACAGAGATACATGATAAGATCCTGTATGTAGTCACCACTAGGGGGAGCTCCTTGTATACAGAGATATATGATAAGATTCTGTCTGCAGCCACCACTAGGGGGAGCTCCCTGTATACAGAGATATATGATAAGATTCTGTCTGCAGCCACCACTAGGGGGAGCTCCCTGTATACAGAGATATATGATAAGATTCTGTCTGCAGCCACCACTAGGGGGAGCTCCCTGTATACAGAGATACATGATAAGATCCTGTATGTAGTCACCACTAGGGGGAGCTCCTTGTATACAGAGATACATGATAAGATCCTGTATGCAGTCACCACTAGGGGGAGCTCCCTGTATACAGAGATACATGATAAGATCCTGTATGCAGTCACCACTAGGGGGAGCTCCCTGTAAACAGAGATACATGATAAGATCCTGTATGCAGCCACCACTAGGGGGCTCCCTGTATACAGAGATATATGATAAGATTCTGTCTGCAGCCACCACTAGGGGGAGCTCCCTGTATACAGAGATATATGATAAGATTCTGTCTGCAGCCACCACTAGGGGGAGCTCCCTGTATACAGAGATACATGATAAGATCCTGTATGTAGTCACCACTAGGGGGAGCTTCTTGTATACAGAGATACATGATAAGATCCTGTATGCAGTCACCACTAGGGGGAGCTCCCTGTATACAGAGATACATGATAAGATCCTGTATGCAGTCACCACTAGGGGGAGCTCCCTGTAAACAGAGATACATGATAAGATCCTGTATGCAGTCATCACTAGGGGGAGCTCCCTGTATACAGAGATACATGATAACATTCTGTCTGCAGACACCACTAGGGGGAGCTCCCTGTATACAGAGATACATGATAAGATTCTGTCTGCAGCCACCACTAGGGGGAGCTCCCTGTATACAAAGATGCATGATAAGATTCTGTCTGCAGTCACCACTAGAGGGAGCTCCATGTATACAGAGATACATGATAAGATTCTGTCTGCAGTCAGCACTAGAGGGAGCTCCATGTATACAGAGATACATGATAAGATTCTGTCTGCAGTCACCACTAGAGGGAGCTCCCTGTATACAGAGATACATGATAAGATCCTGTCTGCAGCCACCATAGGGGAGCTCCCTGTATACAGAGATACATGATAAGATTCTGTCTGCAGCCACCACTAGGGGAGCTCCCTGTATATAGAGATACATGATAAGATCCTATCTGTAGCCACCACTAGGGGGAGCTCCCTGTATACAGAGATGCATGATAAAACCTGTTACATACATACTGTGCTTAGCATTGACATGGGGCTTGGGGAAATGATATGAAGATTGTATGATAAAACAGTACCCTTTACTAATATCCATGCAGAGTTATAATATAGCTAGTAATCTTATATGAATACTATAATTGTAGATCCAGGCAATTGTGTCATCATTAAAATGTAAGACTGTATCACAAATAAGAAGAAATGATTAAGAAAACTAACCTATTCCAGTATTATCTTCTGACACGGGAATACTGTGACAAGGAGTAACTTGGACCTCTTATGGTCTGGCGTTGACCTGGGGGCATCTGGCTGAAACCTCTTTGAGCAGACCATGACTGGTCCTGCTAGAGGAAATGTGGCTGGTGCTGTTATTGGGGCATTATAGCGGGCATTGACCTTCACATGAAGATATGTGGCTGGTACTGTCAGGAGAGCACTGCAATTGGTTATTTTATAGGACCATATGAGACGGGGGTACTTATACTTCGGTACTGTCCCTAGAGTATTGTGGCTAGTACAGTTATGAATACGTACAGTTTGGTTGGCATTTACTGGGGCTATGTGACTAGCACTAACATAGGGGATAGATCTGGTGCTGTTATCGGGGTACTGTACTTGGCACTGGCTTGGGCACGTAGTATTACCGGAACGTGTTACAGTCAATGATGTGACTTTTACCAATAATGGTGCATGGTTTCTGGCTGTTGCACGGCTGACTTTGCTGGTATTGATACTAGGGCACTGTGCTTGGCACTGACATGGGCTAGGTCGCTAATAATGGTGGACTCAATGACTGGATCTGGTGATCTTGGAGAGCAATGTTATACGGCTTTTCCTCTACCTTCACGGTATCCTCCCAGATTGTTGCCACATTGTCCAGCGCACCACTTGTGCGGTGCTTTTCATGTTGGCCCTTAGTGCAGTGTTGTGTTCCCGGTGTACAGCGCGCCATGCGGTATCATTGCGGCACTGATGTTGTGTGGTGTTTCCCGTGTGTGCCGTCAGCGCAGTGCCGTGTTCCCGGTGTACAGCGCACCATGCGGTATCATTGAGGCACTGATGTTGCGTGGTGCTTCCCATGTGTACTGTCAGCGCAGTGTCATGTTTCCGGTGTACAGCGCACCATGCGGTATCATTGTGGCACTGACAATGTGTGGTCCTTCCCGTATGCCGTCAGCGCAGTGCCATGTTCCCGGTGTACAGTGCACCATGCGGTATCATTGTGGCACTGACAATGTGTGGTCCTTCCCGTGTTCCGTCAGCGCAGTGCCGTGTTCCCGGTGTACAGCGCACCAAGTGGTATCATTGTGGCACTGACAATGCATGGTCCTTCCCGTGTTCCGTCAGCGCAGTGCCGTGTTCCCGGTGTACAGCGCACCAAGTGGTATCATTGTGGCACTGACAATGTGTCGTCCTTCCCGTGTGTGCCGTCAGCGCTGTGCCGTGTTCCCTGTGTACAGTGCACCATGTGGTATCATTGCGGCACGGACATTATACGGTTCTTCCCGTGTGTTCCATCAGCGCAGTGCTATGTTCCCGATGTACAGTGCACCATGCGGTATCATTGCGGCACTGACATTGTGCGGTCCTTCCCGTGTTTTCTGTCAGCGCTGTGCCGTGTTCCCGGTGTACAGTGCACTATGTGGTATCATTGTGGCACTGACAATGTGTCGTCCTTCCCGTGTGTGCCGTCAGCGCAGTGCCGTGTTCCCGATGTACAGCACACCATGCGATATCATTGCAGCACTGACATTGTGCGGTTCTTCCCGTGTGCCGTCAGCGCAGTGCCGTGTTCCCGGTGTGTCTGGCCCTCGCTGGTTCCGTTCCATTAGTTGCCCTTTGCTCCATTCGTTCAGGGCGACTCTTGGGATGTGATGACCTTGAGATAATTGCGCTACATGTCACGGTTTGTCGCCCGCTCCTCTCCTTGTTGTATCTCGCATTGTGCAGCCGTTTACCGGCAGACAAGCTCCTCAGTTTCCATGGTTACAATCAATAGGATTCAGCCGCTAATCCCGCATTCTTAATGTATATTTATCTGAAGGGAACAGCAGAGGATTACGTGCCAGCGGAGAAACGCGGGCGACAATCATGGGGAGAGTCGTTCCGTCTGTGATGGGGGTGACGCCCGGCTCCCCGGACTCCTGAATGCTGAATCTTCCAGGTTATGCGTTGTGACATCCACAGTGCAGATTTATCGGTTTTGTGAATGTAGAAAAGTCTACACACCCCTGATAAAATACCAGGCTTTCATCCTGAAAATAAAATCTCATCAAGAAGAATAATTTCAGGATTTAAGACTTCTGAGAAACAATGAAGAACTAAAATTATGTGGATGCATAAATCTGCACACCCTTATACTGATACAAGTTAGCTTTGACTTTATGAATGTTTTCAGTCTTTTTGGGTCGGGGTCTATAACATCTAGAGGTGTCAATCTTTGCCTATTCCTGCAGATCTGAGCTCGGATTAGGCTGATCAAGAACTTCCATCTTTTTCTAGAGAGGTCAATCTTTTGGTGATTTAATCTTCAGAATTTTAGCAGAGACCTGAAGGGATTCTTGCAAAATTAACTGATATTTGGAAGTATTCATAATCCCCACCACCTGATCTACAGCCCCAGTTCCAGCTGACGAAAAACAGCCCCAAAGAACAATGTTGCCTGCATCATGTCTCACTGTAGAGAGGGGAAACTTCTGGTGATGCACAATGCTGCCTCCACTATGCCTCACTGTAGGGAGGGGGATCTTCTGGTGATGCACAATATTGCCTCCACTATGCCTCACTGTAGGGAGCGTGATCTTCTGGTGATGCACAATGCTGCCTCCACTATGCCTCACTGTAGGGAGGGTAATGTTCTGGTGATGCACAATGCTGCCTCCATTATGCCTCACTGTAGGGAGGGGATCTTCTGGTGATGCACAATGCTGCCTCCACTATGCCTCACTGTAGGGAGGGTGATCTTCTGGTGATGCACAATGCTGCCTCCACTATGCCCCACTGTAGGGAGGGTGATCTTCTGGTGATGCACAATGCTGCCTCCACTATGCCCCACTGTAGGGAGGGTAATGTTCTGGTGATGCACAATGCTGCCTCCACTATGCCTTACTGTAAGGAGGGTGATCTTCTGGTGATGCACACTGCTGCCTTCACTATGCCCCACTGTAGGGAGGGTAATGTTCTGGTGATGCACAATGCTGCCTCCACTATGCCTTACTGTAGGGAGGGTGATCTTCTGGTGATGCACACTGCTGCCTCCACTATGCCTCACTGTAGAGAAGGGAATCTTCTGGTGATGCACAATGCTGCCTCCACTATGCCCCACTGTAGGGAGGGTGATCTTCTGGTCATGCACAATGCTGCCTCCACTATGTCTCACTGTAGTGATGGTAATGTTCTGGTGATGCACAATGCTGCCTCCACTATGCCTCACTGTAGGGAGGGTGATCTTATGGTATTCACAATACTGCCTCCACTATGCCTCACTGTAGGGATGGTGATCTTCTGGTGATGCACAATGCTGCCTTCACAATGCCTCATTGTAGGGAGGCTGATCTTCTGGTGATGCACAATGATGCCTCCACTATGCCTCACTGTAGGGATGGTGATCTTTTGGTGATGCACAGTGTTGACTCTGCATCTTTTGGAGTTATAATCAAACAGTTCTCCCTTGTTCTCATTAGACATAACATGTTTTTATACTTCTGGCAGACTTGATGTAAGTGTTTGCTAAATATATTCGGGCTTGGATTGCTTTTTTTCATGAGAAAGGGTTCCTGTCTTGCCTCTCTACCCCGCAGGCTGGACATATGAAGAAAATGTGAGATTCTTGACACATGTAGGACACAACAAATGTTTGTCAGAAATTCCTGCAGCTCCTTTATTGTTGCTGTAAGCAGCTTTGCAGCCTCCAGGAGTGTCCAGTTCTAGATAATGTCACTGTTGTGTCAAACTTCATCCACTTCTTGATGACGTCTTCACAGTGCTTCATGGTATCTCGGTATCTCTAATGCCTGGAAAATGTTTTCCCACCTTTCTTCTTGGCTAATAATTCTCTATAATGATAACCTTTGCTGTGTTGTCAACTGTTTACAGACTACAGCTCTTGTTGTATAATGCGTCTATAAAATTGTCAGGAAAATCCTCCTGAAACAAAGAAACTTTGTATTGAATGAATCAGAATAGCTGGAAATGATGGTGGCCGGGCGCTGAATATTATGTGTTTATATGTGATTGGCTAATTATGAACACAACCACATCCCCAACTATAAGATGGTGTTAACACTTATGGCCACTTTACACACGGCTACATTTCTACCTTATCCACAGGTAACTTACTGGCTGCAGTGAAATCATGGAGACAAGGTTCTATCTTGTTGCTGTGTACAAATGGAATAATCTCTCCATGATTTCACTGCAACCAGTAAGTTACCTGTAGCCACCCTAGAAATGTAGCCGCGTGTAAAGGGGCCATTATGCAACAACATTATTATATTTTATCACATAATTTCTCAATGGCTTATGGGCCAAATTAAAGGTAAAGTTCTGAATATTTTTCTTGGTAGGATTTTTCTTGCTTGATAAACTTGAGTTTGCAAGGACATGACAAACAAACCAGGTCTAATCATGTGTACGCTCTTCCACCATTCCCTTTACTATTTACATAGGACTGCAGGTGACATCTACTGCATTATCTGTACTCAGAGATATCACTGTGTTATCTGTGGTGTTACATAGGACTGCAGGTGACATCTACTACATTATCTATACTCAGAGATATCACTGTGTTATCTGTGGTGTTACATAGGACTGCAGGTGACATCTACTACATTATCTGTACTCAGAGATATCACTGTGTTATCTGTGGTGTTACATGGGACTGCAGGTGACATCTACTACATTATCTGTACTCAGAGATATCATTGTGTTATCTATGGTGTTACATAGGACTGCAGGTGACATCTACTACATTATCTGTACTCAGAGATATCACTGTGTTATCTGTGGGGTTACATAGGACTGCAGGTGACATCTACTACATTATCTGTACTCAGAGATATCACTGTGTTATCTCTGGTGTTACATAGGACTGCAGGTGACATCTACTACATTATCTGTACTCAGAGATATCACTGTGTTATCTGTGGTGTTACATAGGACTGCAGGTGACCTCTACATTATCTGTACTCAGAAATCACTGTGTTATCTGTGGTGTTACATAGGACTGCAGGTGACATCTACTACATTATCTGTACTCAGAGATATCACTGTGTTATCTGTGGTGTTACATAGGACTGCAAGTGACATCTACTACATTATCTGTACTCAGAGATCTCACTGTGTTATCTGTGGTGTTACATAGGACTGCAGGTGACATCTACTACATTATCTGTACTCAGAGATACCACTGTGTTATCTGTGGTGTTACATAGGACTGCATGCGACATCTACTACATTATCTGCACTCTGAGATATCACTGTGTTATCTCTGGTGTTACATAGGACTGCAGGTGACCTCTACTACATTATCTGTACTCAGAGATATCACTGTGTTATCTGTGGTGTTACATAGGACTGCAGGTGACATCTACTACATTATCTGCACTCTGAGATATCACTGTGTTATCTCTGGTGTTACATAGGACTGCAAGGAATTGTTCGCAGCTGGTTTTACAGTTTGGTGACATTTTCAACTCTGCTACATTTGCAGATCGTTTATTAATAACCTTGGTCAATCACAAAGAAAGGAGAGAACAGGGGGAGAGAAGCAGCAAGTAAAAGTAATGATTATGACAGTTCCATTATTTTGCCGCCATCACATATGTTTTTCTACGGTAATAGAAACTGGATTTAATAAATGTGTCTGTTCACCAAACAACGGCTTTTTCTCATTTTTACAACTGTACCATATGTTTGCAATTTGCAATTTGCTTCATTTGCATACTCATTAAGACTCAACATTTTAAAAGATTCAATTATTTTAATTAATTTGGAGCCAAATTCATTGTCTGGGACGTCCAAATCGGAGCCAACAATTGGAGCACAAACGAGGATTATAGATGTACGAGAGCTGAGAAATAAAAAATAAAAATTATAATAATACAAATAAATTAATTAAAAAAAAGTGAAATGCAAAAAAAGAATAATTGAACTAAAATAATATAATAAAAAATATTAAAAAAATACAATATACATAACAGAGCTCTTTATTTTAGAAATATTAGTTTGTGGTATTTTTTTTTCCAAATTACGTGTAACCCCACGAATAATCAGAACTTCATATCTATCGAAAAAAGGAAAAGTTTTGTCAAATATTCTAGAAAGCAAAACAAAAAATACAATCTTTTTCCCTCAATAATAACATTTGCTGCAGGCATGTCAAAGCTAAACAATGCAGGTTTTATGACCCTAAAAAATGCAGCTAACAACACTTAGGAGGGAAAATAGACATCTCCTCTAAGTACTTTGTCCTCTAAGCTAAAATGTCATGCGCCATGTTAATAGTAGAGTGAAGAAGCTTATATTTTCAGAATTCATACGACATGGTGAACAGAAAACACTCTTTTATTTTGCTGGGCGATGGCCAGAATCATAGCAAATGGATATCTGCTAGTTAGATACTCATAGCTATGTTTACAGCTGTCTATCAAAAGGTGAATTGAACAGGGGGAATATGATGCTAAAATCCTTAACCTGTGAGCTCCATGCCGAAAAATATGAGGGGAATTGGAAATCTATAACTTTTACCGATATGGACACCTCCCATGGACAGCCCATATATGAGGTCACCAAATGGGAGGCCTGTTATTTTATGGTGCAATCATAAAAACCAAAGCCAGCAATCATTCAGACCCTGGAGAACAAAGCCGGAACTGTAAAATGTGAGGATTAACCGCGCTTCTTAGGAGTTTTTCCCTTCTTATCACCTGCATAGGTGACCACTAGGGATGGGCGAATCTACTCGCTAGGACTCGTTACTCGGCGAGTAGTAAGGGACTCGCAGGACTCGGTACTCTGCGAGTTTTCCAGTGATTACTCGCACGAGTCCAATGCAAATCTTTGGCAAACGCTGACAAAACTAGGATTGCCATTGTTTGCATTAGACTCGGCTACTGTGCCAGTGATAGCAGGGAAACTCGCAAAGTAACTGCTGTTTCTTTGCGAGCCGAGTCCAGCTGTCTTCTCTGTGCAGCTCCAGGGTCCTAAAACCTGCCTGCTCACAGAGATGATGTAGCAGTGCTGAGATTGTTCTCAGTCTGCTCATTCCTGTGCATAGACATCTATATTTATGCACAGGGGATGTAGCAGAGAGGACATCGCGTTTTGGACTACGTCGGACAGAAGAGGATTTTTTTAATTAAAGATGGAGTCCCTAATGGCTTTTTTTTTTATTTCAAATAAAAAATTTTCTCTGTGTTGTGTTTTTTTAACCCTTTATTGGAGATTCTTAGTGGCTGGGTCAAACGTGGCCTGACATTAAGAATCTCGGGCTTAATACCAGCTTGTATAACAAAGCTGGTATTAACCCCTTTATTACCCAGCGTGCCACTGCCACCAGGGCCGCTGGAAGAGCGGGGTTCAGCGCCAGAGGATGGCGCTTCAATCAACGCGCCATCTTCTGGGGCGGCTGCGGGCTGCAATTTGCAGCGGGGGGTGCCCAGCAAGCTTGGGCATCCCTGCGCTGCGGATTCCAGCCCCCAGCTGCTTAGCTGTACCTGGCTAGACATAGAAATTGCGCGGAGCCCCACGCATTTTTTTTATTATTTAATGAATGTCAGAGTCTCAGAGTCAGAGTCTCAGAGTCGGAGTCGTCTCAGAGTCGGAGTCGCCTCAGAGTCGGAGTCACCTCAGAGTCGGAGTCGCCTCAGAGTCGGAGTCGCCTCAGAGTCGGAGTCGTCTCGGAGTCGGAGTCTCCTCAGAGTCGGAGTCTCAGAGTCGGAGTCGCCTCAGAGTCGGAGTCGTCTCGGAGTCGGAGTCGCCTCAGAGTCGGAGTCGCCTCAGAATCGGAGTCGTCTCGGAGTCGGAGTCTCCTCAGAGTCGGAGTCTCAGAGTCGGAGTCGCCTCAGAGTCGGAGTCG
The DNA here is from genome assembly GCA_033576535.1 of Allobates femoralis. Lineage (NCBI taxonomy): Eukaryota > Metazoa > Chordata > Amphibia > Anura > Aromobatidae > Allobates > Allobates femoralis. The sequence continues at coordinate 13,745,881 of JARQOC010000005.1, read as the reverse complement.
CCTCGGAGTCATAGTCGCCTCGGAGTCGTAGTCGCCTCGGAGTCGGAGTCGCCTCGGAGTCGGAGTCGTCTCGGAGTCGGAGTCGTCTCGGAGTCGGAGTCGTCTCGGAGTCGAGTCGGAGTCTGAGTCGTCTCGGAGTCGGAGTCGTCTCGGAGTCGTCTCGGAGTCGGAGTTGTCTCGGAGTCGGAGTCGTGTCGGAGTCGTCTCGGAGTCGGAGTCGTCTCGGAGTCGGAGTCGTCTCGGAGTCGGAGTCGGAGTCGTCTCGGAGTTGGAGTCGTCTCGGAGTCGGAGTCGGAGTCGTCTCGGAGTCGGAGTCGTCTCGGAGTCGGAGTCGGAGTCGTCTCGGAGTCGGAGTCGAGTCGGAGTCGAGTCGGAGTCGTCTCGGAGTCGAGTCGGAGTCGGAGTCGTCTCGGAGTCGGAGTCGTCTCGGAGTCGGAGTAAAAAAAATGCGTGGGGCTCCGCGCAATTTCTATGTCTAGCCAGGTACAGCTAAGCAGCTGGGGGCTGGAATCCGCAGCGCAGGGATGCCCAAGCTTTCTGGGCACCCCCCGCTGCAAATTGCAGCCCGCAGCCGCCCCAGAAGATGGCGCGTTCATTGAAGCGCCATCCTCTGGCGCTGAGCCCCGCTCTTCCAGCGGCCCTGGTAGCAGTGACACGCTGGGTAATAAAGAGGTTAGGGCCAGCTTTGTATTATCAGCTGGCCCTAAGCCCGAAATTTATGGCGGTCACGCCAATATTAGACATGACCGCCATGAATTTCTATTAAATTGTTTTAAAAAAAACACAACACAGAGAAATTTTTTTATTAGAAATAAAAAAAAAAGCCATTAGGGACTCCATCTTTAATTAAAAAAATCCTCTTCCGTCCGACGCAGTCCAAAACGCGATGTCCTCTCTGCTCATCCCTGTGCATAGATATAGATGTATATGCACAGGGAATGAGCAGACTGAGAACAATCTCAGCTCTGCTACATCATCTCTGTGCACAGACATTAATGTCTGTACACAGGGAATGAGCAGACTGAGAACAATCTCAGCACTGCTACATCAGGCAGCAGGCGGGCTCTAGGACCCTGGAGCTGGCAGCCAGCACAGAGGAGAAAGCAGGACTCTTATCTGTGCGAGTTTCCCAGCGATTACAGTTGCAAAGTAAACGAGTCCAATGCAAATAAATGACAAAACTAGGATTGCTTCAGGCTGAAGCTTCCGAGACACATCTGCGATTTGTAAATCTCACACTACTCGCTATTACTCGCTTCCCCATTCATTAACATTGGACTCGCTAGACTCGCAACGAGTAGCGAGTCCTGTGCTCGGACTCGCTAGAGTCAAGCGATTCCGAGTAATTTAGGATTCGCCCATCACTAGTGACCACGTGATACAAGTCTTAGTAAGTCACTTACGTTTTTCTCATTTAGTTTCATTTAACTTTCTATACTGTATTGTATTTTGTCCCCTTTGTAAAATCTTGTATATTTTTGCAATCACTGCCTATTCTTTCAGGTTAAATCTCTAACATTTCATAGCTTCATTCTTCTTGCTCTATGACAAAAAACCACGACTCCGTGAAGCCCAACATTACCAGCAATGGGTGTCCAATTGGCTTAATAAAAAATTGGTGGTGGCAGCATGTGCTGCTTGTGTTATTGTGGGATTGGTAATGATGGGACCGAAATATATAGTCTTTGTTATATAGTTTTGACAGTTACAGACTCAACGATATCAAGGATTTTCATTTTTTATTATTATTAATTATTTTATATTTTATTTTATTATTATTTTAATATTTATTATTATTGGATATTATTTATTGTTACTTTATTTTTTTAATTATTATTTTATGTATTACTTTATTTTATTATTATTTAAATTTTTTCCAATTTGTTGTATTAAACAATTGTCTAAATGGTTTTGTTTATTTTTTTTTATAATTTTGACAGTGACAAGGATTTTAATTTTGTATTACTATTATTTATTATTTTATATTTTATTTTATTATTTATTATTTTATTCAATATTTATTATAGCATATTATTATATTATTTAATATTACTTTATTTCATTATTTATTATTTTATTTATTACTTTATATTATTATTATTATTTTTATTTTTCCATTTTTTTTATTAAACAATTGGGAAAAGTGGTTTTATTTCATTTTTCATTTTTTAATTTTTTTAATAGTTTTGAGAGTTACAGACTCAGCTATATCAATTATTTTAATTTACTATTATTATTATTACTAGCTGTGAGCCCGATGCAAATGCATCGGGATTCTAGAACGTGCATTAATTTGATTATAGTAGTTATAGCTGTTAGCCTGATGCAAATGCATCGGGTATCTAAAATATGTTTATTGTTTTTTTAAATATTTTTAAATAATAATCGCATCATCAATAGCAATAATATAAACCATAGCATTATTACTAGCAGTAATAGCAGTATTAATACCATTATTAGCAGTATTATGAGCATTAATAACAGTATTAATAGCATTAATAGCATTATTATTAGCATTAATAGCATTATTAATAGCATTATTAGCATTAATAATAGCATTAATAACATTATAAATAGCATTAATAGCATTATTATTATAGCATTAATAGCATTAATAATAGCATTATTAGCATTAATAATAGCATTAATAACATTATTAATAGCATTTTAATAGCATTATATTAGATATATTAGCATTATACATTAATAGCATTAATAGATAAATATATAGCATTAATAGCATTAATAGCATAATGAATAGCATTATTAATAGCATTAATAGCATTATTATTAGCATTAATAGCATTAATAATATAGCATTATTTAGCATTAATAATAGCATATTTAAAAAATTAATTAATAGCATTAATAAACATTATATTATAGCATTAATAGCATTAATAATGCCATTAATAGGATAAATATTAGCATTAATAGCATTAATAGCATAATTTAATAGCTATTAATAGCATTAATAGCATTATTAATTTAGCATTAATAGTATTAATAGGATAAATAATAGCATTAATAGCATTAATAGCATAATATATTATTAGCATTAATAGCATTAATTAATAGCATTAATCGCATTATTATTAGCATTAATAGCATTAATAATAGCATTATTAGCATTAATAATAGCATTAATAACTATTATTAATAGCATTAATAGCATTATTATTAGCATTAATAGCATTAATAATACATGAATAGGATAAATATTAGCATTAATAGCATTAATAGCATAATTAATAGCATTAAATAGCATTATTAATAGCATTAATAGTAATTTATTATTAGCATTAATAAGCATTAATAGCATAAAATATTAGCATTAATAGCATATAATTAATAGCATTAATAGCATTATATAATAGCATTAATAGCATAATAATAGCATTAATAGCATTATTAATAGCATTATAATTATAGCATTCATTATTATTAGCATTAATAGCATTATTAATAGCATTAATAGCATATATAATTAATAGCATTAATAGCATAATTAATTAGCTATAGCATTAATAGCAATTTAATAGCATAATATAATAAGCATATTATAATTAGCATTATTAATAGCATTAATAGCATTAATAGGATAAATATTAGACTTAAAGCATTATTAATAGCATTAATAGCATTATAATAGCATTAATACATTATTATAGCATTAATAGCATTAATTAATAGCATTAATAGCATTAATTAATAGCATTAATAGATAAATAATATAGCATAATACATTATATAGCATTAATAGCATATAATTAATAGCAATTATTAGCATTAATAATGCATTAATAGGATAAAATAATTAAGCATTATAGCATAAAAATAGCATTAATAGCATTATTATTAATATAGCATTAATAAGCATTATAATTAAATAGCATTAATGCATTAATAGCATTATTTATAGTCATTAGTAGCATTATTAATATAGCATTAATATCATAAGGATAAATAATTAGCATTAATAGCATAATTAATAGAGCATTAATAGCATTATTAATAGCATTAATAGCATTATTATTAGCATTTAATAGCATTAAATAATATAGCATTATATAGCATTAATAATAGCATTAATAACATTATTAATAGCATTAAATACATTATTATTAGCATTAATAGCATTAATAGCATTATTATTACCATTAATAGCATTAATAATACCATAATAGATAAATATTAGCATTAATAGCATTAATAGCATAATTAATAGCATTAATAGCATTATTAATAGCATTAATAGCATTATTATTACATTAATAGCATTAATAGGATAAATATAGCATTAATAGCATAATTAATAGCATTAATAGCATTATTAATAGCATTAATAACATTATTATAGCATTAATAGCATTAATAATAGCATTATTAGCATTAATAATAGCATTAATAACATTATTAATAGCATTAATAGCATTATTAATTAGCATTAATAGCATTAATAGCATTATTATAGCATTAATAGCATTAATAATACATAATGATAAATATTAGCATTAATAGCATATAATAGCATATTAATAGCATTAATACATTATTATAGCATTAATAGAAAATTATTAGCATTAATAGCATAATTAATAGCATTAATAGCATATTAATAGCATTAATAGCATTATTATTAGCATTAATAGCATTAATAATATCATTATTAGCATTAATTAATAGCATTAATAACATTATTATTAGCATTATAGCATTATTATTACATTATAGCTAATAATACATTAATAGGATAAATATTAGCATTAATGCATAATAGCATAAATATAGCTTAATGCATTATTAATAGCATTTATAGATTATTATTAGCATAATAGCATTAATAATAGCATATTAGTATTAATAATAGCATTAATAACATTATTAATAGCATTAATAGCATTATTATTGCATTAATACAATTATTATTAGCATGAATAGCATTTTGAATAGCATTAAATAGCATGATTATTAGGCTTAATAGATTATTATCGCATTAATATATTATTATTAGCATTATTAGCATTAATTAGCATGAATAGCATATTATTAGCATTATATTTATATTAGATTAATGTATTATTAGCATTAATAGCATTATTATTAGCAGTAATACATTATTTTAGCATTTTTTTTTAATTATATTTTTATTAATTATTTATTATTTTTATTTATTTATTTATTATTTTTAATAATTTTTTAATTATTTTTTATTTTAAATTTATTATTTAGGCTGAGACCCAGTTCTCTTTCAGGTCCGCTGAAAGGGCTGATATAATTAGCATATATTTAATTTTTATTATATTTTTATGAATTATTTTTATTTTATTTATTTTTTTATATTTTTTAATTATTTTTTAATTATTTTTTTTATTATTAAATTATTATTTAGGCTGAGACCCATCTCTTTCAGTCGCTGAAAGGGCTGATATAATTAGCATATATTTAATTTTTTTATATTATTTTTATTGAATTATTATTATTTTTAATTTTTTTATTATTTTTTAATTATTTTTTAATTATTTTTTTATTATTAAATTTATTATTAGGCTGAGACCCAGTTCTCTTTCAGGTCCGCTGAAAGGGCTGATATAATTAGCATATATTAATTTTTATTATTTTTATTAATTATTATATTTTTTATTATTTTTTTTTTTTATTATTTTAATTATTTTTTATTATTATTTATTTAGGCTGACAGTTCTCTTCAGTCCAACTATTTTAATTAATTTTTTATTATTATTTTTATTATTATTTTTATTAATTATTTTTATATTTTTAATTATTTAAATTATTTTTTTATTATTACATTTATTTATTTTTAGTGAGAGTGAGACACAGTTCTCATTCAGGTCCGCCTTTTTTTTCCCCCATTGACATACATTAGCGGTGTGTCGGCGATTTTATGGCCGCCCACCTGGTTCTATTTGTCGGCCCTAAAATCGCGGACACACCGCTAATGCATCTCTATGGGCAGTGAGATCGAATTCTGATTGGTCGGCGTCCAATCCGAAATCGGGCTGACTGCCCATAGAGATGCATTAGCGGTGTGTCCGCGATTTTAGGGCCGACAAATAGAACCAGGTGGCCGGCCATAAAATCGCCGACACACCGGTAATGTATGTCAATGGGGGAAAAAAAAGGCGGACCTGAATGAGAACTGTCTCACTCTCACTTAAAAAAATAAATAAATTTAATAATAAAAAAAATAATTTAAAAATAATTTAAAAATAATAAAAAAATAAATAAAAAATAATAAATAATTAAATAAAAATAATAATAAAAAAAAAAAAAAATGCGGACCTGAATGAGAACTGCGTCTCAGTCTGACTTAAAAAAATAAATAAATTTAATAATAAAAAAAATAATTTAAAAATAATTTAAAAATAATAAAAAAATGAGGGGCTCTTCTGATTGGCTGAGGGCAGTATACAGCGACCAATCAGAAGAGGGCCTCAGATCTCATTGAGGTAGAATGGCGGATTTTTCGTCCATTCTATCTTAATGAGAAGGAAGAGGACGTCGGAGGTGGAAGTTTGCGAAAAGAAGACAGAAGATCCCCGGGGCCGGACGAAGAGGCGGAGATGGCGGAAAGAAGATAGAAGACCCCCGGGGCCGGAGGAAGAGGACGCCTGGCCGGACGGAGGACTTGTGGATCGGACGGACGATCAGATGACTTGAAGGCATGTAAGTGATCGACGGGACGTTAGGTTAGGGCACGGCGGGGGCTTCTGGTGTAGGGCCTTAGGTGACAGCGGCGTTAGGTTAGGGGACTGCGGGGGCTTAGGGTGTAGGGCTTTAGCGAGAGGGGCAGGGACAGCGGCGGGCATAGGTGCGGCGGGTCGGGGCTTAGGGTGTAGGGGTGCGGCGGTGTTAGCGACAGCGGCGGGCATAGGTGCGGCAGGTCGGGGCTTAGGGTGTAGGGGTGCGGCGGTGTTAGCGACAGCGGCGGGCATAGGTGCGGCGGGTCGGGGCTTAGGGTGTAGGGTGCGGCGGTGTTAGCGACAGCGGCGGGCATAGGTGCGGCGGGTCGGGGCTTAGGGTGTAGGGGTGCGGCGGTGTTAGCGACAGCGGCGGGCATAGGTGCGGCGGGTCGGGGCTTAGGGTGTAGGGGTGCGGCGGTGTTAGCGACAGCGGCGGGCATAGGTGCGGCGGGTCGGGGCTTAGGGTGTAGGGGTGCGGCGGTGTTAGCGACAGCGGCGGGCATAGGTGCGGCGGGTCGGGGCTTAGGGTGTAGGGGTGCGGCGGTGTTAGCGACAGCGGCGGGCATAGGTGCGGCGGGTCGGGGCTTAGGGTGTAGGGGTGCGGCGGTGTTAGCGACAGCGGCGGGCATAGGTGCGGCGGGTCGGGGCTTAGGGTGTAGGGGTGCGGCGGTGTTAGCGACAGCGGCGGGCATAGGTGCGGCGGGTCGGGGCTTAGGGTGTAGGGGTGCGGCGGTGTTAGCGACAGCGGCGGGCATAGGTGCGGCGGGTCGGGGCTTAGGGTGTAGGGGTGCGGCGGTGTTAGCGACAGCGGCGGGCATAGGTACGGCGGGTCGGGGGCTTAGGGTGTAGGGGTGCGGCGGTGTTAGCGACAGCGGCGGGCATAGGTGCGGCGGGTCGGGGCTTAGGGTGTAGGGGTGCGGCGGTGTTAGCGACAGCAGCGGGCATAGGTGCGGCGGGTCGGGGCTTAGGGTGTAGGGGTGCGGCGGTGTTAGCGACAGCGGCGGGCATAGGTGCGGCGGGTCGGGGCTTAGGGTGTAGGGGTGCGGCGGTGTTAGCGACAGCGGCGGGCATAGGTGCGGCGGGTCGGGGCTTAGGGTGTAGGGGTGCGGCGGTGTTAGCGACAGCGGCGGGCATAGGTGCGGCGGGTCGGGGCTTAGGGTGTAGGGGTGCGGCGGTGTTAGCGACAGCGGCGGGCATAGGTGCGGCAGGTCGGGGCTTAGGGTGTAGGGGTGCGGCGGTGTTAGCGACAGCGGCGGGCATAGGTGCGGCGGGTCGGGGCTTAGGGTGTAGGGGTGCGGCGGTGTTAGCGACAGCGGCGGGCATAGGTGCGGCGGGTCGGGGCTTAGGGTGTAGGGGTGCGGCGGTGTTAGCGACAGCGGCGGGCATAGGTGCGGCGGATCGGGGCTTAGGGTGTAGGGGTGCGGACGGGTAGTGGCTTAGGGCGGCAGGGGGCTGTAGTGTACAGCGCGATGGTATACTACAGTCCCATGGCGCTTATGGGCATGGGACTGTAGTATACTATAGCGGTGTAGACTACAGCAGCGGCGGGGTAGTGTGTTAGAGCGGCAGGGAGCTGCCATGGTGTTAGGCAGCCCCTGCTCATAGGCAGCCCCTGTGGCTTTGTTAGCGACTCGCAATGCCCGCTTCGCGGGCATTGCTTCGCAAATCTGCAACGACTCGCAATGCCCGCTTTGCGGGCATTGCTTCGCGAGTCGCCGTGGCCGCGTAGCTAACAAAGCCACCGGAAGTTGCGCCGCTCCGACGGAAGTCGCTACGGCAATTATATAATAGATTATTATTATTATTATATGTATTATTATTACTTTATCTTATTATTATTTTTATGTTTTCAATTTTTTTTATTAGACAATTGAGGAAAGTGGTTTTATTTTATTTTATAGTTTTGACAGCTACAGACTCAGCTATATAAATTATTTTAATTTACTATTATTATTATTATTATTATTATTACTTTATTTTATTATTATTTTTATTTTTCCAATTTTTTTTATAGACAATTGAGGAAAGTGGTTTTATTTTATTTTATAGTTTTGACAGTTACAGACTCAGCTATATAAATTATATTAATTTACTAATATTATTATTATTATCATTATTATTTTTATTTTTCCAATTTTTTTCATAGACAATTGAGGAAAGTGGTTTTATTTTATTTTACAGTTTTGACAGCTACAGACCCAGCAATATTAAATATTTTAATTTTGTATTATTTATTATTACTTTACTATTTTTATTTTCCAATTTGTTTATTAAACAATTGGGTAAAGTGCTTTTATTTATTTTTTAGCATGTTATTGTCATGAATGGCTGAATATTGATCATGATTTTAAGATGCTGAAGAGTCAGCCACATCTAGTTCCCCCATCTCCCCTCCCTTTTGTTGGTTTGTGTGCAGCGTACAGAGAACCATTTCCAGCATCCCCCTAGCTTAAGCCATTTACGACGGATCGTAAATAACTTTCAGGAGAGCAGAGATGGACACCAGTCTGAACCAGTTTTGTCTCTACTAAAGAAACCAAATCCTTTGTCTAAAATTCACTGTGGTTTCAATATTGAATTTAAGACGACCCGATCATACCACAAACACATAATGCATATTTTTAGATTACTTATCGTGTTGCGCATTCAATGATGTGTTTTGTACAGTTATACCACATTCTGGAACCTGGGAATGGATTGCTGCCATTGTAAATATGACAAGCAGGTCATATTTGGTATCAAACTTCTCAGAATCACCTGACCTGAAATATGAGTCATATATTATGTCTGTGAGCCCACCCCATTCCCAGATATGAAGAATGGGGATTTATTAAGCATGGTGAGAGAGGAGGTTCCCGAGGATCCTCCCAGGGAGGAGGGATCACTCCAAGTGGTGGGGGTCACATATTGCCCTGGTTTAATAAAAGCAAAGAGGACATTTTTGGGTCATTCTGCTCCAGGAGTCCAGAGGCCTGACAGTCCAGACCAGCTAACTGTACGACAGAATCTTACCATCCCGGAGAGGGGCCTCCTCCAAGAAACTAAGTACCAAGCGTGACTAGGTCTGAAACTTTTCTTACTTTATTCCTTTTATTTTTTATAACTGTTATTCATACATGTAATTTGTCTCTTATCGAATATTCTGTAAATCTTTTATAATCACTGCCATCTTCGGAGTAAAATATTATAATTTACTAGTCTCGATCTCCTTGTCCTATGAACGAGCTCTCACGACCTCCCTGTTCTTTTTTACGCTATCGCACAGGTTACCGATCCACCTGTAAGAGATCGGTGGTGGCAGATACCGTTTTTTTGTATTTATGTGGTATTGTGGGCCTGAGGGTGACTGGATCGAGGTATATATACGTTCCTAGCAGGAACTGGTGGTATATATACATCCGGTCACATCACGTGCCGCAGTAGACAACATAAATTAGGGCAGCTGGGCTCCTTTCTTATCCTCTGGCAATACCGGATTTGGCCAGCAGGCTAAGGGGGCGCCAGAGAGCTGCAGGTCCTGACTAAGGTAATCGTGACAGTTATCTTTTGTTATTTTTAGAAAAATTGTCCGACTCTATTTTTCACATCATTTTTTAGACCTCCTAGTAGGCTTGAAATGTCAGTGTCTAGCATAGCCTTGAGTAGAATGTCATCACTGATGTCAGGTTTTAAGGAAAGTGCGCGAGATCCGTCCTGTTGTCCTTGAACGCCGGTCCTGCATCGAGCAAGACTCCCTATAGTAGTAAACACCAGCAATGTCCTTTACAGAGCATGCCCCGCCATCAGGGAGCATTAGCGGCTCAAATTGGGTCAGAAATTTGAGGAGAGTACCATAAAAGTATAGTAAAAACTAATTGAGAAATATTATTGAAACTTAGGGGAAGTTGAAGAGCCTACTGTATACTGTATTATTATAGTACTAGATGGGAGCCTGATGCTATCACATAGGGTGAGCGGTGACATCTGTGGCGCTGAGGGGGGCGCAGCCGTCTCTCCACCATACTGTCTCTCCACTTTCCACTGTTTTTCCCCCTAACTCTTCACCCCCCCATGCTGCCACTTTGCCCCCCCCCATCCCCTGTGGTCACTCTCTGTCCCCCCCCTAAGGTCACTATCTATCCCCCTCTGTGATTGCTTTCTGCCCCCCTGTGAATACTCTTTGCCCCCTGTGAACACTCTTTGCCCCCTGTGCACACTCTCTGCCACCCTGTGCTTGCTCTCACGTGGAGGCGGCATGAGGAAGGTGATGGCAGCATGAGGAAATGGCGCAGTTCCTCATTCGATGGGTTGTGGGCTGCAGGGTGAGTGGTGAATGGAGTGAGTGGGGTGAGCGGGCTGAGTGGTAAGTTGGCTGAGTGGTAAGCTGGCTGAGCGTGGGCTGAGCACGGGCGGAGCGGGTTGAGCGCGGACTCAGTGAGGTGAGTGCGGACAGAGCAGGGTGAGTGGGCTGAGCAGGGTAAGCGGGATGAGTGGGGTGAGCAGTCTGAGTGAGGAGCAGGCTGACCACAGTGAGAGCAGGCTGAGTGTGAGATGAGCAGGCTGAGCATGGCTGAGTGCAAGGTGAGCATGAGCTGCGTGGAGTGAATGTGGGCTGAGTGACACAGGCTGAGCAGAGTGAGCTGGGTGAGCCATCTGATTGAGCAGTGTGAGTGGTCTAAGTGGTGAGCAGGCAAAGCAGGGTGAATGCAGGCTGAGCATGAATTGAGCAGGGTGAGCAAGTGCTGAGTGTGGGCTTAGCATGATGACTGCAGGCTTAGCCGGGTGAGTGTGGGCTGAGCGGGGTGAGCGTGGACTGAGCAGGGTGACTGAAGACTGAGTGGGGTGACTGTGGGCTAAGCAGGGTGACTGCCAGCTGAGCAAGGGGAGTGCGGACTGAGCAAAGGGTGAGTGCAGGCTGAGCACTGGGTGTCCACAGGGTTAGCATGGGCTGAGTGGGGTGAGCATGGAGTGAGTGCGGGCTGAGTGGGGTGAGCACGGGCTGAGTGGGCTGAGCACAGGCTGAGTGGGGTGAGCATGGGCTGAGCAAGGTGGCCATAGGCTAAACAGGATGAGCATGTATTGAGCGTGTTAAGTGCGGGTTGAACACAGGGACTGTGGTCTGTGTGACCTGAGCATGGGGTGAGTGCGGGCTTAGCAGTGTGACTGTGGGCTGTGCGGGCTGAGTGCTGGGTAAGAGTGGGCTGAGTTGGGTGAGTGCAGACTTAGCGGGCTGGCTGAGAATGAGGTGAGAGAGGGCTGCGTGAAGGCTGAGTGCATGCTAAACGGGGTAAGTGTGTGGCCGCGAGCTGAGCAGGGTGAACGTCGGCTGAGCAGGTGAGTGCGGGCTGAGCAAGGATTGGTGAGCAATTTGAGTGATGAGCGGTCTGAGTGGTGAGCAGGCTGAGCTGGGTGAGCGCAGGGCGAGCAGGGTGAGCGAGGACTGAGTGCAGGCTTAGTGGAGTGAGTGTGGGCTGAGCAGGATGAGTGTGGGCTGAGCGGGGTGAGTGCTGGCTGAGCGAGATGAGTGGGGACTGAGTCAGCTGAGCACAGGGTGACAGCAAGCTGAGTGGAGTAACTGAAGGCTTAGCGGGTGACTGTGGACTAAGTGGGGTGACTGCAGGCTTAGAGTAGGGTAAGCATGGGTTGAGTGCAGGGTGAGCACGGCCTGAGTATCAGGTGAATGTGGGCCGAGGGTGGGGTGAGTGCAGGCTGATCGGGGTGAGAATTGGTTGAGTGCATGCTGAGTGAGGTGAGTGCAGTGAGACGGGTAAGCAGGGTGAGTGGGGTAAGTGGGGTGAGCTGTCTGAGTGGTGAGCGGGCTGAGTGGTGAGTGGGCTAAGTGGGGTGAGTGCAGGTCGAGTGCAGGCTGACCGCGGTGAGTGTGGGCTGAGCAGGGTGAGCGGGGGCTGAGTGCAGGCTGAGTGGGTAAGCGAAGTGAGTGGGGTGAGTGATATGAGCAGTCTGAGTAGTGAACAGGTTGAGTGCTGAGCGGGCTGAGCACGGGCTGAGTAGACTGAGTGTGGGCTGACCGCAGGTTGAGTGGGCTGATCGTGCATTGAGCAGGCTGAGCACAGGGTGAGCAGGGTGAGCAAGGGCTGAGTGCAGGCTGAGCATTGTAGTATGGTCTGAGCAGGGTGAGTGCGGGCTGAGCAGGGTGAGAGTGGGGTGACTGCGGGCTTAGCAAGGTAACTGCGGGCTTAGCAAGGGGTTGTGTATGAGTATGAGTGCGGGATGAGCGTGGCTTGAGCAGGGTGAGAGTGAGCTGAGGAGGTTGAGAGCGGGTTGAGTGTGGGCTGAGCGCAGGAATTGCATGTTGAGCGGGCTGAGCGCAGGGTGAGAGCATGCTTAACATGGTGAGTGCGGGCTGAGCATGGCGTTGAGTGCGGGCTAAGAGGGATGACTGCAGGCTGTGCAGGCTGAGTGCCGGCTGAACGCGAGCTGAACGCAGGCTGAGCGGGGTGAGTGTGGCCTGTGTGGCTTAGGGGGGTGAGTGCATGCTGAGCAAGGTGAGTACCTGGCTGCTCTCTGTGACAGGAGCTTTGGTGATGTCACAGTCATGTGATCAGTAATGTGACCGTGACATCACTATAGACCTTGTCAGGTCGATGTCTGTGATGGGGGTGTCTGGCGAAGGTGCGGGTGCATCATAGACGGGGGTTTCCTTGCATTTGTTGCAGGTCTCGTCATGGGCATTTCAGCGGAACACCACTAGAAGTATGGACCATATGTCCCCACCCATCACTTGGGTACGTACATATGGGGGCATGTCGGAAGTCAGACGCGTGATACTGGGACATCTGGGCTGAAGTCAGGAACAGACAGGGCAGCGGAATTATGTAAGTGGATACAATGTATAGACTGTATCCAGCGCACTCCTCAGCTATTGATCTCTGCCTCAAATGCAACAATGTCTTCAATCCATACATTGTGAGATGTAGCATCATCATGGTTCATTGAATGTCATCCATCATCAGTGCTCTCTCCGCTACTCGAGAGGCTGCAGGGCCCCTGCTCCACTATCATCTCCCTTTATTTATATACCCCCAGTGTGAATGATTACCTTCAGCCATACTGGTCATATCATTCATCAACGGGGCCCAATCTGAAATGTGAAAGACAAACCTGTTGCATGAAAGTCATAGAAGAAAGTGTAATTCTATTCTGACATTTATCTGTACACACAGGCGTAAGTGATTGTATACAGGGGCGTAACTACCATAGGTGCAGGGGAACCTAGGGGACCCCAGAAGTCCCTTTGGACTATGGAAAAAGGCTAATGCTATTAAAGATTTGCAATAATTGGGGGCCCCGTAGGAGCTTTCGCCCAAAAGCTTCAAGTTACGCCACTGATTGTATTGTATGATTATTGCATACAGTATGTATGGGTAACAACATATGTGGCTGTATGGATTAATACTGCTCCACTTGCAGACAGGGGTCAGTATCAGGGGAGTAACAATCTCTGTTGCATCCGGATCCAGGCCAGTGGGTGAGGTTGGCTCACCAGTCCTGGAGTTATTGTCATCCTCAGTTTAATCATTTGACGCACCTATCATTGAAAAGTGTTGCAAAGGAGAGAGCTACCGGCTCCCTGCCCCACACTTAATCTACAGCCATAGAGTATGGGATATGGAGGGGAGATGTGTGAAGAGACAATATGGAGAGTGAGGAGCTAAATATGTGGAAGGCAGTGTGGTTAGGAGGGGGAGTCAGAGGAGAGAATATGAGGGAGGGGGACATTTATGAGGAGACTATTGAGGGGAATAGTGTGAGGAGACAGTATGGGGAAGAAAAGTAGGAAAGGTACAGAATAGAGACTGGGCAGTGTGGAGGGCAGAATAAAAAGGGGGGACAGTGTGAGGGCAAAGCCAGGAAGGGACAGTATGCCAAGGAAGCAGAATGTGATGAGGGGAACAGTATATAGACTGGGCAATACACAGTGGGAGAGGACAGTGTGAAGAGGGGGCCCAATATAGATAGTAGAGGGCAATGAGGAGGGCATGTGCCACACGAGGGAAAGTGCGAGGGTCATATGTTGTGCAGAAAACACAGTGAGGGGCAATTATTTATTCCGGGGCACAGAATAAGGCAGAACACTAGAGAAGATGGAAGTGTGCAGAGACGAGCTGTGGATGGGAAGAGTCATCATGGCATCTGGACAAGATGAAGAAAAGTAAGAGAACGACTTTGATCAGAGACAACGTCATCTATCAGGTCCATATGGAAATGATTTATTTTGATACTTTCTAATTCTCATATCCGTTGATTAACTGGATATTGATTATGGTTTGGTAAAAGGCTAAAATGCCAAAACTTGTCTCACCATCCAAATATGTCTGGACACAACTGTATATTATTAGCAGTATTATAGAAATGTCATTCTTGTAGCTGTATAAACTTCAACCTACTCGGATCAATGATCAATGATCACTCAACATGGAGCGACGACTCTGGAAGTCAAAAGGAGAAAGGTTATGGGAAAATCAACAATGAAGTCACTGGACGAGGTCTTCACATCAAGGGACATTTCACTGGTGATGAAGACACGGCTCGTACATAGTCTGGTCTATTCTGTAGTAACATTTCACTGGTGATGAAGACACGGCTCGTACATAATTAGTATATACATGTAGTTCAATGACCACATCTTATTTTCGGCTCATACAGTTATAGTGCACCTCCAAGCCATTTATTATTAACAGGAGAACAACAGGAGTTTATATGCAAAAATATCAAAGTTTATTTCAATTTCATAAAAGATTTTTTCCATTATATAACAACAGTAAAATCAGTGACGATACATTTAGTGCACACATTGATACAAAAAAGCGAGCCCGGTATATAGCAGAGTTCTAAACAAAGATTTAAGGCACACAATGGTTTTTAGTACAGTGACTAAAACAGAGGGGGACAGCAGTCGTCTGAAACCAGTTCTAATTAGTTTCTATTGTTATATCATGTGTATACAATCCATAGACATATAAGTTAGTCTATGGTTTCAGAACTCCAAATGTATATCCCCTCATAGAAACATTAGTTACAACTCCATTGTGAGCATGAGTTTTTGGTTCAGTACTCATCCTTATACATTCCCCCTAAAACATCAAGAGTGACTACCTGGGTATCTAAGGTATAAGAAGCAGTCATCTAAGAGAATCCTTAGTTAGGTTTGTATAAAGGTAGATTATTACCCATGTCTCTCAATATTGCAGGAGGAACCAGGCTCAGGACAAACAAGGACAATGGACAGTCATTCCAACACGTGTTTCGCTAACACCAGTCTTATTGCTTCCTCAGGGAAAGGATACAGCTATACACCACGCACATACAGGATACACCACGCACTTCCGGTACGCGGGGACGGCTTCCGGCGCAGCGGCCTCCCGGCGCGTGGATGCCACAATACCAGAGGAGAGGTACACAGGTGATAGCCAGTTAGGGGTAATTAGTGGCTATAAAGGGCCGTGACCACCGGGTTTAGCTGTATCCTTTCCCTGAGGAAGCAATAAGACTGGTGTTAGCGAAACACGTGTTGGAATGACTGTCCATTGTCCTTGTTTGTCCTGAGCCTGGTTCCTCCTGCAATATTGAGAGACATGGGTAATAATCTACCTTTATACAAACCTAACTAAGGATTCTCTTAGATGACTGCTTCTTATACCTTAGATACCCAGGTAGTCACTCTTGATGTTTTAGGGGGAATGTATAAGGATGAGTACTGAACCAAAAACTCATGCTCACAATGGAGTTGTAACTAATGTTTCTATGAGGGGATATACATTTGGAGTTCTGAAACCATAGACTAACTTATATGTCTATGGATTGTATACACATGATATAACAATAGAAACTAATTAGAACTGGTTTCAGACGACTGCTGTCCCCCTCTGTTTTAGTCACTGTACTAAAAACCATTGTGTGCCTTAAATCTTTGTTTAGAACTCTGCTATATACCGGGCTCGCTTTTTTGTATCAATGTGTGCACTAAATGTATCGTCACTGATTTTACTGTTGTTATATAATGGAAAAAATCTTTTATGAAATTGAAATAAACTTTGATATTTTTGCATATAAACTCCTGTTGTTCTCCTGTTAATAATAAATGGCTTGGAGGTGCACTATAACTGTATGAGCCGAAAATAAGATGTGGTCATTGAACTACATGTATATACTAATTGTGTTTTCTGTGTTACCCACAGCATGTTCAATAAACGGCATGGATTATAAAGCCAGAGACCAGACCTGGCTTGATGAACTAGATCTTTTGTTCAAGGACGATGGTGACACTGGTACTGGTGATGATACTGGACAATCCACCCAAATACTAATTCCTAAATACAAGGAATTGGTAAAAAAGAGGACGAAAATTTGGTGGAATAGAGCGTTTTTAAATAGATATATTAATAAGGACCTTGTCCCAAGGGGCCTGCGCATTCAGGTCTTTCCCTCCTTCCCAGTGGAAGACGAGGAGTTCAAGATAAGTTGGGAGGAAGCAGCAAAGGAATGTTCCAAAACATTCTTAGAGCTGCTCTGTGATCACAACACTAAAACTCTGGCGAGTCTTGAGACAGAGATAGAGGGGATAGGATCAGTCCTTAAAGAGAAATTACATGAACAGGCTCTAAGTAAACTCGAGGAAGAATTGGAGGAGGAAAGTTTGAAGTGGGAGAAAGACCTCAAAGAGTATAAGTTGAAAAAACTGCATAGAGATTCACAGGACTATGCCAATAATAAGGTGTTCAAATGGAATGCCCGCCCTAGACCAGTAAAACCGGGAGGTCGAGGTGGGCGCGGGGGACGTGGAGGCCGTGGCGGCCAGGGTGGAAGTGGCGGCCCTGGAGGACAGGGCAACCACGGAGACCCATCGGAAGGAGATGCAAGATCCACTTCATTAACATCCTTAGGGTCAATTCAAAGTATTTCTTCTTTGAGTTCGGTGGGAACAACTGAGGGTGATCACCAAAAAGGCGTGAGTACAAGATCTGGAGTAGGACGAAATAACAACAAACAAGTTCCAAATAATAAACCACAAAATAAAAAAGGTCAAGGACGCCTGCAGGTGATTAATTTATCCCCTCATGTTCTCACGAGTCCTCAAATCGAATTACTTTCTAGGGGTTTAAACTATGCACCCACTAACTCTTTTCATTATTTCACAGCCCTAAAGGATCTGAATATTTTTGCTCGGAAGCTACTCCTACGGAAATTATATCAGAAACGACCCATTGGAGATCCTGTGAATCGGGCAGAAAGAGAGGCAGTTTTAGCTCTGGAGGAACTTCTGGATAACGAGACCACTTCAGAAACATGTGAGTTTCCAAAATCCCTCTTGCCTAGATCTAAACGTTTCCCACCCTTGTCCGTCTGTCCAGCAGTGGATATTTTCACGAGACTGGTCTCGGAAGATCTTAAACATATATCAACACGGAGACATCATGATAACCTAACTCACAAACATCGTTCAGCTCTGCAGGAATTGCGAGAGATGGACGATGTGGTTATCAAACAGGCGGACAAGGGTGGGAACATAGTAATTTGGCCAAAAACTAAATATGAACGCGAAGTTTATAGGCAATTGAGGGATAAGGACACTTATCAAAAACTTGCTTACAACCCTCTATCTAACTTTTCCGTAGAGCTAGTTCAAATCTTGAACAGAGCCTATGATCAAGGTATCATTGACAAAAAAATGAGAGATGGACTGATTGTAAAAAGTGCACGTATATCCACCTTCTACATCCTCCCTAAAATCCACAAGGATGCCGTCAACCCTCCGGGACGTCCGATCGTGTCTGGCATCGGTAATCTATGTGAGCCAATCTGCCGATTTATAGATCACTATCTAAAACCTCTAGTGGAAATTCTTCCATCATACGTAAAAGACACGACGGACGTCCTGCGACGTGTTGACGGCATCTTTGTGGATCAGGACACGCTCTTCGCGACACTCGATGTCGAAAGCCTTTATACCTCGATAGGCCATGAAGATGGTTTAAGGGCGGTTCGTTTTTTCCTGGATGCTGGTGGCCGGGGTGGTAGGATGGGAGACCTGGTTCTAGAGCTGCTCCGCTTTGCCCTGTCACGTAATTTTTTCGTCTTTAAAGACCAATTTTACTTGCAGGTACGTGGCACTGCGATGGGCGCGGCCTGCGCGCCTTCGTACGCCAACCTCTTCCTGGGTTTCTGGGAGAGGTTGATATTTGGCGGCGGAGGCGTGCGGGCTGACGCCCATCTGCAGTGCTGGTACAGATATATCGATGACATTCTGATTTTGTGGCAGGGCACAGCGGGGCAGCTCGACACCTTTGTGGGTGAATTAAACAACAACAACATGAACATTAAATTAACGTTGAAGTATAGCCCCGCGGAGATCGAATTCTTAGACATTAAGATCAGTTTAGATTCATGTAGGATGACGCAGACAGATGTGTTTCGTAAACAGACGTCTACGAATGCACTCCTGCATGCTTCTTCAGCGCATACCAGGTCAACCATCCATGCCATCCCGACCGGCCAGTATCTTAGGATGCGACGCATTTGCTCATCAGATGAGAGTTTTGAGAAACAAGCTGGTGACTTGCGGAATCGCTTTTTAGAAAGAGGATACAGCAGGCGCTGTCTGAAAAAAAGCTATCATAAAGCCAAAAACATCAAACGACAAAACTTACTACAGTATCGAGGCAGGTCAACTAATGAGGCCGGTGAACAGATACGCTTCATTGGCACATTCAATCAAGAATGGGGTCTAATGAAGGATATCTTCATCAAACATTGGTCCATCTTAAAGACTGACCCTGTTCTTGCTGAAACACTCCCAGAGGTGCCTTTGATGACTGCGCGGCGGGCAAGAAATCTTAAGGATCTTCTTGTCGACAGCCACTACATCCCGCAGAGACAACTGCCATTCGGACAGCGAACCCAACGCCTTGGCTGTTATCCATGTGGCGATTGCTCTGCCTGCCCTAATATTCTTCGCACGGGGGTCTTTCACTCAAGTGACAATAGGAAAACATATAAAATAAGACATTACATCTCTTGTAGTACTACTTATGTAGTTTATTTTGCAACATGCAGCTGCCCACGTATTTACGTGGGATTAACATCACGCGAATTGCGCGTAAGAGTGAGAGAGCACGTGCGAGGGATTGAGGCAGCCGGAAATTCCGAAGATATCACCCTACTCAAAACTCTGCCGAGGCACTTTAAAATCCATCATAACTGTGATGCAAGTAGCCTACAGGTTAGGGGCATTGACGCGATACATGCAGGGATTAGAGGGGGAGATCTGAAGGGTATGTTGGCCAGGTGTGAATCAAAGTGGATTTCCACTTTGGACACCCTAGTGCCCAAGGGCCTGAATGAAATTATTAGCTACGCTCCATTCTTATAATTATGTCCAGTTTTTATCACCATTATCTAGTTTTACCTGACCTTTAGTGTTTTGTCTGTGTTCTGTGTACTAAGAAAATATTTTTCTGCCCCTTTTTAGATCTGTGGATTATAATGGCCCTTTTTGACCCATTTGCCTGTCCTGGCTTCATCAAAAAAGAACTTTTTATAGGAGGCTACCGGAAGATTCAAGTGGACTCCTATGGATTCTCGTATTAAGATATTGTCTTTCACACTAATTATAATGTTGTTTTATATGATATCCATGGGAGACACTATCAAAGTGTCCGTGACCGGTTTCCTCTCTGGTAATTCAATTTGATCTATAGCTTCCTCCTCTTCTCTGGTGTGCGCCTGCGCGCCGTGAGTCGCTTGTGCGGGCGGCCTGACTCGCGACCATGAGTGCGCATGCGCGCGGTGCTATGGTAACCACCTGACGCCGCGCGCATCATTACACCACGCACTTCCGGTACGCGGGGACGGCTTCCGGCGCAGCGGCCTCCCGGCGCGTGGACGCCACAATACCAGAGGAGAGGTACACAGGTGATAGCCAGTTAGGGGTAATTAGTGGCTATAAAGGGCCGTGACCACCGGGTTTAGCTGTATCCTTTCCCTGAGGAAGCAATAAGACTGGTGTTAGCGAAACACGTGTTGGAATGACTGTCCATTGTCCTTGTTTGTCCTGAGCCTGGTTCCTCCTGCAATATTGAGAGACATGGGTAATAATCTACCTTTATACAAACCTAACTAAGGATTCTCTTAGATGACTGCTTCTTATACCTTAGATACCCAGGTAGTCACTCTTGATGTTTTAGGGGGAATGTATAAGGATGAGTACTGAACCAAAAACTCATGCTCACAATGGAGTTGTAACTAATGTTTCTATGAGGGGATATACATTTGGAGTTCTGAAACCATAGACTAACTTATATGTCTATGGATTGTATACACATGATATAACAATAGAAACTAATTAGAACTGGTTTCAGACGACTGCTGTCCCCCTCTGTTTTAGTCACTGTACTAAAAACCATTGTGTGCCTTAAATCTTTGTTTAGAACTCTGCTATATACCGGGCTCGCTTTTTTGTATCAATGTGTGCACTAAATGTATCGTCACTGATTTTACTGTTGTTATATAATGGAAAAAACGGCTCGTACATAGTCTGGTCTATTCTGTAGTAACATATCACTGGTGATGAAGACACGGCTCGTACATAGTCTGGTCTATTCTGTAGTAACATTTCACTGGTGATGAAGACACGGCTCCTACATAGTCTGGTCTATTCTGTAGTAACATTTCACTGGTGATGAAGACACGGCTCGTACATAGTCTGGTCTGTTCTGTAGTAACATTTCACTGGTGATGAAGACACGGCTCGTACATAGTCTGGTCTATTCTGTAGCACTAAGATACGACTTGTCTACACATCATATGAAAAAAGACATCACTGGAGAAGGATATCATGGTCAGAAGAATAGAAGGGAAAAAGCAAAGAGCAAGACAAGCAACCCTATGGCTTAATACTGTCAACATAACAGTGGATAAGGCCCTGGTGGACCTATCTAGACTTGAGTAAGACCCCGGTGAACCTATCTAGGCTTGGAGAAGACCCTGGTGGATCTATCTAGGCTTGAAAAACAACCTAGTGGACCTATCTAGGTTTGCAGAAGACCATGGTGGACCTATCTAGGCTTGGAGAAGACCGTGATGGGCCTATTTAGGCTTAAAGAAGACCCCAGTGGACTTATCTAGGCTTGGAAAAGACCCTGGTGAACCTATCTAGGCTTGGAGAAGACCCTGGTGGACCTATCTATGCTTGAAAAATAACCTAGTGGACCTATCTAGGTTTGGAGAAGACCCTGGTGGACCTATCTAGGCTTAGAGAAGACCCTGGTGGGCCTATCTAGGCTTAAAGAAGACCCAAGTGGACTTATCTAGGCTTGGAAAAGACCCTGGTTGACCTATCTAGGTTTGGAGAAGACACTGGTGCACAAGATTGATCTTCCTACAAAGCGTTCATCCATTAAGTTGCCATGGCTTGAGATTGAGCTGAAGGCCATTAATAAAAATAAATATATATAGAGGCATGATGGAAGAGTGACATTTTAAATGTAATCACAGTTTCTATAAAGTATGTACCCTCTGACTTATCAATGTCAAGAAATATGAAATATTCCAAAATGAAGCCATTCTGCCTTGTGTGTGATAGTGACCCTGGACGCTGTTCCCTTTCACTGATCCTCACATATGAGAATATCCCATCTGTATCTGTATCGGCCACCGGCGGGGTTCTGTCACTTGTGTCTGTGATGATTCTTCTCCTGAACTTTTCAGTTTCCCATTTCTGACCTCTGAGACGTGAGGATTTATAGCTTCAATTTACAGCAGCCGACATTACGTGTTGTAGGGGTAGATCTGGGCTTTCTGTAGTTTTGTAACCTACAACCTGTATGTGACATATTACATTGGGAAATCATTCCAGCATGCTTCCCGTATAGCAAGTTATAGAGAAAAGTATATTTCATTATAATGATGTCAGAAATGGAAGTAGAGTTATCTGTCAATCCATCTCTCTCATAGCTAAATAGATACAAGGATATGTATGTGTGTATGTATTGTGAGGTAGCACCTACTGAGCGTGTTGGGGAACACTCACTGTCTAGCAGAATGACGCACACAGCACTGGTTTCTATATAATTAGTCCATTAGTTTACAACCATAAACCGCTAAGGTCCAGAACCAACATTCAGACCATTAGCAATCTGCATACGGTCCTTAAGCACAGTTCTTTACTTTTGCTGGGTCTGGCTCTTTAGTGTTGCGGGTTAGCTCTGCTTCATCAGATCTATACCTTTAAGGCTCTGCAGTCCATTTACTGCTTGGACCTTTCAAGAGGTCATAACAAGTACCCCTCACTCTGTTTCCAGACAGGGTATGACTCCATGTGATACACAGGAGTCTCATAATAACACATGGGACACACCCATGGGAGGTATGTGGATGGTCAGTCCCACCCATCACTTCCTGACCATCCTTAAATCCAGTCCATATCACTATAAACAATTGTCCACCGTTAGGGTCACCCATTTCTGTACAAATCCACTAAAAACAAGCTGAAATCATTTTCAACGGGTCAGGATAAAGTCATTAAAAAATTGTGGATGCCTAAGTGTGAACCCCGTCTTGTAAGTGGGGATGTGGTTGTGTACAGAATCAGCCAATTACATTTACCTTCATCATACATAGTAGTCAGTGCTCGTCCGCCATCTTATTAATCCCATTGAAAGTTTTGCTGTTCTAGGAGGATTTTCTTGATATTTTCTAAGTTGCATTTTACAGCACAAGCCATGATCAATAAACAGCTGACAACACAGCAGAGGGATCTGATTGGTAAAGTTATCAGTTGGGAGAAGGGTACAAAGGCAATGCAGATACCATTTAGCATTGTGAGGTTGTCATCAAGATGGGGCTTAAATCTGCCACATTAGTGAAAATTCCTGGAACTGGACAGCCCTCAAAAATATATTAAAAGTGTAAAATTGGTCGAGAAGCTGCAAAGAGGCCTAAAGGTACAATAAAGGAGCTGCAGGAATTTCTATCCAGTATGTCTCCAACATTTTTCAAGTCTGATCTGTGGAAAAGGGAGGCAAGATTGAAGCCTTTTTTAACAAATAAAAACTTCCAGGGGTGGCTATACTTTACCCAGAACTGTATGTTCCATGACTGGGAATTATTCATTGTGTATTTTTTGTGCTAAGTATTGCATTTTCCCTGTTGCTAGGCAGAAGTTTTTTGTCCCCTTCCTCTCCTTGTAGCCCTGTGATGTCAGCCTTGCTCCTCCTTTCTTCCCTACAAGTGTTTTTTCTGCCATCTCTGGATGCACATGTTACAATGCTCTCTTCAGAATCACTCTTTCTACCTACTGCATTGTACTTCAATACAGGATTTCAGTGAAATTCATCTCCATTTCTCTGGACTCTTATTACAAGTCATTGTGGTCGAGTTTTAACTATCTGAGGATGCTTGCATGCAAGTACAACAGTCAATATGATTATCAGATGGATTGATATTTCAGGCAACTAATATTTCCAGTGCATTGAAGAGTCAGAATACTGATGTTATGGTCTGATGACTCCAAGGTTGAACATTTTGGCCAAAAGGTGGAAAGTCGTTATGGCACATCACTAAAGGATCACCCTCCCAACAGTGAGACATGGAGGCAGCATTGTGCTATGGGGCTGTCTTTTCAGCGGCTGGAACGAAGGCTTTAATCAAGATGGAGGTAATTGTGAATGGCGCATAATATCAGTCAATCTTGGAACACAGCCTTCAGGCCTTTGCTAAAGCAGTTGAGATGAAGAGAAATATCTCTCAGGGTACCTTTACACGCCGCTACTGGCGGGTGGATACAACCAGCTACATGCGACAAATGTATCTTGCATCGGCAATATACCCCGTAGTAGCGGCGTGTGAAGACGGTAGTAGCCACCCGGCAGTAGCGGCACCTGTTTCCGAGCACTGCCCTGAAACAGGTGGCTACACAGGCGATTGTAGCGCGCTGTATCGGCTTGTAAAGAAGCAACAGAAGGGATGTGTCGACACCAGCCTATGTACCTGGTATGTAGCTGGGGCGTGACACAGGCTCCGGGTTACCGCGCCCCATCAGCGATCATTGGTGGAAGCTCCTGCATTACGATTGGTAGACGCTGCACAGGGAGGCATATTTAAGGAGCTGACCAGTCACACTACACAATTGCTCGAGCGTCATGTATTAGTCAGCCTCCTGCGATGCCTGGCCAATCATGACGTTATTGCTTTGTCCTATCAGTGTACGGACGTCTCGTAATCCACAATTGTGGCACGCCTATGTGTTGTCCCTGCTGCACCAGGTCTGCCCATATTAGCTTGTTGTAGTGGTGTGTAAATGAGGTAAGGTGAGCTACAGAAGGTGACTTGAGACACCCGGCGGTGTATCCAGAGATAGATGTATCCTAGCGTAGCGCACCTTGTTGCGGCGTGTAAAGGTGGTGCGATTACAGTTTGTAACCGTTTGGGCGTGCTCGTGCACGTGAAGTAGCTGGTTGTATCCACCCGCCAGTAGCGGCGTGTAAAGATACCCTAAGTGTTACAACGACCCTAAGTAACCTAAAAGAATGTCTTTGCCAGAAAAAGATGAGATTTTGGAGGGTCACAGCAGGGGCCAGACCTGAATCCAGTTGGAATCTGCTTATGGCTCCCTACATAGATGACCTTGTAATCTGGAAGACGTGGATGATGGGGGAAAGATTGCCAATTGTTGATGTAGAGACTGAACGTTGTAGAGATTCAAAGGTGACTTCACCAAAGTATTTGATTAAGGGTGTGCAAATTTATGCAGCAATGCTAGTTTAGTTCTTAATTTGTAGATAGATAGATAGATAGATAGATAGATAGATAGATAGATAGATAGATAGATAGATACGTGTAGTACGGTTTTTCGAGAGTAGTCCCCAGACACCTTACACTGGTTCATCTAGAAAATGTGACAAGTTATTTTGGTTTTATTGCAGATATAAATGTGATGTGTGACAGAACATTCCGCTAGTTGTAGCCGCAGAGCGGGGGATACAACGTACATGTAAATCTCTTCAGCTGAGAGCGAGGGGCCTATCTGTCAGACTGCCTCCGGGTGATCTCTCCCTCTATATCATTCTTACTCTTCTTTTTGGAAAAAATCAATAATGCCAAAAAAGTTTTCGAAACCCGTAAATCACGTTGCTTTTTATCGGAACTGTATTTTATCTCCTGCCATACCACAATATCATCCCTCTGTTGTGCATCAATAATTCACGGTCAGTTTTGGGTTTATGGAACAACAATTGTTTTCATTTTTTTGAAACCTTTATATAAATTCCATAAATAATCTTGAAAAAAAAGACGTCATTCCAAAGGGCAAACACGTCAGGACCCCATCCATCATGTCCGCATCATCTGCCATCATTCATTCAAGTCAATTTCATTTTGTCTGCTGGCCGCAGGGATTATCCTACCTTGATCATGGGGGCTGAGACCACGGCCATAACTTATGGAAGAGTCAACCATTGTTTATCTACTGAAAAGCCCTATAGCTAATGTTCTCCTTACTCACCAGATGTCAAGGCTCCTCATGAGTTGCTACACAGTCAATCCTTCAAGGATAATATATGAGCAACTCAAGTGTCCTTTAAGAGACTCATTTAGAAGAAGGTTTCAACTTTGTTTCTTCTTTGGCCTTCACCATGAATGTTTGATGGACAGGATCTGCTTTCATCGACATAGATCCGGAGGGTCTAACAAGCTGGGTCACGTCTTAATTTTGGCTCCTCATGAGTTTCTACACAATAGTCCTACAAGGACATATAATATAGGCAGCCCAAACATCCTTTAAGGAACTCAAGGAGAAGAAGGTCCAAACTTTGCATCTTCATGGGCCTTCACCATGAATGCTTGATGGACAAGAAGGCTCTGTACCATCTACATAAATCAAGAGGGTCTAACAAGCTGGGTCACCTCTCAGCCTTGGCTCCTTATGAGTTTCTACACAATAGTCCTACAGGGACATATCATATAGGCAACAAAACATCCTTTAAGGAAGTCAAGGAGAAGAAGGTCTGAACTCTGCATCTTCATTGGCCTTCACCAAGAATGTTTGATGGACAAGAAGGCTCTGTATCCATCTACATAGATCAGGAGGGTCTAACAAGCTGGGTCACCTCTTGACTCTAGCTCCTCATGGGTTTCTACACAATAGTCCTACAAGGACATATCATATAGGCAACCCAAACATCCTTTAAGGAACTCAAGGAGAAGAAGGTCCAAACTTTGAATCTTCATGGGCCTTCACCATGAATGTTTGATGGACAAGAAGGCTCTGTACCATCTACATAAATCAAGAGGGTCTAAGAAGCTGGGTCACCTCTCAGCCTTGGCTCCTTATGAGTTTCTACACAATAGTCCTACAAGAACATATCATGTAGGCAACACAACCATCCTTTAAGGAACTCAAGGAGAAGAAGGTTTGAACTCTGCATCTTCATTGTCCTTCACCATGAATGTTTCATGGACAAGAAGGCTCTATCTACATAGATCAGGAGGGACTAACAAGAAGGGTCCCCTCTTGACCTTATCTCCTCATAGGTTTCTACACAATAATGCTACAAGGACATACCATATAGGCAACCCAAACATCCTTTAAAGAACTCAAGGAGAAAAAGGTCCCATCTTTGCATTTTAATTGGCTTTCATCCTGAATATTTTGAAGAACAAGAAGACTATGTGTATCCATTTACATAGATCAGGAGGGGCTAGTGAGCTGGATCACCTCTTGACATTGGCTCCTTAAAAGTTTCTATACAATCATAATACAAGGATATATAGATATCCCAATGAATACTTTAAGAGTCCATAATAAAGGAGGTCCCAAAAGAGTTTTGGCTCTACACAAGTCCTCAAGCTCTCATGAAAAATGGTAAGAATACCTTGAACCCATTTACATAGATTAGGAAGGATCAACAATTGACCTTGGCTATTTATGAGTTTTTACACACTTGTCCAATAAACCTTTAAGAGGCCAATTAAGAAAAAGGTTCCAACTTAGTTTCTATATTGCCCTTTAACATCAGTTTACATAGATTAGGAGGTGCTAACAAATTGGTTTATCTCCTGAACTTGGCTCCTCATGAGTTTCTACACAATTGTCCTTCAAGGTAGTATCATACATGACCAATGTATCCTTTAAGAGTCCCAGAGTGAAGAAGGTTCTAACTTATTTTTCACATTGGACTTCAATATGAACTGTACACAACTCCTTATTATTTTCCACTAAAAGGGGACAAGAAGCCCTATCCATTTACATTGACCAAGCTGGGGAACCTCCAGACCTTGGCTTCTCATCAGTTTCTACAAGGTTTCTAGTCATCTTTCATAGCAAATAGGTCAAGAAGGCCAAATATCCATTTATTTAGATCATGAGGGACTAACAAGCTTGGTCAATTCTCAAAATTTTGCTAAGGGTAAGTGTTGAGTCCATTGTTATATTGGTGCCATTGGTAGAAGACGGGTGCATTAGGCACACAATGCATACTTAAATGTACATAATATGTTCATTATGATTCCAGACCACCCAAATGATACCTTTAGTTTAAGTAGTTTGAAAGTGCCTATAGAGGGGAAACTGAATTCATTATGTATGTCGGGTCTAGGCCAGGGATGTGGAACTCCGGACCTCAATTACCACCAACAGGTCATTTTTTCAGGATTTCTTAGCATTATACAGGGGTTGGAATATTATCCCCTGCTAAGGAAATCCTGAAAACATGACCTGCTGTCAGCCATCGTGGACCGGAGTGCCCAACCCTGGTCTAGGTAAGAGTCTAGTATAGTTTTGTGTGGAACCCTTCACTTCTATGGGAGCCTAATATACACTTCTGAGATCCAAGGAAGCCTAGTTGTCACTGACGATTCATGGGTTTGCATTGGATTGGGAATCTTGGAGACTAAAACATCCTATTCAGCGTTTTTTTCTGATACCTGGAGAAAGCAAAATCTTGGGCTTTAAACTGGGTAATAGCCATGATTAGAGATAACTCGGATTCCAGGTGTTTTAACTTTCTGAATGTCAATAGCAACCACAGCTGCCAATGGGTGGCTAATGCAACCGGGGACCCAATAATGACCCATAGTCAATCGACAAACAAATGTTACATTTAAAAAATTATATAAAGTAAAAAAAAATTGCCTTACTATGACGAAACGCCAAAAAAAAATACACAGTTGTTGTCTCTAAAATCGTAAAAAGTTGAACGTTAAAGTCTTGATTTGACTTATCCCAGGTGGGAAACACTACAAAACAAACACAAACACTGTCACAATGACTGATTTTTGTTTATCCCAAATTACAAAAAGAGGAAAAAGTGATTAACGCTAAGGAGATGCGGCCATTTGTCATTTTATTGCCGTCGTTTTCTCCTTCTTGCTTTCCAATATCTAGAACTTACTCTTTTTATTCTTCCCTTATTGTAATGTTATGTGGCTTATTATTCCTAGGACGTGTTGTACTTTTGAACAACACTTTTCACTTTATCACATAATGCATTGAAAAATGAGGAAAAATAAATCCAAGTGCGTGAAATTCAAAAAAACTGACATTTTGCAATTTTTTGGGGGGATGTTTGAATGTCCAATGTTCATTTCACAGTAAAAAAAGACCTAATAAAGTTTTTATTTTGCAAATCGGCACAGTTAGGCCGGCTTCACACCACGGTTTTCAACATTAGGTTGTGTCCGGTTTTGCCGCCTATGCATTCCTATGGTGCCGGATTGGTCCTATTTGGCCATCAGGTTTGGTGTATTCTGTGCCTGATCCGGTTTTGTCAGGTTTTTCACCATCCACAAAATCGGAGCCTGTCTCTGGTGCAAAAATCGAACAAAACTGGACAGAACCGGATTTCCATATAATCGGAGTCTATGGTGCCGGATCCAGTAAAAAAAACCTGATTTGTTTCCCTGATTCCGTTATTAGAACTGAGCATTCATGTTCCTTCAGCACCATGGACAGTGGTTCCATCCATTATAGCCTATGGAGAAGTAATTCACAATACTTTTCAATGGAGAAATGAAGCAATCAAATCCTGCAAAAAAACAGGATCAGAGTGCTTATTTGCCATCCGGTTCAACCCATCAGGTTCTGCCTGGTCCCGTCAGGGTGATCCTGCAAAAAACAGGATCCACCCTGACAGACAAAAACTGTGGTGTGAAGCCGGCCTTATAGCAAAACTACATTTCTATAGGCTTTGTTTTCATTGCTTTAGTCTCCAAATTCTGAGACACATACCGTATATACTCGCGTATAAGCCGAGTTTTTCAGCCCAAAAATCGGGCTGAAAAGTCACCCCCTCGGCTTATACGCGAGTCACTGTATTAGGGACCTCGGATACCTGCTGTCAGTAGCGAGTCTGAGCTATTTCGAGCGGGTCTTAGCGATTCCGAGCGAGTCTGAGCTATTCCGAGAGGGTCTTAGCGATTCCGAGCGAGTCTGAGCTATTCCGAGCGGGTCTTAGGGATTCCGAGCGAGTCTGAGCTATTCCGAGAGGGTCTTAGCGATTCCGAGCGAAACTGAGCTATTCCGAGAGGGTCTTAGCGATTCTGAGCAATTCCGAGCGATTCTGAGTGAGTCATAGCGATTCTGAGAGCGAGTCTTAGCGATTCTGAGCATTTCTGAGCGATTCTGAGCTAGTCTGAGCGATTCTAAGCGAGTTTACAATCCGAGTCCTGTATTCTGTACTCGGGACTCGACTTATACACGAGTCAATAGGTTTTTCAAGGTTTTGAGGACAAAAGTAGGGGGGTCGGCTTATACACAGGTCAGCTTATACGCGAGTATATACGGTACTTTTTTTATTATAACTTTCTTACATTTTTCAATTGTTAGTTATTGGGGGGTGATTTTATTTCAATATAAGTTGTAGTTTTTATTGGTGCCATTTGTGGGATGCATGAATAAAAACATCCCAGTAAGGCCGGCTTCACACCATGGTTTATTTGATCCGGAGTGTGAACTGGATAGCCTCAGATCAGACTTCGGCCCCATAGTATCCTATGGGGCCGGATGGAGCCGGATGACAGCTATTTGCCATCCAGTTTCCATCTGTCTAGGAGGATCCGGGAGAACTCAGATTTTTCTCCCAGACACAAAAACGCAGCTTGCAAGACTGAAAGGATGATAAACATAGCAAGCTTTCGAGACACTATGATGAAGGGGCCAAAGTGTCCCGAAAGCTTGCTATGTTTACCATCCTTTCAGTTCACCATTAAAAGGTATCAACCACTGAGGACTCTCAGACTCCAATATTTTCCTAACCGGTTAAGGATTCTACATTTGCAGGGTCTTTAACCCTATGAGAGGTTTTGTTTCCCTCTTTGCACTATAAGCATCAGCGACTTTAAATTACAGGAATGGCATCCGGCGCTCCATGCAATGTTCCCGTCTGGCTATTTTTTATCAGGTAATTAAGCACAATGTGACAGCGTCTTGATAAAGTATCAGCGTACAGCTGCACCCTCCAACTGCTGAAACCCGGGAGCAGAAAACAAATGGTTCTGCCGCTCCTGTAAAAAAACGTGATCCAACAGCGGGACGATGAGGACGCCGGAAATCAGGGCAGGTTTGGGACCAGTGTTTGGTTTGTTTTAGTGTTAACCGTAAAGTAATTAACAATAATGTAACAAACAGTCGTTTGTATCCTGGAGGCAGTGCGGCGTGAAACGAAAGAGACGGAACGGACTGTAGGTGCCGGGCTCCAAATGCAGAACTGTAGAGGTTCCTCCATTTTCGATGCTTTGTTCAGGGCCCACTGAACCAACACGGGAGAGGACATTCCAGATATCTGACAGCCCCGGACAAACAGAACCGGAGGGCGATCCTGTTTTGTGCCGGAATTATTCATGTGCGCAGCTGCCGCTACCCAGTGCTGAAATTTCAGCATAGCGGTTTGCAGGGGAGTTGGCCTCGGTGCAGAAATTTCAGCCGTGGAGCTCTCCAGGTGCTGAAATTCAGCGGTGGCTGCTTTTAACAGCCACCACTCTTTCAGAAACCGATGTCCGATTTTCTGCCGGATCCGGCCCAATCCGGTGCCCATAGACTCCCATGCCATGGTTTTGTCCGATTTTTGCATCAGACACAAAAAATGCTGCAGACTACGGTTTTGTGTCCGGAGATGCAAAAATCGGACAAAACCGAATCATCCTGGAAAAGCTCCAAACCGCATGGCAAATAACAGCCACCCGATCCCATAGGGATACATGGGGGGGCAAATTCGGATCCGGGGCTGTCTGGTTCGACCACATAGTGATACATAGGGGCAAATTCGGATCCAGGGCTGTCCAGTTTGACCACATAATGATACATGGGGGGGGCAAATTCGGATCCGGGGCTGTCCGGTTCGACCACATAGTGATACATGGGGGCACATTCGGATACGGGGCTGTCCAGTTCGACCACATAGTCATACATAGAGGGCAAATTCGGAAAATTCAGATTCGGGGCTGTCTGGTTCGACCACATAGTGATACATGGGGGAGCAAATTCGGATACGGGGCTGTTCGGTTCGACCACATAGTGGACCATAGGGGGCAAATTCGGATCCGGGGCTGTCTGGTTCGACTACATAGCGATACATGGGGGCAAATTCGAATCCGGGGCTGTCCGGTTTGACCCCATAGTGATACATAGGGGGCATATTCGCATCCGGGGCTGTCCGGTTCGACCATATAGTGATACATAGGGGCACATTCGGATCCAGGGCTGTCCGGTTCGACCACATAGTGATACATGGGGGGGCAAATTCGGATCCGGGGCTGTCCGGTTCGACCACATAGTGATACATGGGGGGGCAAATTCGGATCCGGGGCTGTCCGATTCACACCGGATAGCCCCGGACCCAAAAAACCAAGGTGTGAAGCCGGCCTTAATTTTAACTTAATCTCCAATGATCCGGAAAAGCGGATAGCCGCCCCCTCCACCAGCACCAGCCTCCTCGGAGGTCGCCATTCCTTTATTTTTGCAGTCACCTCTGTTAATTTGGTGTCATACATGTTATCACACAGTGATAAAAACTAAAGCAGAAGAAAAGATGAACTTGTTAATTTTGAACAATATCCTAATTCGGGGAGTAATTAAGATAATTACGAACATTCCAATAGAAACATGAAAAGCCGGAGATACAGCACAACAATATCCATGTTTTATAGAACAATCAGACGGTCCTCGGGGGATACACAAGCGCCATTGATACATTTGTCATTGCGGTAATGAAATATTTCACATTAGGCGCTGAGAGGCCTTATTGCATTTTAATGATTCACTACTAGAGGTAAATGATTCCGCTTAATTGATATGACCTTAGCCGGCGTTTAACTCCTGCCGCTGTAATATGCGTGATGAATGCAGACGCGGGAGGGGGGAGTAATGATCGGCTCGATATAGCTTCCGCCATAGAAGACAAGATACAGGAGAACGAGCTGAAGAATTATGGGTAATGTTCTACCAATTAGCACATGTTCACATAGCTCTGAAGTGATGTATTCAATTTATATTGTATTCCGCAGTCACATTCAAAAATAGGTCCCTATAGATAGAAAAACACGGCGGCTGGCTTGGAAAAACAGCGCCACACATGTTGTCAGGTGGTAGGTGGTATTACAGCTCAGTCTCATGCACTTCAATTGAGATGTACTGCAATACCGTAAACAGCCTGTGGATAGGTGTGGTGCTATGCTGACAAATGAATTCCTTGTGGGTAAGATCAGTCTCCATGTTGTCCACTGGGAGGATGGAGAGTTGTAAAAAAGTCATTTCTGCAGTGTGCAAGTGAAATGATCATTAAAAATGATCATTTATAAATAGAAACTGGGAAGTAGCAATATCTGTGCGTATAGCATTTATCTAAAGGTTAAGATCGGAGGCTGACAATACACACCTACATCGTCGATACATAGTGCCATCTTCACCTAACTCATCTGATGATAGAGACAGGAAGGCAGGGATATCTATTATTAACATCATTTATAGTTAGAGACCAGGACATTGTACTTTCTGTGCCCATATTGTTTATACACAAACACAGGCAACAGTATCTGTACCTATATCATCAGCATTTACAGAGAGAGACAATTAGTGGTACTCTCTGTAACTACATCATCTATAAAGAGGGAGAGGCAGGCAGTACTATCTGTGCCTAGGTCATTTACAAGGAGAGGAAGGGACACAGCACTATCTGTGCCCATATGAATTGCAGAGACGGGGAGAGGATGTTATCTGTACTTATCTATTATATAATCACGAATGGGATTTTTGCCCCTTTTGAGACCGCTCTCGCTGCGAGTCAGCGTGGTCATGTGGATACGAACGAAGCATTGGCCGCGCAGCGGCCATTGCGAGCAGCTCTAAGGCGACTCGCTATGCCCGCGCAGCGGGCATGGCGAGTCGCCTTAGCAGCGCGAAGCATTGGCCGCGAAGCGGCCATTGCGAGTCAGAGACTCGCTCTGCTAGAATCCCGATGCATTGTGCATCGGGCACCCATCTAGTAATTATGATAATAATATTTATTGATTGATATAGTGCTATAAATTCCATAGCTCTTATTGACTTTTTTCAGGTAGAGACAAGGAGGAAGTACAGATAGAAACAAGTATGTCATACTTTCTGTGCCCATATCACATATACACATAGACAGTGACATAGTCATATCTGTATCTACATTATTTCCTGAAGGAGATAATAAAAATACTTTGTGACCTCGCATCATTTGCAGTGAGGAAAAGGGAGGCAGTACAATGTAGAGTAAAAGACAGGGAGACAGTACAATGTAGAGTAAAAGACAGGGAGACAGTACAATGTAGAGTAAAAGACAGGGAGACAGTACAATGTAGAGTAAAAGACCGGGAGACAGTACAATGTAGAGTAAAAGACCGGGAGACAGTACAATGTAGAGTAAAAGACAGGGAGGCAGTACAATGTAGAGTATACGACAGGGAGACAGTACAATGTAGAGTAAAAGACAGGGAGGCAGTACAATGTAGAGTAAAAGACAGGGAGACAGTACAATGTAGAGTAAAAGACAGGGAGACAGTACAATGTAGAGTAAAAGACAGGGAGGCAGTACAATGTAGAGTAAAAGACCGGGAGACAGTACAATGTAGAGTAAAAGACAGGGAGACAGTACAATGTAGAGTAAAAGACAGGGAGACAGCAGTATCTGTATCTACTTCTTTTGCAGAGAAAGACAATGAAGTGATACTTTTCTGTAACTATGTAATTTACAAATAAGATAGAGGGAGGCAGAACTATCTGTACCTTCAACATCTACAGGGAGAGGACGGGAGCCAGTGCGGTATGAGCCAATGTAATTTTCAGAGAGAGACAAGGAAGAAGTACTATCTGTACCTACATCATTTACATGTAGAAGCAGGGAGGCAGTGTTATCTGTACTTACCTTATTTACAGCTAAAGGCAGGGAGACAGTGCAATGTATACCTACATCATTTGCATATAGAGGCAAGGAAGGAGAACTTTTAATGCCTATCTTAACACAGAAGAGACAGGGAGACAGCAATATCTGTACCGACATCATATACAGGAAGAAACAATAAAGCAGACCTTTATCATTTACATGGAGAAATACTCCACACTCCAGGAAGACTTTATTAGGTTACCAACAGTCAACAGCATATAGTACATTCCCAGTAAGATGGTCCAGGTGACAGAGTCTCTTCCTTCTGTTGGCTCACCAAGGATCAAAACTTCCATAACTTTGAGGGATACAGGACCAACTACCCCAGCCAGCAGCACCCCGCTTTTGGCGGTCACCCACTGAGAGGAGGTATCGGCAAGCTTAGGAAACTCACCAAGTCCAGCAAGGAATGTGGCCAGGTGTACGAATTGTCCCAATTGAATTTGTGGGCTCAGTGTTGTGCAGTAGAGCAGTTCTGTAATCCAACAGCTGGATCTATGGCTTTCAGTTTAAAGTCCTTCAGAATGACCCCAGGGACAGGAGCAGGCCTCTTTATACCCCTCAGCTCCCTTTTCTGGGCATTGTACCCCATAAGATTGGTGTGAGATGCCTCATTGGTTGCTAGTTCAATCTGACTGCGTAATTGTCCTCCAGATGATGCAGACTAGTACACCGCAGGGGGCTGATGCAATCTGCAATCAGCAGGCATTCCCCAAATTAGCAGGCAAAAGGGGGCAACAGATAGGGTTCATGTCTCTTGACGTGCAGAACAAAGGAATAGTACGTCTAGCATAATTAAGATAGTGGTCCTCCAGATGATGAGTCACAATACTAATAATTGTATTATTACCTTTATATTCTGACCAGATGATGAGTCGCAAATCACAATAATAATAATTGTATTATTACCTTTATCTTAACATTGTAAAGTGTTGTTACTAAATTACAGAACCTCAGACGTCAGCATATGTTGCGTCCCATCCCTGCACAATATGTGTTTCTAAAGGACGATATAAATCCACGTCGCCCAATCCCTTCTCCATCTCCCATGAGACAGGGTGTTGGTTTATATCAGTGGGTAAATAGCACAATATTTTCCCATCAGCCCAGTGTGCCGTCTGTAATGCTTCCATTATGTGCGAGTTCTATTAGCCCGCATCCTCATACAACATTGCTCTATTCGGCATAAATACATATTTGGAGGAATAACTTTGTCTTAGTTTGGAATTCATTGAGCAGGAAGCTCTTATTACAGATAACTCCCGCTGTCCCGCTGAGTCCCTCCGATCCTTCAATCCCTCCGCACTATTGATTGGAGAGAATCGTTCAGGACGCGCTACCTCCATCCTATTTTGTCAGATTGCAATAATTACTGCGGGAATAGTCAAGTGCAGCTCACGCTGGTCGCGTCCCATGCTGTTCCTTCGAGAGCTCTCATAATTCAAAGATCCCCCATTTCCTCCTCTCAAGGAAACCAATTTTCTTAACAACTCTCAGCATCCCAGACACGTCACTTTTACTTTAAAAGCCAAGTCTTCTGTTCGGAAATATCTCCATAGAAGGTTCTAATAGCGGATTGATACAATGGAATCCGCAGTCCCATTCTGGAGATCACTTCACCGTCCCGGTAGGTGGCGTTCCGGTGCTGACGTTGATGAAGGATTGGGACATTTCCACACTGCTGGGTATCTGTCGTCCTCAGAAAACCATAAGATATGAACCAACATTATTTTTTCAACGCTGTGTTCATTTTCTTCATACAAATCTCACGGCTCAGAACAAACTCTGCTCAGAAATATTGTATCACTCAACCCACTTTTACCGTAAAGATGGACATTTTCACGCAAAAGCTTTAAAGTGGCTCTCCACCTAAATTCACTCGTGAAACGATAGAGCCTTAGAGTGGTCTTCCACTTTGCCCTATTATTTAGAAATATCTCTTATGATAAACTGATCACAGGGTGTTGCTGAGACCAAATGTGTGGTTAAGCATCAGAACCCGTTGAAGTGCTACTGAGCACGAAACGGCCGTCGTCATCCTGTCTGCTCAGCCTCCCCTCCCTGCTGCCTTTGTCTCGTGGATGTAACAGATTAAAAGTTTTAAAGTTCATATCATCGGTGAGCGTCTTTTGTTTTCTTCCCCTTGTCTAGATTGTTTGCAGAGACACCCAGTGCTTAGCTCAGGGGTCCCAAACTGTGGTTAACGACCCCTTAATGTGTGGCTCGCAACTGTCTTTCAACTTGATGCATTAGCACCAGGTGTAGTAAAAAGCTATGTAGAGCATGTGTCAAGATGGTGACTTTTGTGTCAAGAACAGATCTGGATAGGTGTAAGGTAGCAACTCCTAGATCTTGATATACTACCTCAATGTCATTTCTGTGGCAAAGCTTTGGCTGTCATTATAGCGGTAATGGGAGCTCTGAGAGACAATGCAGTGAGACAGCGGGAGGTGAATATGACTCGTTAACTTCTCACACAGCTGGATGTGGCTCGTGAACTTGTCTAAGTCGTGTCCTGTTATTTTCCTCTGGTTGTATCCTTGGTATTGCCTGCTAGTTGTGTCCTGTTATTCCCCATTGGTCGTGTCCTGTTATTCCCCATTGGTCATGTCCTGTTATTCCTTGCTGATCGTGTCCTGTTATTTCCCATTGGTTGTATCCTGTTATTCCCCATTGGTTGTATCCTGTTATTCCCCAATGGTTGTATCCTGTTATTGCTCACTGGCCGTGTCCTGATATTCCTTGCTGATTGCGTCCTGTTATTCCCTATTGGTCATGTCCTGTTATTGCCCCCTGGTCGTGTCCTGTTATTTCTCACTGGTTATGTCCTGTCCTGTTATTTCCCTGTGGTCGTGTCCTGTTATTCCCCATTGGTCATGTCCTGTAATTCCTCGCTGGTCGTGTCCTGTTATTCCTCCCTGGTCATGTCCTGTTATTCCTCGCTGGTTGTGTCCTGTTATTCCTCGCTGATCATGTCCTGTTATTCCTCGCTGGTTGTGTCCTGTTATTCCTCGCTGGTCATGTCCTGTTATTCCCCGGTGGTCGTGTCCTGTAATTCCCCTTTGGCCGTGTCCTGTTATTCCCATGTGGTCACGTCGTGTTATTCCCCACTGATCGTGTCCTGTTATTTCCCGCTGGTCGTGTCCTGTTATTTCCCGCTGGTCATGTCCTGTTAGTCCCTGCTGGTCATGTCCTGTTATTCCCCGCTGGTCATGTCCTGTTATTCCCCGCTGATCATGTCCTGTTATTCCTCACTGATTGTGTCCTGTTATTCCCCGCTGGTTGTCTCCTGTTATTTCCCGCTGATCGTGTCCTGTTATTTCCTTCTGGTCGTGTCCTGTTATTTCCAGCAGGTCGTGTCCTGTTATTTCCCTATGGTCGTGTCCTGTTATTTCCCTATGGTCGTGTCCTGTTTTTCCCGCTGGTCGTGTCCTGTTAGTCCCCACTGGTTGTGTCCTGTTGTTTCTCGCTGATCGTGTCCTGTTATTCCCCACTGGTTGTGTCCTGTTATTCCTTGCTGGTCGTGTCCTGTTATTTCTCACTGGTCGTGTCCTGCTATTTCCCGCTGGCCGTGTCCTGTTAGTCCCTGCTGGTCGTGTCCTGTTATTCCCCAATGGTCGGGTCCTGTTATTCCCCGGTGGTCGTGTCCTGTTATTCCTCACTGGTCATGTCCTGTTATTCCTCCCTGATCATATCCTGTTATTGCTCGCTGATTGTGTCCTGTTATTCCCCGCTGGTTGTGTCCTGTTATTTCCCGCTGGTCGTGTCCTGTTATTTCCCGCTGGCCATGTTCTGTTATTTCTTGCTGGTCATGTCCTGTTATTTCCCGCTGGTCGTGTCCTGTTAGTCCCCGCTGGTCGTGTCTTGTTATTTCACGCTGGTCGTGTCCTGTTATTTCCCATTGGTCATGTCCTGTTATTTCCCACTGGTCGTGTCCTGTTATTTCCCACTGGTCATGTCCTGTTATTTCCCACTGGTCGTGTCCTGTTAGTCCCCGCTGGTCGTGTCCTTTTATTTCTCGCGGATCTTGACCTGTTATTCCCCTCTGAACATGTCCTGTTATTGCTGGCTGGTTGTGTCCTGTTATTTCCCACTGGTCGTGTCCTGTTATTCCCTGCTGGCTGTGTCCTGTTATTTCCCACTGGTCGTGTCCTGGTATTCCCCGCTGGTCGTGTCCTGTTATTCCCCTCTGAACGTGTCCTGTTATTCCTCGCTGATTGTGTCCTGTTATTCCCCGCTGGTCGTGTCCTGCTATTTCCCGCTGGCCGTGTCCTGTTAGTCCCCACTGGTCGTGTCCTGTTATTCCCCGATGGTCGTGTCCTGTTATTCCCCGATGGTCGGGTCCTGTTATTCCCCGGTGGTCGTGTCCTGTTATTCCTCGCTGGTCATGTCCTGTTATTCCTCCCTGATCATATCCTGTTATTGCTCGCTGATTGTGTCCTGTTACTCCCCGCTGATTGTGTCCTGTTATTTCCCGCTGGTCGTGTCCTGTTATTTCCCGCTGGTCATGTCCTGTTATTTCCCGCTGGTCGTGTCCTGTTATTTCCCGCTGGTGGTGTCCTGTTAGTCCCCTCTGAACGTGTCCTGTTATTCCTCGCTGATTGTGTCCTGTTATTCCCCGCTGGTCGTGTCCTGCTATTTCCCGCTGGCCGTGTCCTGTTAGTCCCCACTGGTCGTGTCCTGTTATTCCCCGATGGTCGGGTCCTGTTATTCCCCGGTGGTCGTGTCCTGGTATTCCTCGCTGGTCATGTCCTGTTATTCCTCCCTGATCATATCCTGTTATTGCTCGCTGATAGTGTCCTGTTATGCCCCGCTGATTGTGTCCTGTTATTTCCCGCTGGTCTTGTCCTGTTATTTCCCGCTGGTCTTGTCCTGTTATTTCCCACTGGTCATGTCCTGTTATTTCCCGCTGGTCGTGTCCTGTTAGTCCCCGCTGGTCATGTCCTGTTAGT
The DNA here is from genome assembly GCA_033576535.1 of Allobates femoralis. Lineage (NCBI taxonomy): Eukaryota > Metazoa > Chordata > Amphibia > Anura > Aromobatidae > Allobates > Allobates femoralis. The sequence continues at coordinate 13,705,828 of JARQOC010000005.1, read as the reverse complement.
CCCCGCTGGTCGTTTCCTGTTATTTCTCGCTGATCATGACCTGTTATTCCCCTCTGAAAGTGTCCTGATATTCCTGGCTGGCTGTGTCCTGTTATTTCCCACTGGTCGTGTCCTGGTATTCCCCGCTGGTCGTGTCCTGTTATTCTCCTCTGAATGTGTCCTGTTATTCCTCGCTGATTGTGTCCTGTTATTCTGCGCTGGTCGAGTCCTGTTATTCCGCGCTGGTCGTGTCCTGTTATTCCCCGCTGGTCATGTCCTGTTATTTCCCACTGGTCGTGCCTTGTTTATCCTTCGGTTACAATGTGTACAAATAATTATTGCTGTAATCTGGCTTGTCCGACCCTTATTAAGCCGTTTATCTGCCGCTGATCTCTTGCCCACGGTCCATCTAGTAAACGGTTACAAGACGCACTTATCCTGGATGGAGAATCAATAGTCCTGTTATATTACTAGGCCGGTAATGCTCTTTGGACGACACATTATAGCAGTGTTACCAGGTATCAATGTAATGACACACGAGATGGCAGAAGCCAATAGATGCCTCGTTTGTTTCCGTCGTGTCCTTGAGAAAATAACTGTTCTGTAGGTAAAATATCGGCTTGTGTTTAATGGATAGGATTTAGTGCAGGAATCGGGAGGGTACACATGTTGCAAAACTAAGTAACGAGCTATTGATAATCAATCCTTTATGACTTTGCAGGAAAATTATAAAATGACAGAAAGATCCAATAGGAATATTTCTATTTGTTTGTTTTTTTAAATAAATTTAGTTGAGTGTAAAAATTTGTGACTTTCCAAAGTGCTAAACTAAACGCAAAATCTCCATTTGCGTCTTCAGCTCCTACTCACACTTCTAAGACGAAGTTCTCCTGTCCAGTGCTCGTCCAGGAGAACGGATCCAGCACAATCTGATGTGAAAATGCAACTTTTTTGTCCATTTTTGAAAAACCTGATGTTTGCAGGATCCATTTTTTTTTAACCTCGTTTAATGTTGGACATACTGGGTGCGTCACGAGTCGCCTCTCTTCCTTCGATGCGAGCTCACACAGAGCTCGCATCATTCCCTGCACATTCCAGCTGATCTCCTCATCTGACATGTGCAGCTAACAGTTACGGGTCCTTAAAGCACGCTGTCAATCACTGCCAGTGCTGTCTAAGGAGCCGTAGAAGAGGGAGAGCTATGGCGGCCCCAGGACGCTATCACAGAATGCTGAAGGGTGGCCATGACAGCGCGGGGTCAGCTGATAACCTCTGGATGCTGTCATGACTCATTTGCTATAAGCAATGCTGCAGTAGCGTCACTGACAAAATGTGATGGTTTCTCCTGTTCAGAGACGTGGATCATCATGTCTGTGAACAGCAGGAGCGATCAGACTGTGCAGTGCTGAGCCACGCTATGGGGCCAAGTAAAATAAAGAATAAGCATAAAAAAAAGGTTTTTTAAAAAGATGAAAAATTAAAAAAAAAAAACCTAAAAGTTCATATCACCCTCCCTTTTTCCCAATTGGAAATATAACTATTAAAAATAAAAAAAAAAATACACATATTTGGTATTGCCGCATTCAGAAATGTCCGATCTACCAAATACAAAATCAATAAATCAGATCTGTAAACTGCTTAAGGGAAAACAGTCAAAACACCAAAATTACATTTTGTTTCTCGCCGCAACATTGTAATAGAATGCAAAAACAGCGCATCCACCCAAATATGGCATCACTACAAACGTCAGCTCAAGTCGCAAAAAATAAACCATCGCACAGCCCCAGATCCCGAAAAATGAGAACAGGGCGTGGAAAATGGCGACAAAAGAGTAAGGTGCTTTGCACATCTAATGCAGGTCTACGTTTTGCTACATTTGCGTTTCTGTGCGTTTCCATATAGTACTGACACGAGACATCATAGCGACACCTCAGTGTTACCATATAGTACTGACCTGAGACATCATAGCGACACCTCAGTGTTACCATATAGTACTGACCTGAGACATCATAGCGACACGTCAGTGTTACCATATAGTACTGACCCCAGACATCATACCAACACGTCAGTGTTATCATATAGTACTGAACTGAGGCATCATACTGACATGCCAGTGTTACCATATAGTACTGACCCGAGACATCATACTGACATGCCAGTGTTACCATATAGTACTGACCCCAGACATCATACCGACACCTCAGTGTTACCATATAGTACTGAACTGAGGCATCATACCGACACGACAGTGTTACCATATAGTACTGACCCGAGACCTCATACCGACACCTCAGTGTTACCATATAGTACTGACCCGAGGCATCATACCGACACATCAGTGTTACCATATAGTACTGACCCGAGGCATCATACCGACACCTCAGTGTTATCATATAGTACTGGCCCCAGACATCATACCGACACCTCAGTGTTATCATATAGTACTGCCCGAGGCATCATACCGACACGACAGTGTTACCATATAGTACTGACCCGAGACATCATACTGACATGCCAGTGTTACCATATAGTACTGACCCGAGACATCATACCGACACCTCAGTGTTACCATATAGTACTGACCCGAGGCATCATACCGACACATCAGTGTTACCATATAGTACTGACCCGAGGCATCATACCGACACATCAGTGTTACCATATAGTACTGACCCGAGGCATCATACCGACACATCAGTGTTACCATATAGTACTGACCCCAGACATCATACCGACACCTCAGTGTTACCATATAGTACTGATCCCAGACATCATACCGACACATCAGTGTTACCATATAGTACTGACCCGAGGCATCATACCGACACATCAGTGTTATCATATAGTACTGACCCCAGACATCATACCGACACCTCAGTGTTACCATATAGTACTGATCCCAGACATCATACCGACACATCAGTGTTACCATATAGTACTGACCCGAGACATCATACCGACACGTCAGTGTTATCATATAGTACTGACCTTAGACATCATACCGACATGTCAGTGTTACCATATAGTACTGACCCGAGGCATCATACTGACACATCAGTGTTACCATATAGTACTGACCCGAGACATCATACCGACACCTCAGTGTTACCATATAGTACTGACCCCAGACATCATACCGACACCTCAGTGTTACGATATAGTACTGACCCCAGACATCACACCGATACCTCAGTGTTATCATATAGTACTGACCCGAGTCATTATACCGACACATCAGTGTTACCATATAGTACTGACCCGAGGCATCATACCAACACCTCAGTGTTACCATATAGTACTGACCCAAGGTATCATACCGACACGTCAGTGTTACCATATAGTACTGACCCCAGACATCATACCAACACCTCAGTGTTACCATATAGTACTGACCCCAGACATCATACCGACACCTCAGTGTTACCATATAGTACTGACCCGAGACATCATACCGACATGTCGGTGTTACCATATAGTACTGACCCGAGGCATCATACCGACATGTCAGTGTTACCATATAGTACTGACCCGAGACATCATACCGACACGTCAGTGTTACCATAGAGTACTGACCCCAGACATCATACCGACACGTCAGTGTTACCATATAGTACTGACCCGAGGCATCATACTGACACGTCAGTGTTACCATATAGTACTGACCCAAGACATCATACCGACACCTCAGTGTTACCATATAGTACTGACCTGAGACATCATACCGACACCTCAGTGTTACCATATAGTACTGACCCCAGACATTATACCGACACGTCAGTGTTACCATATAGTACTGACCCGAGACATCATACCGACACGTCAGTGTTACCATAGAGTACTGACCCCAGACATCATACCGACACGTCAGTGTTACCATATAGTACTGACCCGAGGCATCATACTGACACGTCAGTGTTACCATATAGTACTGACCCCAGACATCATACCGTAACCTCAGTGTTACCATATAGTACTGAACTGAGGCATCATACCGACACGACAGTGTTACCATATAGTACTGACCCGAGACATCATACCGACACGTCAGTGTTACCATATAGCACTGACCCCAGACATCATACCGACACGTCAGTGTTACCATATAGTACTGACCCGAGACATCATACCGTAACCTCAGTGTTACCATATAGTACTGACCCCAGACATCATACCGACACGTCAGTATTACCATATAGCACTGACTCCAGACATCATACCGACACTTCATTGTTACCATATAGTACTGACCCCAGACATCATACTGACACGTCAGTGTTACCATATAGTACTGGCCCCAGACATCATACCGACACATCAGTGTTACCATATAGTACTGACCCGAGGCATCATACCGACACCTCAGTGTTACCATATAGTACTGACCCGAGACATCATACCGACACGTCAGTGTTACCATATAGCACTGACCCCAGACATCATACCGACACGTCAGTGTTACCATATAGCACTGACCCCAGACATCATACCGACACGTCAGTGTTACCATATAGTACTGACCCCAGACATCATACCGACACGTCAGTGTTACCATATAGTACTGACCCCAGACATCATACCGACACCTCAGTGTTACCATATAGTACTGACCCCAGACATCATACCGACACGTCAGTGTTACCATATAGTGCTGATCCCAGACATCATACCGACACCTCAGTGTTACCATATGGTACTGACCCCAGACATCATACCGACACCTCAGTGTTCCCATATAGTACTGACCCCAGACATCATACCGACACCTCAGTGTTACCATATAGCACTGACCCCAGACATCATACCGACACCTCAGTGTTACCATATAGTACTGACCCAGACATCATACCGACACCTCAGTGTTACCATATAGTACTGACCCAGACATCATACCGACACGTCAGTGTTACCATATAGTGCTGATCCCAGACATCATACCGACACCTCAGTTGTTACCATATGGTACTGACCCCAGGCATCATACCGACACCTCAGTGTTACCATATAGTACTGACCTTAGACATCATACCGACACATCAGTGTTACCATATAGTACTGACCCCAGACATCATACCGACACATCAGTGTTACCATATAATACTGACCCCAGGCATCATACCGACACCTCAGTGTTACCATATAGTACTGACCCCAGACATCATACCGACACATCAGTGTTACCATATAGTACTGACCCCAGACATCATACCGACACATCAGTGTTACCATATAGTACTGACCCGAGGCATCATACCGTAACCTCAGTGTTACCATATAGTACTGACCCCAGACATCATACTGACACCTCAGTGTTACCATATAGTACTGACCCGAGGCATCATACCGACACCTCAGTGTTACCATATAGTACTGACCCCAGACATCATACCGACACCTCAGTGTTACCATATAGTACTGACCCCAGACATCATACCGACACATCAGTGTTACCATATAGTACTGACCCCAGGCATCATACCGACACCTCAGTGTTCCCATATAGTACTGACCCCAGACATCATACCGACACCTCAGTGTTACCATATAGCACTGACCCCAGACATCATACCGACACGTCAGTGTTACCATATAGTACTGACCCCAGACATCATACTGACACCTCAGTGTTACCATATAGTACTGACCCCAGACATCATACCGACACCTCAGTGTTACCATATAGTACTGACCACAGACATCACACTGACACCTCAGTGTTACCATATAGTGAATATAATGAATAAAAAAAAAATCGTGTGATTTCCCTTTTTTCACAGCACTTGGAATTTCTTTCCCGTTTTCCTGTACACTATATGGTAAAATAAATTATTTTATTCAAAAGTAAAACTGATCCAGCAAAAAAACGTGTGCTCATATCTATGCTGTCTATCTTGACAGAAAAATAAAAAGGTTCAGTCTCTTGCAAGAAGGGAGGAAAAACGAAAAACAGAAAATGCGAGATCACAAAGGGGTTACTCCCTCCTCTGCTGACTACACGGACGTTGTTTGTAGTCTGTTACCATAGAGACACATAGAGCTTCTTTGTGCAAAGCATATGTGTCACGAGTCAGTAGGAGATTCCTGGCAGCTCTAAGTGCTGGATTTTAAAGGTAGTTAATTTATTTTGTGCCATTAAGGGTTAATGCCAGTTTACTTTGCACCCAGGTTGTTGACAGCTCCACACTTCCCTCTATATGGTCACATGATACATCATATATTGCTGGTAATAGACATTAATGTCCTATCCTGACCTTGGTGGAGTGAGGAGGTGCCTTGTGCTTGCTGGAGTCCTTCGTTGCCGTGTCGGCTGTAGCTCCTGGTGTTATAAGCTACAGCTTTCTAGTTTCTATCCTTTGGTCTTACCCCTGTCTGTTTTCCTGTCCCCGTATTGGATTACATCAGAGGTGGTGTTGAGTGAACCAACTGTCCTTGATAATTGTCACGAATTGAGTCAGGACCTGCAGCTCTCTGGCGCCCCCTTATCCTGCTGGCCAAACATGGTATTGACAGAGGATAAGCAAAGGTGCTGTGAGGCACCGCCAGCATGGTCCCCATGGTCGGGGTACATCACATGCAGGATCAGTGTATGATCCTGTCCACATTGGCCGGTTTTACTGTGATGATGCTGTGTGAACCTACCAGGAACACAATGAGTTAAATCAGAGAGTGAGTGCTGTAGATCTGACACATAGATGAGCCTGATGAGCGGCTGTATGGGAACAATGTCTCCTAATTGGTAGCAGCCCAGGGGGATGTGTCAGTGTGGGAGTGGCAGGCACGGTGAAGAGCCTGCCAGCTGATTGTCATCAGCCAGAGATCACCAGAGAGATCCAGTCTGTGTGAGAGACAAGTGATTGAGTCTCAGACTGAGGGACGCTGAGAGCAGAGCAGTCCAGAGCTCTGTGGTGTGCGGACATGAAGGGAGCGTGCTAGCTCCATACCGGTGGCCAGGACCGGGATCGTGACAGCTCCTGGAGTGGGGAAGCCATGGCTGAACCAGGTGGATACTGGTCAGGACGTGTGGCGAGACACGTCCGTGAAGGAGCCCTTGGGGACGCTTAGTGTACCCATGACCTAGGTAGCGAGACCCGAATCCGTGCCTGGTAAGAAGGCAGTTCCCGTATGCCAGAGTGAACTGTGTACCCTGTGCGTAAAGTTTGCCAGGCGGGCATAGTCTCCATTGGGCCCAACTAAACAGTCAGTGAGGGATCCATTGAAGTGTATGTGTATTTTATGGCTTATGTAAAAGACCCAGCGAGTGTATGTAGCCCAACAGGAGGCAGATGTATGAATTGTCAAAAATGTAAGAAAAACGGCACTCACCAGGTCAGCAGGTAACGAGATCTTTATTGCGGGAACATACAAAGTGCAGGGAGGGGGCGCCGAGGTGACAACGGGTCCGTTTCGGGCGAAGGCCCTTCTACCGGTCACGGCTTGCTACAGGTGTCTACCCCACTTCCTATATAGGCGGGGCAGAACCGCCCATCAGGCGTCACCACATAGCAACAATCTGTGCAAAGTGTACAAATATAATAAAAACAACAAAAATTCAGCTCAATGCAACATAAAATGAGGTAAATAACTTCAGTAAGTACCAGATGCTTATAAAATCACTGTAAAGAGCGCTACAGCACTGCTAAGTTTAGGTAGCATACACACACCTGCCAACTGTAGGCAGATCAGTCAGTCCATCCCACCATCCGACACAAAGGCTTCTGGGGAATCACTACCCAAGGGCCTCAGTGTACGTGTCACTCAGACTTCTGAGGGCGTGGTAAAGTCTTAGCATGGGAGTGTACTAGAGGGAATATGTGTAGCCTGCTGAAGGCATCCCGGGCACCCAACAACGAGCCCCGCGCCGATGGCCAAAGGATCCGAACCCGCACAGATAACTAGTAACTCACGGGACCCGGGAATAGCCTAACGGAGCTGAGGCAGGTTACCAAGGTATCCCAGATAACCCACAGCAAACTCTTCTCTCCAGCCAAGCTGTTCCGCTCATTTCTGGGCCGCTATCAGGCCCAAGGAAAAGGATGTATTCATGAGCCCAATGAGCGGCCCTAGAAATGGAGGCTGGAACAGAATACAATTCCTTTTTTAGTGCAAATAATCCACGTCTCACATGAATACAGCTAACCACACAATGGGCTCTTATAGAATCGCCAAGGCAGGTGATGGATGCTACACTAATCTAAGAGACAAACCTTGTACCTACATCAGCGGGCACGGTAGGGGTGAAAACACCCACATATCAACCCAATCGTGGGCAAGTGGGGGGTGTAAACGAAAACCCCGGGATGGCTACAATCTCTCGCCCATCTTTGGAGGGTAGCACCTACACAGAGGAACAGGTACTGCACTGGAGAGGATACCTTGCCATAGCCAAGGATCACCTTCTTATTTTTACAAGAAAACGGCTAGATCCAGCTTGTCATTCAGGCCGAGTGCGCCCTGGGCATTTAAGTCCAGGATCCACCTGGCCTCCAGCTGTAATAAACGTTTATGCTGGTCACCCCCGTTTTTTGAGGCAGGCAATCTTTCAATGCCTGCAAACTGCAGCACACTGGGATCGCCCCCATGCTCCTCAATAACATGTTGAATCAATCGCGGTGAACCTTTTTTCTTGGCAATAGAGCTGAAATGCTCCCTGGCTCTAATGAACATGGATCTAATGGTTTTACCAATATAGAATCTCTTGCATGGGCACCAGATGGTGTATATCACCCATTTGGTGCGGCAATTGATGAAGGAGTTAACCTTTATGGTCCGTCCACCAATGTCCAACACCGGGCCCGTAAATAACTGGTTACACCAGTTGCAGTGCCCACATTTAAAGTTGCCGTGCATAAGGTTCGATCCTAGCCAGGTCCTATCTCTACTCAAGGGACGGATCCTCTTTTGTACAAGGGTGTCACCCAAATTTCTACATCTCCGATAGGTGACTACAGAGACTGGGGACACCCTTGCCAAGGTCCTATCTGACTCCACCACATGCCAATGTCGTCTGATAGTGGCTGCTATCTTACTAAACATTGGCCCATGCTTAAAGTTAAAAAATAATTTTTTAATATTACTCAATGGTATATCCAGGGTATTGCTCATGGGGTCTGGGTGAGATGTGACTCCACGCGCCCTCTGTCGCGCTTTTTGCAATACACCCAGTGGGTAACCACGATGTCTCAAATCTCGTTCTAACGTGTCTACCTGTTCCTCAAATTTTTCCACCGTATTGTTCAGGCGTTTAAAACGCAAGAACTGACTATACAGCAGTCCTATTTTAGTGTGGTAGGGATGTGCGCTGTCATAGTGTAATAACGAGTTCGTGGCTGTCGATTTCTTATAGACTGATCTAATCAGCATATTATGAATTTTGCCAGGTGGGCATAGCCGCCATTGGGTCCGACTAAAGTAGTCAGTAAAGGGGCCCGTTGAAGTGTATGTAGCCCTACGGGAGGCAGATGTATGAATTGTGCCAGGCGGGCATTGCCACCATTGGGTCCGACTAAAACAGTCAATGAAGGGACCCGTTGAAGTGTATTTACCGGTGGCCAGAAGCAGGGGTTAGAAGGGCTCCTAGAGTGGGGAAACCATGGTTGAACCAGGTGGACACCGGTCTGGACGTGTGGCGAGATACGTCCAGGAAGGCGCCCTTGGGGATGCATGGTGTACCCGTGACTCAGGTTGCTCAATCCCTGCTCTGAACCCAAAGGAGCCACAGTCCATGGATGTTTATATGATGGGCTGTGAGCGTGTGAAAGGATGTGTGTGATCCATGGATGCTTGTATGATGGATCACATGCAGTGTGTAATGGTGGGTTTACACACACCAATCATTGTGTCCAATATCTGAACAGATCTCTGGTTGCAGTGAAATCATGGATACATTGCTCCATTTTGTGGCTGTGTACAACATGGAGCAATGTGTCCATGATTTCACTGCAACCAGAGATCTGTTCAGATATTGGACACAATGATTGGTGTGTGTAAACCCACCATAAGAAGCCGGTCCAGCTGGTGCCTGTATTCCAGGGTAGTGTGGAGCTGGGGACATAAGGGCAGGTGGCTGGTACCGCCATTGGGACCCACAGGGCCTGTTGATATATATGGTTAAATATGTGTTATAAATGTATGTGTAACGTTGAAACAGGCCGGTGGCCGTGACCACCACGGAAGCTGTCGTTAGTGCTGCAAGGGTTGGAAGGAGAGGTGGTTACAGGTCCTGGGTTACTGTAGTTGTATATGTGCAATATGTGTTCATAATATATGTAATGTACTGTGTAATGTAATGTATTATGTGACGTGCTTATGTTCAATGTTTAATGTACTGCCCGGGTTATGAGTTATATGTGAGCAATAAATGGGGAGTCATTTGCAAACTTATAAGCACGTGTTTGGTGTCTATTGCAAGTGGGATCCACGGGCGCTACCTCACAGGGCGCAGCTGCTATAATTTATGTCATCTATTGCGGCACTTGCTGTGACAGCATGTATATATACCACCAGTTCCTGTCAGGAATGTATATACACCTCAATCCAACCACCCTCAAGCCATAATATCACATACATACTAAAATGATGCTGCCGCCCCCGATCTCTTTCAGGTGGATCGGTCACCTGTTTGGTAACGTGAATCTGCGGGAGGAACATATTCAGCTCCTTCATAGAACATGAAGAACGAAACGTGTAATATATGGTTACTCCAGAAAGGGAGGGCGGAAAATAGAGGAGGTTCACAGCAGGGTGTGAACTGCCCCAAATCTGTGACACCGAACTCTTAAGGGTATGTCACACGCGTCAATATCGCCTGCACGATCTCGGCTGCACGTGACGTTGCAGCGATATTGATGCGTGTGACATACTGAATCAACCAGCGATAAATCGCTGCGTGTGACACCGGGAGTAGCGATATTCCAGCTCCCAGCGCCTCTCACAAGCGCTGGGAGCTGGTATCCAAGGTAAACTGCGGGTATCTAGGCAGCGCGCGCTGCCTAGATACCCGACGTGTACCTTAGTTACCAGCCTCCTCCGCTCACCGGCTGGTATCTAAGGTACACAGCGGGTAACTAGGGTACACATCGGGTATCTAGGCAGCGCCCGCAGTTTACCTTGGAGACCAGCCGGCTCCCGCTTCCAGCAGGCTGGCAGCGGGAGCAAGACATCGTGGAAACGATATTTAAATCGTTTCCACGATGTCTCTGGTCCATTGATCGCTGGTGAGTCTGTCTGTGTGACAGCTCACCAGCAATCAGCCGTCAATGTCGTCAGCAATCATCTCACTGACGACATTGACGCGTGCGACACCCCCTTTAGTGACATAAATTCTTATAGGGTCTGGATGAACTGACCGGTGTCTGTTGTGTGAGCTCAGTGTCCAGTGTCTGTTGTGTGAGCTCAGTGTCCAGTGTCTGTTGTGTGAGCTCGGTGTCCAGTGTCTGTTGTGTGAGCTCAGTGTCCAGTGTCTGTTGTGTGAGCTCAGTGTCCGGTGTCTGTTGTGTGAGCTCAGTGTCCGGTGTCTGTTGTGTGAGCTCAGTGTCCAGTGTCTGTTGTGTGAGCTCAGTGTCCAGTGTCTGTTGTGTGAGCTCAGTGTCCGGTGTCTGTTGTGTGAGCTCAGTGTCCGGTGTTCTGTTGTGTGAGCTCAGTGTCCAGTGTCTGTTGTGTGAGCTCAGTGTCCAGTGTCTGTTGTGTGAGCTCAGTGTCCAGTGTCTGTTGTGTGAGCTCAGTGTCCAGTGTCTGTTGTGTGAGCTCGGTGTCCCGTGTCTGTTGTGTGAGCTCAGTGTCCGGTGTCTGTTGTGTGAGCTCAGTGTCCGGTGTCTGTTGTGTGAGCTCAGTGTCCAGTGTCTGTTGTGTGAGCTCGGTGTCCCGTGTCTGTTGTGTGAGCTCGGTGTCCAGTGTCTGTTGTGTGAGCTCGGTGTCCGGTGTCTGTTGTGTAAGCTCAGTGTCAGTGTCTGTTGTGTGAGCTCGGTGTCCAGTGTCTGTTTGTGTGAGCTCAGTGTCCGGTGTCTGTTGTGTGAGCTCAGTGTCCGGTGTCTGTTGTGTGAGCTCGGTGTCCAGTGTCTGTTGTGTGAGCTCAGTGTCCGGTGTCTGTTGTGTGAGCTCAGTGTCCGGTGTCTGTTGTGTAAGCTCAGTGTCCAGTGTCTGTTGTGTGAGCTCAGTGTCCGGTGTCTGTTGTGTGAGCTCAGTGTCCGGTGTCTGTTGTGTGAGCTCAGTGTCCGGTGTCTGTTGTGTGAGCTCAGTGTCCGGTGTATGTTGTGTGAGCTCAGTGTCCGGTGTCTGTTGTGTGAGCTCAGTGTCCGGTGTCTGTTGTGTGAGCTCAGTGTCCAGTGTCTGTTGTGTGAGCTCAGTGTCCAGTGTCTGTTGTGTGAGCTCGTGTCCATGTCTGTTGTGTGAGCTCGGTGTCCAGTGTCTGTTGTGTGAGCTCGGTGTCCAGTGTCTGTTGTGTGAGCTCGGTGTCCAGTGTCTGTTGTGTGAGCTCGTGTCCGGTGTCTGTTGTGTGAGCTCGTGTCCGTGTCTGTTTGTGAGCTCAGTGTCCGGTGTCTGTTGTGTGAGCTCAGTGTCCGTGTCTGTTGTGTGAGCTCGTGTCCGTGTCTGTTGTGTGAGCTCGTGTCCGTGTCTGTTGTGTGAGCTCGTGTCCAGTGTCTGTTGTGTGAGCTCAGTGTCCGGTCTGTTGTGTGAGCTCGTGTCCAGTGTTGTTGTGGAGCTCGTGTCCGTGTCTGTTGTGTGAGCTCGTGTCCGTGTCTGTTGTGTGAGCTCGTTCCGGTCTGTTGTGTGAGCTCAGTGTCCGTGTTGTTGTGTGAGCTCGGTCCGTTGTCTGTTGTGTGAGCTCAGTGTCCGTGTCTGTTGTGTGAGCTCAGTGTCCAGTGTCTGTTGTGTGAGCTCAGTGTCCGGTGTCTGTTGTGTGAGCTCAGTGTCCGGTGTCTGTTGTGTGAGCTCAGTGTCCGTGTCTGTTGTGTGAGCTCGTGTCCGTGTCTGTTGTGTGAGCTCAGTGTCCAGTGTCTGTTGTGTGAGCTCAGTGTCCAGTGTCTTTGTGTGAGCTCGTGCCGTGTTGTTGTGTGAGCTCAGTGTCCAGTGTCTGTTGTGTGAGCTCGTGTCCAGTGTCTGTTGTGTGAGCTCAGTGTCCAGGTGTCTGTTGTGTGAGCTCAGTGTCCAGTGTCTGTTGTGTGAGCTCGGTGTCCGTGTCTGTTGTGTGAGCTCGGTGTCCGGTGTCTGTTGTGTGAGCTCAGTGTCCGGTGTCTGTTGTGTGAGCTCAGTGTCCGTGTCTGTTGTGTGAGCTCGGTGTCCGGTGTCTGTTGTGTGAGCTCAGTGTCCGTGTCTGTTGTGTGAGCTCAGTGTCCAGTGTCTGTTGTGTGAGCTCAGTGTCCGTGTCTGTTGTGTGAGCTCGGTGTCCAGTGTCTGTTGTGTGAGCTCAGTGTCCGTGTCTGTTGTGTGAGCTCAGTGTCCAGTGTCTGTTGTGTGAGCTCAGTGTCCGGTGTCTGTTGTGTGAGCTCGGTGTCCAGTGTCTGTTGTGTGAGCTCAGTGTCCGGTGTCTGTTGTGTGAGCTCCAGGGTGTCCAGTGTCTGTTGTGTGAGCTCGGTGTCCAGTGTCTGTTGTGTGAGCTCAGTGTCCGTGTCTGTTGTGTGAGCTCAGTGTCCAGTGTCTGTTGTGTGAGCTCAGTGTCCAGTGTCTGTTGTGTGAGCTCGTGTCCGTGTCTGTTGTGTGAGCTCGTGTCCGAGTGTCTGTTGTGTGAGCTCGTGTCCGGTGTCTGTTGTGTGAGCTCGGTGTCCAGGTGTCTGTTGTGTGAGCTCGGTGTCCGTGTCTGTTGTGTGAGCTCGTGTCAGTGTCTGTTGTGTGAGCTCAGGTGTCCAGTGTCTGTTGTGTGAGCTCAGTGTCCGTGTCTGTTGTGTGAGCTCAGTGTCCGTGTCTGTTGTGTGAGCTCGTGTCCGTGTCTGTTGTGTGAGCTCAGTGTCCGTGTTGTTGTGTGAGCTCAGTGTCCGTGTTTTGTGTGAGCTCAGTGTCCAGTGTCTGTTGTGTGAGCTCAGTGTCCAGTGTCTGTTGTGTGAGCTCAGTGTCCAGTGTTGTTGTGTGAGCTCAGTGTCCAGTGTCTGTTGTGTGAGCTCGTGTCAGTGTCTGTTGTGTGTCTGTCATGTCTTTGTGAGCTCAGTGTCCGTGTTGTTGTGTGAGCTCAGTGTCCAGTGTCTGTTGTGTGAGCTCGTGTCCAGTGTCTGTTGTGTGAGCTCGGTGTCCGTGTCTGTTGTGTGAGCTCGTGTCAGTCTGTTGTGTGAGCTCAGTGTCCGTGTCTGTTGTGTGAGCTCGTGTCGGTGTCTGTTGTGTGAGCTCAGTGTCCGTTGTGTGTCGTGTCTGTTTGTGTGAGCTCGGTGTCCGGTGTCTGTTTGAGTCGTGGCTCGGTGTGCTCGGTGTCTGTTGTGTGAGCTCGGTGTCCGTGTCTGTTGTGTGAGCTCAAATGTCCGGTGGTCTGTTGTGTGAGCTCAGTGTCCAGTGTCTGTTGTGTGAGCTCGGTGTCCGTGTCTGTTGTGTGAGCTCGGTGTCCAGTGTCTGTTGTGTGAGCTCGGTGTCGTGTCTGTTGTGTGGAGCTCGGTGTCCAGTGTCTGTTGTGTGAGCTCATTGTCCATGTGTTCTGTTCGCTTGTGATCAGCTCAGGTGTCCGGTGTCTGTCTGTGTGAGCTCGTGTCCAGTGTCTGTTGTGTGAGTTGTGTGTCTGTTGAGTCAGTGCCAGTTCTTTGTAGCTCTGTCAGTATTAGACCAGTCAGTTGTGTGAGGGTGTCCTAGGGTCTGGGTATCAGTGGCAGGGTGGAGTGTCCGCTGTTGACTCAGTGTCTGCTAGCTTGTGCAGTGTCGGATGAGACACATGCAGTGTGGCAGTGCAAGGGTGGCCATGCCGGGCTCGTGGACCAGTAGTCTATCAGGGCCTTCCTTCACCGATAACAATCTCGCTGTGTGTTTGTGTTCGTCGCTGTATGTTGTTGAGGGACTAAGGGACAATTCTTTATGGAGTAGGACACAATCGGTAGTACGTTGAGGGTGCAGCATGTCTCTGGGATAT
Organism: Allobates femoralis; assembly: GCA_033576535.1. Lineage (NCBI taxonomy): Eukaryota > Metazoa > Chordata > Amphibia > Anura > Aromobatidae > Allobates > Allobates femoralis. The sequence continues at coordinate 13,690,815 of JARQOC010000005.1, read as the reverse complement.
AGTATTATCTCTTCAGAGGCAAGTTATGTAACAGTCAATACTGACCGTTTAACGAGCTTTCCACATGACTAAGGATTTACCCAGATCAGATCCTCAATTTGTGGACATGCTGTTTCCAGATAATTGCCCCTCAGCTTTTAAGTCTCCTCAATACTGGGATGCCGGATTGGTGTGTCACTCTCTATAAGAAGACACTTTACCCCTTACACCAATCTTAGCCTCTCCTACAGCCAGATCAGACCTCATACTTTGCACTGATGAGGTTCTGGTATAAATAAAGGATCGTTAAAGGGTCGATGTTGACTTTTAGGATTGCTACTTCCGTAGGTGGTGCTAGAGTTCAAGACCTCTCTGTAGAGACGTTTGTCATACTTAATTTCCCAGAGGAGCATATACCCCAAAACACAGTGTCAGCAAATTGGGATTCGATCTGGTGTAAATCCTAAGTCATATGACAAGGCTCATAAAAGGGTCAATATTGACTTTTAGGATTGCTACTTCCACTCGTGGAACTAGAGTTCAAGTCTACTTCCTCTCTGAAGAGGACAGTTTGCATATTTTATTTCACAGAGGAGCTTTGCAACTTTTAAGTCTCCTCATTGCTGGTATGGTGGATTGGTGTGTCACTCTCATCCCTTAGACCCCACTCAGCCTCTCATACAGCCAGATCAGATCCCATACTTTGCACTGACGAGGTCTGGTATAAATAAAGGTTCGTTAAAGGGTCGTTGTTGACTTTTAGGATTGCTACTTCCAGTAGGTGGTGCTAGAGTTCAAGTTCTCTCTATAGAAACGTTTGCGTACTTAATTTCCCAGAGGGGCATGGCGGCTCTCCAGTCTCCTCATTCTGGCATGCCGGAAAAGCTGAATATTATAAGCGGTGACCCCCCCTCCCCCTCCCGCGTGACTGCTGGGAGGACTCCCTATTCTTTTCCGAGTGAGCGCCTTGTCCTGGGAGTGGTGGTAATCCATGGTGAAGGCTCCTCCCGGACCGGCGCTCGGCGTTGAGCTTCGCTCTCTGTTTTTACCCCGCACTTTTCCCATTTTATGGGTTTTTGGTGATTTTTTTTTCTTTTTTTCCGCTCATTACTGTCACTCCACTCGGAGTCTCACAAGCCATTTGCCGGCAATTTCTCAGCCTCCCTCCTTAATGACTTCTCCCCGAGCTGTCATCCCTCCGCACCTCTGATGAATCGTCCGGCCGGCTGCTCCTGGGGCCGCATTCTCGGATCTTCACTGATTAAAGACGGAAATACTCAAACATGTAATTCTTTATAAATCCTCTTAGTTTTCACAAATGTAAAATGCTGAGACGTGTCATAACCATGATCCTGTAATAAATCACAGTTTACTGGGTGACGGCCGGAGTCACAAACCAGAAGCTGCCGGGAAACTAATAGAATCCTATCATTCTCTACTGTAAGAGCGGTCACACTATAGTCTCTACTGTAAGAGCAGTCACACTATAGAGTCTCTACTGTAAGAGCAGTCACACTATAGAGCCTCTACTGTAAGAGCGGTCACACTATAGAGTCTCTACTGTAAGAGCAGTCACACTATAGAGTCTCTACTGTAAGAGCAGTCACACTATAGAGTCTCTACTGTAAGAGCAGTCACACTATAGAGTCTCTACTGTAAGAGCAGTCACACTATAGATTCTCTACTGTAAGAGCGGTCACACTATAGATTCTCTACTGTAAGAGCGGTCACACTATAGAGTCTCTACTGTAAGAGCAGTCACACTATAGAGTATCTACTGTAAGAGCTGTCACACTATAGAGTCTCTACTGTAACAGCAGTCACACTATAGAGTCTCTACTGTAAGAGCAGTCACACTATAGAGTCTCTACTGTAAGAGCAGTCACACTATAGATTCTCTACTGTAAGAGCAGTCACACTATAGATTCTCTACTGTAAGAGCAGTCACACTATAGATTCTCTACTGTAAGAGCGGTCACACTATAGATTCTCTACTGTAAGAGCAGTCACACTATAGATTCTCTAATGTAAGAGCAGCCACACTATAGATTATCCACTGTAAGAGCTGTCACACTATAGATTCTCTACTGTAAGAGCAGTCACACAATAGATTCTCTAATGTAAGAGCAGCCACACTATAGATTATCCACTGTAAGAGCTGTCACACTATAGAGTCTCTACTGTAAGAGCAGTCACACTAAAGATTCTCTACTGTAAGAGCGGTCACACTATAGAGTCTCTATTGTAAGAGCGGTCACACTATAGATTCTCTACTGTAAGAGCAGTCACACTATAGATTCTCTACTGTAAGAGCAGTGACACTATAGATTCTCTACTGTAAGAGCAGTCACACTATAGAGTCTCTACTGTAAGAGCTGTCACACTATAGAGTCTCTACTGTAAGAGCAGTCACACTATAGATTCTCTACTCTAAGAGCGGTCACACTATAGATTCTCTAATGCAAGAGCAGCCACACTATAGATTATCCACTGTAAGAGCTGTCACACTATAGAGTCTCTACTGTAAGAGCAGTCACACTATAGATTCTCTACTGTAAGAGCGGTCACACTATAGAGTCTCTATTGTAAGAGCGGTCACACTATAGATTCTCTACTGTAAGAGCAGTCACACTATAAATACTCTACTGTAAGAGCAGTCACACTATAGATTCTCTACTGTAAGAGCAGTCACACTATAGATTCTCTACTGTAAGAGCGGTCACACTATAGATTCTCTACTGTAAGAACAGTCACACTATAGATTCTCTACTGTAAGAGCAGTGACACTATAGATTCTCTACTGTAAGAACAGTCACACTATAGATTCTCTACTGTAAGAACAGTCACACTATAGATTCTCTACTGTAAGAGCAGTAAGGTTAGGGTCAGAGTAGTGTTTTTTTTTCATCCGGATCCGGTTTTGAGCATTAAAATTGCTCAAAACCGGATCCGGAGCCCTTAGGCTGCAATACAAAAACCGGATTGCACATAGTGCAATCCGGTTACCACATTCCGGTTTCGCTGCCTGCGTGAAACATCATCCAGGCAGCATTTATAAATTTATATATTGTAAAACCCAGCGGTGCTGCTTTAATGGGCTCCAATGGGAGTCCATCCGGTAACCGGATTGCTCAGAATGTGCAAAATCGCCTTCTGTCCTAAATCGCCTACTTGTTGCAGGAAAGGACTAAGCGATTTTTTTATTTATTATGTATTTCTCCTTTGACTTTTATTCCTTATTATTCTATTTTCATTTTTTTTTATACTTTTATTTTTTATATTTTTTTATTTACATTTTTTCTTTTTACATTTTTTTTTCCCTTTTTTCCTTTTTATATCTCTGCTGTGCAAGTTAGTCTTCTTTTAATAGGACATAATTTAATGAATGACTGATTTTTTATTTATTATTTATTTGTCTTTTATGCTTTTTTCTATTTTTAATTTCTTCTTTTTAATTTTTTTATATACATTTTTCCTTTTTTTTCGCATTTTTTAAACTTTTCTACAAGTTTGTCTCATTATAGACAGAACCGAGTGACTGTTTTTTTTTTATAATTATTTTTTTTTTTTTACTTCCTTATTTTTCTATTTTCATTTCTTTTTTATAATTTAAACTTTTTATATTTTTATTTACTTTTTTTCTTTTTTTTTTCTTTTGTCTTTTACACATTCCATTTTACATTTTTTTTATTCAATTTTTAATATTTATTTAATTAATTTTTTTAATATCTCTCTTGTGCACATTAGTCTTATCAATAACCTTCAGAACTGAATGACTTCTTCCTGTGTTTTGCATCGCAGCCATTCGAGATCACAATATTTCCCATTCTGCATCCACTGGAAGACGTCTTCAGCCATAAACTGTCATATAAATTACTGTTCCAAAGCAGAGAAATAACTACAACAAGTGCAGGAGGGTAACTACAATGGGTGCAGGGCATTACTACAACAGGTGCAGGGCATTACTACAACAGGTGCAGGGCATTACTACAACAGGTGCAGGGGCATTACTACAACAGGTGCAGGGGCGTAACTACAACAGGTGCAGGGCATTACTACAACAGGTGCAGGGCATTACTACAACAGGTGCAGGGGCATTACTACAACAGGTGCAGGGCATTACTACAACAGGTGCAGGGCATTACTACAACAGGTGCAGGGGCATTACTACAACAGGTGCAGGGCATCACTACAACAGGTGCAGGGCATTACTACAACAGGTGCAGGGCATTACTACAACAGGTGCAGGGGCATTACTACAACAGGTGCAGGGCATTACTACAACAGGTGCAGGGGCATTACTACAACAGTTGCAGGGCATTACTACAACAGGTGCAGGGCATTACTACAACAGGTGCAGGGCATTACTACAACAGGTGCAGGGCATTACTACAACAGGTGCAGGGGCATTACTACAACAGGTGCAGGGCATCACTACAACAGGTGCAGGGCATTACTACAACAGGTGCAGGGCATCACTACAACAGGTGCAGGAGCATTACTACAACAGGTGCAGGGGTGTAACTACAACAGGTGCAGGGCATTACTACAACAGGTGCAGGGGCATTACTACAACAGGTGCAGGGCATTACTACAACAGGTGCAGGGGCATTACTACAACAGGTGCAGGGGCATTACTACAACAGGTGCAGGGGCATTACTACAACAGGTGCAGGGCATTACTACAACAGGTGCAGGGGCATTACTACAACAGTTGCAGGGCATTACTACAACAGGTGCAGGGCATTACTACAACAGGTGCAGGGCATTACTACAACAGGTGCAGGGGCATTACTACAACAGGTGCAGGGCATCACTACAACAGGTGCAGGGCATTACTACAACAGGTGCAGGAGCATTACTACAACAGGTGCAGGGGTGTAACTACAACAGGTGCAGGGCATTACTACAACAGGTGCAGGGGCATTACTACAACAGGTGCAGGAGCATAACTACAACAGGTGCAGGGGTGTAACTACAACAGGTGCAGGGGCATTACTACAACAGGTGCAGGGCATCACTACAACAGGTGCAGGGGCATTACTACAACAGGTGCAGGGCATCACTACAACAGGTGCAGGGCATTACGACAACAGGTGCAGGGCATTACTACAACAGGTGCAGGGGCATTACTACAACAGGTGCAGGGGCATTACTACAACAGGTGCAGGGCATCACTACAACAGGTGCAGGAGCATTACTACAACAGGTGCAGGGCATCACTACAACAGGTGCAGGGGTGTAACTACAACAGGTGCAGGGGCATCACTACAACAGGTGCAGGGGCATTACTACAACAGGTGCAGGGCATCACTACAACAGGTGCAGGGCATTACGACAACAGGTGCAGGGCATTACTACAACAGGTGCAGGGGCATTACTACAACAGGTGCAGGGCATCACTACAACAGGTGCAGGGGTGTAACTACAACAGGTGCAGGGGCATTACTACAACAGGTGCAGGGCATCACTACAACAGGTGCAGGGGCATTACTACAACAGGTGCAGGGCATCACTACAACAGATGCAGGGCATTACGACAACAGGTGCAGGGCATTACTACAACAGGTGCAGGGCATTACTACAACTGGTGCAGGGGCATTACTACAACAGGTGCAGGAGCATTACTACAACAGGTGCAGGGGCATTACTACAACAGGTGCAGGGGCATTACTACAACAGGTGCAGGGCATTACTACAACAGGTGCAGGGCATTACTACAACAGGTGCAGGGGCATTACTACAACAGGTGCAGGGCATTACTACAATAGGTACAGGGCATTACTACAACAGGTGCAGGGGCATTACTACAACAGGTGCAGGACATTACTACAATAGGTGCAGGGCATTACTACAACAGGTGCAGGGCATCACTACAATAGGTGCAGGGGCATTACTACAACAGGTGCAGCGCATTACTACAACAGGTGCATGGCATTACTACAATAGATGCAGGGGCATTACTACAATAGGTGCAGGGGCATTACTACAACAGGTGCAGGGGTGTAACTACAACAAGTGCAGGGGTGTAACTACAACAGGTGCAGGGGTGTAACTACAACAGGTGCAGGGGCATTACTACAACAGGTGCAGGGCATCACTACAACAGGTGCAGGGCATTACTACAACAGGTGCAGGGGCATCACTACAACAGGTGCAGGGCATTACTACAACAGGTGCAGGGCATTACTACAACAGGTGCAGGGCATTACTACAACAGGTGCAGGGCATTACTACAACAGGTGCAGGGGCATTACTACAACAGGTGCAGGGCATTACTACAACAGGTGCAGGGCATTACTACAACAGGTGCAGGGCATCACTACAACAGGTGCAGGAGCATTACTACAACAGGTGCAGGGGCATTACTACAACAGGTGCAGGGTATTACTACAACAGGTGCAGGAGCATTACTACAACAAGTGCAGGGGTGTAACTACAACAGGTGCAGGGGTGTAACTACAACAGGTGCAGGGGCATTACTACAACAGGTGCAGGGGCATTACTACAACAGGTGCAGGGGTGTAACTACAACAGGTGCAGGGGTGTAACTACAACAGGTGCAGGGCATCACTACAACAGGTGCAGGAGCATTACTACAACAGGTGCAGGGGCATTACTACAACAGGTGCAGGGCATTACTACAACAGGTGCAGGGCATTACTACAACAGGTGCAGGGGCATTACTACAACAGGTGCAGGGGTGTAACTACAACAAGTGCAGGGGCATTACTACAACAGGTGCAGGGGCATTACTACAACAGGTGCAGGGCACTACTACAACAGGTGCAGGGCATTACTACAACAGGTGCAGGGGCATTACTACAACAGGTGCAGGGCACTACTACAACAGGTGCAGGGCATTACTACAACAGGTGCAGGGCATTACTACAACAGGTGCAGGGCACTACTACAACAGGTGCAGGGCATTACTACAACAGGTGCAGGGGCATTACTACAACAGGTGCAGGAGCATAACTACAACACGTGCAGGGCATTACTACAACAGGTGCAGGGCACTACTACAACAGGTGCAGGGCATTACTACAACAGGTGCAGGGGTTGCAGTTGGAGCCTTGGGGGCCCAAAAGTCTTTTAGGCCTTTAGTAAAAGTCTAATACTATTAAAGATTTGCAGTAATTGGGGGCCCCGTTGAAGCTTTTGCATCGGGGCCCATGAGCTTCATGTTACACCACTGTTTTAAAGGGATATAAAAGAATGACGACAAACAATGATAACATGGGGAGATACAATATGTCTCTCGGCTCTCAGAGTTGAAGCCTTTGCAAAACGGCCTTTACTACAGCGATTAACTCGCGCCACTGACGGTAATGAGCGATGTAATTATCCTGCTGGCACCGCTCCAGCTCCGCAGCCTCGCCATCACTTCCATAAGGAGACCCCTCCAGTCCACAAGATGCTAATCTCCCTCATTGTTCAGCATTTTGCATGTGTAATGTGGCTCCATGTGTGTCAGCCATTGCCTGAGAGCTCTTGTCACAGGCCGCTCTTATCAGGGCTATGATAGCAGACAATCAGATGTGTTTATCACAGGAGATAACACCACCTTGGCCTCAGACCAGAGCTCACAACTTGGCAGGAAAGATGCATTCATTGAGGGCTGCAGTAAAGTGAAAATATAACGAGGACACGTTCTCTGTGGATGAGAACATCTGAATCCCGTCCTATAAGAGGGAACAAACAGGTACCATTATTTGTATTCAAATACACTAATGCACTAATAAAAGTGACAGATGAAGTGTAAGCTCCTCATATAACCTTAGAAAAAGCATTCCTGATTTGTATGAGGGAGCTCCCCCTAGTGGTGACTGCAGACAGGATCTTATCATGTATCTCTGTTTACAGGGAGCTCCCCCTAGTGGTGGCTGCAGACAGAATCTTATCATGTATCTCTGTATACAGGGAGCTCCCCCTAGTGGTGGCTGCAGACAGAATCTTATCATGTATCTCTGTATACAGGAAGCTCCCCCTAGTGGTGACTGCAGACAGGATCTTATCATGTATCTCTGTATACAGGTAGCTCCCCCTAGTGGTTACTGCAGACAGAATCTTATCATGTATCTCTGTATACAGGAAGCTCCCCCTAGTGGTGACTGCAGACAGGATCTTATCATGTATCTCTGTATACAGGGAGCTCCCCCTAGTGGTGACTGCAGACAGGATCTTATCATGTATCTCTGTATACAGGGAGCTCCCCCTAGTGGTGACTGCAGACAGAATCTTATCATATATCTCTGTATACAGGGAGCTCCTCCTAGTGGTGACTGCAGACAGGATCTTATCATGTATCTCTGTATACAGGGAGCTCCCCCTAGTGGTGACTGCAGACAGAATCTTATCATATATCTCTGTATACAGGGAGCTCCTCCTAGTGGTGAATACAGACAGAATCTTATCATGTATCTCTGTATACAGGGAGCTCCTCCTAGTGGTGGCTGCAGACAGAATCTTATCATGTATCTCTGTATACAGGGAGCTCCCACTAGTGGTGACTGCAGACAGAATATTATCATGTATCTCTGTATACAGGGAGCTCCCCCTAGTGGTGGCTGCAGACAGAATCTTATCATGTATCTCTGTATACAGGGATCTCCTCCTAGTGGTGGCTGCAGAAAGGATTTTATCATGTATCTCTGTATACAGGGAGCTCCCCCTAGTGGTGACTGCAGACAGGATCTTATCATGTATCTCTGTATACAGGGAGCTCCCCCTAGTGGTGACTGCAGACTGAATGTTATTATGTATCTCCATATACAGGGTGCTCCCCCTAGTGGTGACTGCAGACAGAATCTTATCATGTATCTCTGTATACAGGGTGCTCCCCCTAGTGGTGGCTGCAGACAAAATCTTATCATGTATCTCTGTATACAGGGAGCTCCCCCTAGAGGTGGTTGCAGACAGAATACTATTCTCCTAGACAGATAGAAATTAAATTCTGATATGTAGGGTTGGAAAAACTGGCAATTTGTTGCTCAGTAAATCTTTATGGTAACATTTAAAAATAAAAATTTGAGGTGCATAGTAAGAATTTTAAAATATCAACTTTACAGAGAAATCCATTCAACGACTGGTCCAAAGCTACAGATTAAAGTTTAATAACAGTAATTTACTGATCCCTTAATTCCCTGCAGTTCGTTATCAGGCAGCAGAGAAGTGTTAAACCTGCTAAGCTCTAAATACCTTGTAGAACAGAAGGTGAATGTGAAATGACAAGTTGGTTCCTGGTAATTGTGAGAGTATAAACCCTGTGATTACACTACAAAGTCACAGACGCGTTCAATGAAGGTAACATTCATCCAGTAAACTTCATCTCCCCACAGTGATTGCAAAATCTGTAATATCCCATCAGACCTCACCTGGAGTACAGTCATTATTACTAATATACAAGGTAACGACGATTATTACCATCTCCACACTGAATAGATTCATTCCTAATCTGTATACCCTATCAGGTAAAATCTCTGATGTCCCCTGAGCGTGAAGAACTGACGGCTCAAAATATACAATAACCGAGAAAGGAGAATATTCTGCTACATTGCGGCAGTATTATGGTAGTTATATTCTTGTACATAGGAGCAGTATTATAGTAGTTATAGTCTTGTACATAGGAGCAGTATTATAGTAGTTATATTCTTGTACATAGGAGCAGTATTATAGTAGTTATATTCTTGTATATAGGAGCAGTATTATGGTAGTTATATTCTTGTATATAGGGGCAGTATTATAGTAGTTATATTCTTGTATATAGGAGCAGTATTATAGTAGTTATATTCTTGTATATAGGGGCAGTATTATAGTAGTTATATTCTTGTATATAGGGGCAGTATTATAGTAGTTATATTCTTGTATATAGGAGCAGTATTATAGTAGTTATATTCTTGTATATAGGGGCAGTATTATAGTAGTTATATTCTTGTACATAGGGGGCAGTATTATAGTAGTTATATTCTTGTATATAGGGGCAGTATTATAGTAGTTATATTCTTGTACATAGGGGGCAGTATTATAGTAGTTATATTCTTGTATATAGGGGCAGTATTATAGTAGTTATATCCTTGTACATAGGAGCAGTATTATAGTAGTTATATTCTTGTATATAGGGGCAGTATTATAGTAGTTATATTCTTGTACATAGGAGCAGTATTATAGTAGTTATATTCTTGTATATAGGGGCAGTATTATAGTAGTTATATTCTTGTATATAGGGGCAGTATTATAGTAGTTATATTCTTGTACATAGGGGGCAGTATTATAGTAGGTATATTCTTGTACATAGAGGCAGTATTATAGTAGTTATATTCTTGTACATAGGGGCAGTATTATAGTAGTTATATTCTTGTACATAGGGGCAGTATTATAGTAGTTATATTCTTGTATATAGGGGACAGTATTATAGTAGTTATATTCTTGTATGTAAGGGCTTTATTATAATAGTTATATTCTTGTACATAGAAGCCAGCGCTGCCTGTTGTTAGCACGCAATACAAAAAGTGGATATGGACATATTAATTTCTAACTGTACTTTAAACTGAGACATTTAGCAAACAATTGATCAATTCTTTGAGCTACCCCACCACGTCATGGCATTCTCAGATGGGGCAGTCCTACTGTACATTTTCTTATATACCCTGTGCCATTACAGCCTCATGAATGCATTGAAAGCAGAACCATATGAAATGCACACCTACCTAAAACATTTCTGAACTACTCCCACGGCGCCAGAAAGACAGCGCAGATAAAGGCAGACCAGGTTCGGACATGACATCCGGACATTATCAAACCTGACCTCCACACTGCCAGACCAGCAACCATGGATGAGGGTAGAACAGGCCTAAACACATGTACAACAATTAAGCAGAGCCTATGGGCAAGGTGTGGCCGCTGTATGTGTGTACAGCGGCTTAGATCAATCACAATAAAGACAGATAGAATGGCATGCATAACCAAACGTGCACGGCAAAAAGTGGTGGTCAACCACAAACTAATAACAAATAAAAAAGCCAAGAAGCCAGCGCTGCCTGTGGTTAGCACGCAATACAAAAAGTGCATATGCACATATTAATTTCTAACTGTACTTTAAACTGAGACATTTAGCAAACAATTGATCAATTCTTTGAGCTACCCCACCACGTCATGGCATTCTCAGATGGGGCAGTCCTACTGTACATTTTCTTATATACTAATTTCTAACTGTACTTAGACATTTGGCACACAATCAATTCTTTGAGCTACCCCGCCACGTCATGGCATTCTCAGATGGGGCAGTCCTACTCTGTTTTTTATAGTACTTTAATGTGATTGATCTCACCCTGCTCATAGGCTCTGCTTGATTGCTGCCCTTGTGCCTGGGCTGTTCCACCCTCATTCATGGTTGATGGTCTGGCAGTGTGGGGGTCAGATCTGATAATGTCCGGATGTCATGTCCGGACCTGGTCGGCCTTTATCTGCGCTTGCCCTTCTGGTGCCGGGGGAGTGGTTCAGAAATGCTTCAGGTACGTGTGCATTTAATGTGGTCCTGCTTTTAATGCACTTAAGAGGTCGTAGTGGCACAGTGTATATAAAAAACGCAGAGTAGGACTGTCCCATCTGAGAATGCCGTGACGTGGCGGGGGGGGGGCTCAAAGAATTGATCAATTGTTTGCCAATTGTCTCAGTTTTAAAGTACCGTTAGAAATTAATATGTGCACATGCACTTTTTGTATTGCGCAGGCTCCTTCGCTTTTTTATTCAGTGGTATAGTAGTTATATTCTTGTTCACACTTATATTTGTAGCATTTACACATCATGTTGTCCAGCATAGCCCTCATATAATGACCCGGTGATCGGTTTTATTGTAGGCAGCAGCGTTTGTTCTCTGTTGTCATTGCCTCTTGTTGTATTTCTTTCTTTGCTCCCGTCCATCATGGGTGATACCACACAGGATAACGCGCTGTGTGATGCTCAGACCTGGCTGCACCGTTATATTGTTATTACGCTGCTGTCATTCTACCTTATCTGGAGTCGGTGCATTTACTGATGGGCTGTAAATTAGGCATAAACAGCTTTTATTTGCTTTCATATATTTTCCTGGACTGGAGGAAATGGAAGGTGGATGAGGAGAGCACGGCGATCCAGCTCTGAGCTTCTGCCCAAACAACCTCATTTGCATCAGTAAGAGATTGTAATGACTTTCTCAACTAAGCATACCCATGCAGTTAATTACTTTTTTCCAAATGAAAGGCCAAAATTATTTCCTCGTCGAAGAAGTCAATCACGCATCGGAAAAAAAAAAGTGCAGAACGCCGGAGCTTCTGGAGCAATTATTATAAAATTAATTTTCCTAGACCAGTGGAGCAGAGTGTCGCGCTTCCCCAAAATGTTATATGAGTCACACGCCCCGTGAGCCGCCATTCAGAGCATAAATCAGACAAAGCCTCCAGAGACCCCCCCCCGAGACCCTGGAAATATCAACTATTGACTCTCTGTCCATTATCACCATGTAGACACAGAAACTAAACTGTGTTTATTCTGCTTTTAGCACTCAATATTCTGCAAATAGAATAAATCATTTTCTATCGGAGAAAGCCAGGTAAAACTAATTGTTATGCACACATGGTACCTCATAGGAGAAAATAGGGCCTATCTCGAAATATTGCACCTGATCCAACTGGTTCCTGTAAAGACTAAAGTCCCTGGTGGCAACTGCACAGACTGGAATAACTAACAATAAAACTAGAAGGTGACAACTCGGCCCTGTCTGCCTAAAAGGCCAATGAGCGTTAATTGTACCTTCTAAGGAACCAGTGAGAGCTCTTTAATCCTAGGAAAATAGAGCCTATTTCAAGGTACTGCACCTGACCCAAATGGTTTCTGTACAGACTAAAGTCCCTGGTGGCAACTGCGCAGACTGGAATAACTAACCATAAAACTATGAGATGACAACTCGGACCTGTCTGCCTAAAAGGCCAATGAGCGTTCATTGTACCTTCTAAGGAACCAGTGAGAGAGGAAAATAGAGCATCTGACCCAAATGGTTCTTGTACAGACTAAAGTCCCTGGTGGCAACAGCGCAGACTGGAATAACTAACCATAAAACTATGAGATGACAACTCGGACCTGTCTGCCTAAAAGGCCAATCAGCGTTCATTGTACCTTCTAAGGAACCAGTGAGAAAGGAAGATAGAGCACCTGACCCAAATGGTTCTTGTACAGACTAAAGTCCCTGGTGGCAACTGCGCAGACTGGAATAACTAACCAGAAAACTAGGAGATGACAACTCGGACCTGTCTGCCTAAAAGGCCAATGAGCGTTCCTTGTACCTTCTAAGGAACCAGTGAGAGAGGAAAATAGAGCCTATCTCAAGGTACTGCACCTGACCCAAATGGTTCTTGCACAGACTAAAGTCCCTGGTGGCTCCTGCACGAACTGGAATAAGCCTATCCGCAAAACTAGGAGATGACAACTCAGAACTGGCTTCCTGAAAGTCTGTTGAGCATTAGTTGTACTTCCTTGGGAACCGATGAGACCACTATAACCCTGAATAAGGAAAGGTGTGCACAGATAGAAGAATCAAGGGGCAGAAAACATAAAACGCAAATACAAACTGGAAAGAATAAAGTACCACTGTAAGATAGGAAAACCTCCTATCACCTAAATCTTGGCAGGAGAAAGGTGAAGGATAGACAGACTATACAGCAAGGATAATAAGCCCAGCTGGTCTTAATCTGACAGGCTAAAATCCTTGGTAGTATGGCTGGAACTCCAAGCAGGATCCACTTAGGAATATAGCCAGCAGTGAATACCAACAAAGGGAAGGTATAAATAGCTGCTCCCAAAATGTTATAGGAAAGACTAAATCATTAAGGGAAACACCTGCTGACCAAAAGAATAAATCAAAGGTAAAAGATAATTAGACAGAGACTTAACCTGGTGCGGCTCAACAGAGAATGAAGCTGATCACACAGGACAGTGTCACTGGATCAACATGGGAATATAACCAGCAGAGAACACCAATAAAGGGAAGGTATAAACATTCACACCCAAATGTGATAGGACAGGCAAAATGATTAATGGAAGCACCTGCTGACTGAAAAAAATGAAACTAAGGTAAAAGATAATCAGCACTCAGAGACTGAACCTGTTGTGGCTCAGTGAAGAATGAAGCCAATCACACAGCACAGGCTCACTGGATCCACATGGGCATATAACCAGCATGGAAGACTAGTAAAGGGAAGCTATAAATATTCGCACCCAAAAAGTGATAGGACAGACTAAATGTTCATGGAAACACCTGCTGACTGAAAAAAATGACACTAAGGTAAAAGATAATCATCACTTGGAAAGAGACTGAACTTGGTGTGGCTCAGAAGAGAAGCAAGCCACTCACACTGCACCGGGTCGCTGGATCGAATCCCAAGGCATGAGAGGAATATGCTCTGTTAAACAAAGTGCAGGGCCTGAGGGTGGAAGCATGCCACAGGAACTAACAGAACACCACAAAGATTCCTTGCTTCCAGCCGGGCATCACTCTTCTGACACAAAGTATCACTTTGTTTTTCCAATAATGCAATATAATAGATTCAGTTATTGTAAATTAATACCAGAAAGGTCAGCTCTGCCTACAATTCACCCTACAACATACGAACTCAGGACCTAACCTTAAAGTTTTGCTTCTCACATGGAGAAATGGATTCTTGAAGCCTCTGGAGCGGCTGAGCAGTTGTAGTGCAGCACGGACTGAGGATGTTGATGCAGCAGACAAGACCAATTAGAGACAACTTGGAAGTGTGGAGAAGTAAAATGCAAGCAAGTCTGAGACTGATCTAAGGAAGACAAAGGAACCAAAGAGGAAACATCAGCACAGAAGAGTGAAGTCAGTGCCAGAGTGGAACGGTGCCAAAATGTTGCATATATCACGAGATACCTTGAAGTGTTGTAATTTAGTCTTATGTCACACCAGTGCTGGGTTTGTCACTTGTGTTGCTGTAGCCGGACATAAAGGTAAAGCACATGTGGTTATGTCTGGTTGCTCACATGTGTTGATGTAGCAGAGCCCAGTGGTGCAGCAGAACTGGATGAATCAGAAGATTCACTTGTGTGATGTAGCAGAGCTGTATAAGTTAGTAGACTCACATGTGTTGATGTCGCAGTGGCCAGTGGCACAGCAGAACTAGATATGTCAGAAGACCACCATGTGTTGAGGTAGCAAATCAAAGCAGCACAAGATAGCTGAATGTGTCAGGAGGCTCGCTCCTGTTGATGTAGCAGAGCCTAGCAGCACAGCAGAACTGGATAAGATACAATACCTTCTAGTATTGATATACACCAGTGCTCAGTTACATAGCAAAGATGGGTATGTCAGGAATCTCACTTGTGTTGATGTGGCAGAGCTGGTTATGTGGCACCCCAGGGTCTTAGGTGTCACTGCGTCATCACTGCCTCCGGGTGGAGGTGTCACGCTGAGAGCAACAGAAGGGTCTTCTCATCAGGCAGGAAAACCACACACAACACCTTCTTCCTCCAGGCCAGAAGGGGGAGACCAAGCCCGGGTTCAGGGTGAGCTCCTCTATAAATTCTGGTCTGGGGCAGAACCAGTCAGTTGAGTTCCCATGAGGACTGTGAAGAGTGCCTGGAGGATCGAGCTGTGCTAAGCTGATCCTATGTACAGTCGATCAGTTCCTAGGAGAACTGAGGAAGATATCCTGGTGGACTGAGGCTGTAGAGCTCGTCCCAGGATCGCTGACTTGGTGCCAGGCCTAAGGCTAGGGTCTGAGGAGAGTCGCAGGAACATCTGGGGAGCCAAGCAACACCGTGTTCACCCCAGAGGAAGGCGCAAAGAATGGACACCAGGTCCGAGACTGTGCAGGGCCCAACGTCCCGGCAGGCAACACCGGAAGGTGGGGAATTCCAGGTTCCTCAGCCACACTGTGCCCCGAGACACAGCAACGAAGAGAGTTCAGGAACTGACACCCGAGACGAGGGTTATAAAGGACTCGAGTTGCCTGTCATACCGTCACCTCGCAGGATGTGACAGGGCTGGCAGCGCAGCTGAAGCAGGAGCCAACACAGAGTGCAGTGAGGGAGCCAAAGACCCGGCCGGGTGACAAGGAACCCTAAGTTTCTCTCACCAAAGACTCCGAGGACAACTGCCTGAAGTCAGCTACCAAAGTAAAGACTGAGGGACCAACAAAACAGTGAGTCTGCCTATTGCTTATGCCTGTAGTCCTGCACCCTACACCTAAACTATCAGAATTTACTCCCACATGGGACACTGATGCAGGATGTTAGCAGTGGGTTAATCAGAGTGATGTCCACAGCGAGCAACAGAGAATGTTCATTTATTGAGAATTAAGAACATCCAGCTTACAACATGAGAATAGGATCAATCTGGTTTCTAGGAGAGGGAGAGAGAGATCTGCTGTGACCTTCAGCTTTCAGTTCCACAATAGAATGTACACGCTGGGAGCAGGGGGAGGAACATCATGTCTCTGAATGAGGACCTTTTTTTTTTTTTTTAACTTTGTTGACATCTGAACAATATGCATGCAGACATAAAATCACATCATGTTAAACAAACAATAGTTGTTGCAATACATACAGATCAATATGCATTAGGCCAACACAGGTGTTCAGGAGAATGTGAGACTTCCTAGTGAAGAGCAGATAAGGAAAGGCACCATGTGAGACAAGGATGTGAGGTGCTACCATTACCACTGTCCGGAGGAATCTCTACCGTCTGAGACCATGGCTACTATCTGACCTGCAGATGAGCAATCAGAATTTCCTCCCACAGGGGATACTGACACATATTACTCCAGGAATAAAGAGAATGGACATCGTAGGGATGGCAGACCGGTGTGTGCATGGTGGGGAAGGAGTAAGAAGGGGTGACGGTAAAGGGAACCCTCACAGGGTGTCAAATGCCGGAAGAGTTAGATCAAGAAAGGAGTGCCTGTTGTATGTGGATATGTAAGGAAACCAAACTGTTCAGTAAAGTTAACTCCTAGGTTTCTCTTGATGGGTCTGTTGCAGCCTCTGTGGTCAAGAATGAGAATGGATGGCGACCAAGAAAAGTCAGAGCCGCGAACCACACACCAAAAGGAGAACTAAGAGAGGGAAAAGACGAGCCACCGGAGTCACTTATTATCCATAGTCAGTGGTGTAACTTGAAGCTCATAGACCACAAGGCGAAAGCTCCAATGGAGCCCCCAATAACACAAATCATTAATAGCAGTAGTGTTTTCTATAGGCCAAAGGGGCTTTTGGGGCCCCCTAGGCTCCAGGGTGCAGATACGATTGCAACCCCTGCACCTGTTGTAGTTACGTCCCTATCCGGAGTGTGAAAATGCAGAGAGGTTTCGGCATTGCGCCCCATCATGAAGTCGATCCTGTAGATAAACTTCCATCACGTCACATTACCGCTCTGGTGACCTTGACAGCCATATCAGATATTCAATATTAAAATAAGAGTCTATCATCTATTAATTATCACGGCATTTATAATGTGCATTCCTGACAGAGCAAACCGCGCGTAATTACTCAAAGTCATTCAGACCTTTCCAATACCCAATGTCAACAAAGCCAAGTCCCCGGACTAAGCAAACAGCTATCTCCGGTGATATCTTTATGCTAAATTCTCCAAATAATTAGAACACAAATTGAACAGAAATTCGTGAAACCGATTACAAATGTCTGATAGCGACTGCCGTGACCTTGAGCGAGCGGAAAACAGGCTTTCATCTCCATGCAAAAGTATGAAACCAATTCCTGAGTCCTGAATAGATTAAGAACGAGGACAGATAGAGCGCGGGAGGGGGGAGAAAGACGGAAAACGCGGAAAATACAATTACAGTTTGCAAAACGCTAATTAATTTTACTGTGGAACAAGGAGAAATTAACTGTACCAGGGTGGCTGGGATCGGGGAGGGAGGAAACTTTTAGCCTATTGGCACCAGGGCGGCCAACTTGACTTTCTGTTTTTTCTTGACAGTTTATCAAAAAATCACGGACGGACAAACCATAATAAATCAGTATGATTATAAGTGATCCAAGTATCCAACCCAAAATTCTAATCTAATCGCTGCACTCACAAAATGATGAGAAATACAGTCCATGTCTTCAGCTTTAACAAAATCATGGACGTCTTCAATTTTTTTTATAGACAGGACAGTAAAGTGTCTTATTTTTAAGGACTGTCCTGGAATTTCTGAAGGATTGGCAAATCAGATGTAGTAATTATAACGGGAAACTCAGGAATCTTTTCGCGTGAGATAATGATGGAACGTAACAAGTTTAATGTTTGAAAAGTCTTGTATTAGCACATATGATGAAAGCAAACAAAGTACATAGACACACAATAGCCTTAACAGAAATCCTTAATATACGTACATAGGTAGTGGCAAAATAGTCTTTGAGCTTTGAAACACAGGAGATGATGTTAGCAGTAAAGTCTTGACACTAAGGAATGCTGTAACAACAGTTAGTGGACACAGTTCACACCCAGACGACTTGAGTACTGAAGTCTCTGAATTAACAGTCCAGTACTAGGTGCAGTGCAGTTTACACCTAAAGTCCCACAAAAGTCCTGGACACTGCAACTGCATAAATAATAAACATCAGAAACTACAGAGAGCCTGTACAGCAAACAAGTGTATGTGACCCTTGCCAGGCAGGCAGATACCGAAGCAAAGGAAAGCTTTCAAACCAACATAGAACTGGCAGCAGGTGTGGGCAGAAACAGGAGAGTCAAACAGGATTTGCCGGAAAGGGCAGAGCAAACTTGAGATGCAACTGAGAGCTGGATTCTGTTAGGTCCCCTGGCACCGCTCCCCAGCTCACCTCTCCAGGATCTGCATCCTCTGCTCCACTACCCATCGGGCATCCGGCGTCCAGGCGTGCTGTGTCTCGGAGCCATCGCCGGGTCCCCTTCCTGTCAGCTGACCTCCGGGTTCACACATCAGCACACTACAATGATCGGAGTGATGAACCTAATCAGCAGTGCACTAGGCGCGGTCTTGCTCCTCCCCTGTGAATGTAGGGGCCGGTACAGCTCAACCTGTCACTCCCCTTGACCAATAGCTGTCCGCCCTCCGGTATATCAGGCCACCTCCACTGATGGGAGGTGCCTGATTATTGAGTTAGTAAACTTCTGCTTCTCTGGCTGTTAGTCAGACCCTCCTTGTGCTCTGCTCCCGTAGACCCATTCCTGCTCTCCTAGCCTCAGGCTCTCATCCCACGAATCCTCCTTAGCTATACTGTAGTATAGGCTAACCCTACGAGCCGCCCCCCTGGTACTAGCAGCTGTGGTATTTAGACCTCCTGGGCTTGCCCTGACAATCCCTGTATAGGGGTTGGTTAAACTAGGTCCAGCTCACCCAGGGGAGTTCGTACCGCGGCCTAGTGGGTCCACTCTAGGGCGCCTTCCCCCGGAAGCGTGACAGATTCTTGGCAGAAAACTCTAGCGGAGAACTTATTGATGGACTGGGATTTATTAAGACTGAGAGACAAAAAACATGCGTAGAGGAATGAAGCAGAGGATTCCATCTTGGAAAAGGGCAAGAATGCACAAAATGCCATCAGAAGATCCAGAGTCCTGACAGGCACATGTTCATATTGCATATGACTTCTTCTCCCGCCTCATTATTCTTACTGGGGTTCTTGACCATTAAAGATTTTTTTTCTTATCAGCATGTTTTTGGAAATCCTTTTTGGACAGGTTTACTCGATCTGGTTGGCAAATTTGAGCCAAGTCAAATAAAATTGGTTGGAACCAAAAGTGCCCTATGTGCCATGAAACAATGTTTATTAAGCTCTGAGGTCTATCTGGAACCCATCTATTTATATAATCCGCAGTTGGGAATTCGGGCACTGTAGCCGAATCCCAACATGCTTTGCGGGACTGCGAGTGATGACGCGCAGCGTCATCACGAGCCTCAGACCCGCACTACTGTAAAAAAAAAAAAAAAAGTTAATGCTCACCTCTCCCCGAGCCCCCGCCGTCTCCTGCCGTCTTCCCCCAAGCTTCCGGTGGCTGCCGCAGGCTCCGAGTGTCTGCAGAGCTCTTCTACTGCAGTTCAAGGACCTGTGGTGATGTCACAGTCACGTGACACCAGGTCACTCCATGGTAACCTGGTGTCACGTGACTGTTACATCACCGCAGGTCCTGAACTGCACTAGAACAGCTCTGCACACACTGGGAGCCTGCGGCAGCCACCGGAAGCTTGGAGGAAGACGCCAGGAGACGGCTGGGGCTCGGGGAGAGGTGAGCATTAACTTTTTTTTTTTTTTTAACCCCTGCCTTCCTGTTTGGAGACCTTTTACTGTACTGAGCATGCTCAGTACAGTAAATGTCTCCTCCAGCCTCACAGCCTCCCCATCCTCACTGCCTCCTCCAGCCTCAGTCTCCTCCAGCCTCACAGTCTCCTCCAGCCTCACAGCCTCCCCATCCTCACAGCCTCCTACAGCCTCCTCCAGCCTCACAGCCTGCCCATCCTCACAGCCTCCTACAGCCTCACACCCTCCTCCAGCCTCACAGCCTCCCCATCCTCACAGCCTCCTACAGCCTCACAGCCTCACACCCTCCTCCAGCCTCACAGCCTCCTCCAGCCTCACAGCCTCCCCATCCTCACTGCCTCCTCCAGCCTCACAGTCTCCTCCAGCCTCACAGCCTCCTCCAGCCTCACAGCCTCCCCATCCTCACAGCCTCCTCCAGCCTCACAGCCTCCTCCAGCCTCACAGCCTCCCCATCCTCACTGCCTCCTCCAGCCTCACAGTCTCCTCCAGCCTCACATCCTCCTCCAGCCTCACAGCCTCCCCATCCTCACAGCCTCCTCCAGCCTCACAGCCTCCCCATCCTCACAGCCTCCTGCAGCCTCACAGCCTCCCCATCCTCACTGCCTCCTCCAGCCTCACTGCCTCCTCCAGCCTCACAGCCTCCTCCAGCCTCACAGCCTCCCCATCCTCACAGCCTCCTCCAGCCTCACAGCCTCCTCCAGCCTCACAGCCTCCTCCAGCCTCACACCCTCCTCCAGCCTCACTGCCTCCTCCAGCCTCACAGCCTCCCCATCCTCACAGCCTCCTCCAGCCTCACATCCTCCTCCAGCCTCACAGCCTCCTCCAGCCTCACAGCCTCCCCATCCTCACAGCCTCCTACAGCCTCACAGCCTCACAGCCTCCTCCAGCCTCACAGCCTCCCCATCTTCACAGCTCCTCCAGCCTCACACCCTCCTCCAGCCTCATAGTCTCCTCCAGCCTCACATCCTCCTCCAGCCTCACAGCCTCCCCATCCTCACAGCCTCCTCCAGCCTCACAGCCTCCCCATCCTCACAGCTTCCTCCAGCCTCACAGCCTCCCCATCCTCACTGCCTCCTCCAGCCTCACAGCCTCCTCCAGCCTCACAGCCTCCTCCAGCCTCACAGCCTCCTCCAGCCTCACATCCTCCTCCAGCCTCACAGCCTCCTCCAGCCTCACACCCTCCTCCAGCCTCACTGCCTCCTCCAGCCTCACAGCCTCCCCATCCTCACAGCCTCCTCCAGCCTCACATCCTCCTCCAGCCTCACAGCCTCCTCCAGCCTCACAGCCTCCCCATCCTCACAGCCTCCTCCAGCCTCACAGACTCCTCCAGCCTCACAGCCTCCCCATCCTCACAGCCTCCTCCAGCCTCACAGCCTCCTCCAGCCTCACATCCTCCTCCAGCCTCCCTGCCTCCTCCAGCCTCACAGCCTCCCCATCCTCACAGCCTCCTCCAGCCTCACATCCTCCTCCAGCCTCACAGCCTCCTCCAGCCTCACAGCCTCCCCATCCTCACAGCCTCCTCCAGCCTCACAGCCTCCTCCAGCCTCACAGCCTCCCCATCCTCACTGCCTCCTCCAGCCTCACAGCCTCCTCCAGCCTCACAGCCTCCCCATCCTCACAGCCTCCTACAGCCTCACAGCCTCCTCCAGCCTCACAGCCTCCCCATCCTCACAGCCTCCTCCAGCCTCACATCCTCCTCCAGCCTCACACCCTCCTCCAGCCTCACAGCCTCCCCATCCTCACAGCCTCCTCCAGCCTCACAGCCTCCTCCAGCCTCTCACCCTCCTCCATCCTCAGCCGCACTACCTGACACCGCTGCCATCCTGCCAACCGTCGGCCCCGCACCATCGCCACCGCCTTCGCGCCCTCCGCGAGGTCCATGCTGCCCGGATGCCGCCGGAGCCTTCCGCCCTCGCCACTCTCTCACCGCTGGGCTCTCAATGTCGCCATGTTGGTGGAGTAGCGGTCTACGGGCTGTGGCCGGGTGCCGGGAGCCAGGGACGTCGTCCTGTGGCCGCCAACAGCCAATGGGAGTGAGCGGACCGTGTCAGCCTGCAAAGCCTGACACGCCCCGCTCACTCCCATTGCCTGCCCCTGCAAGCGGATTGGGCGCTGTGTTGTACACACAGGACGCCCATCCCATTGCCCAGGACTTGGCGTCCTAGACCAATCGGATGACCGTCCTGTCTTTACCACACACCGCCCAATCCGCTCCTTCCGCTCAGGTCACATGTGTGACCTGAGGGCAAGAACTGATCCCTCTCTGCATCACCCAACCCGCCGCAGAGGACAATGCCGTGTGACTGGGGCTGCAATCAGCCCCAGCACGCAGCCACGTCCTGCCGCCGAGCGGTGATGTCACCCCTCCAGCCGCATCTCTCCTCACCCCTCCAGCCAGACCTCTCCTCACCCCTCCATCTGGACCTCTCCTCACCACTCCAGCCTCTGCTCTCCTCACCCCTCCAGCCTCTGCTCCCCTCACTCCTCCAGCCTCCCGCCACATCATACTCTGCTATCCACAGAGCCCCCTCTATACTCTGACACCCACAGAGCCGCCTGTATACTCTCCTACCCACACAGCCGCCTGTATACTCTGCTACCCACAGAGCTGCCTCTATACTCTGCTACCCACAGAGCCGCCTCTATACTCTGCTACCCACAGAGCCGCCTGTATACTCTCCTACCCACAGACCCGCCTGTATTCTCTGCTACCCACAGAGCCGTTTCTATATTCTGCTACCCACACAGCTGCCTCTATACTCTGCTACCCACAGAGCCTTCTCTATACTCTGCTACACACAGAGCCGCCTGTATAATCTGCTAACCACAAACCCGCCTGTATACTCTGCTACCCACAGAGCCGCCTGTATACTTTTCTACCCAGAGAGCCGCCTGTATATTCTGCTACCCTCAGAGCAGTCTGTATACTTTGCTACCCACAGACCCGCCTGTATAGTCTGCTACCCACAGAGCCCCATATATACTCTGCTAGCCACTCACCCGCCTGTATACACACAATTCATTTCACCGCGCTCCCGATGCAATTGCATCGGGCCTTTTTACTAGTAATATCATAAATGGAGGGAAGGAGTTGCAAAATAATAAATACATTATATTCACCTTTCCTGGTCCTTATACACCAGCTTCCCTATCCACAGCAGTGATCTTTGGATGCTAAGGCTCTCTTCTCTGGCTCTGAGGGTAGTGATTGGCTCAAAGGCATCATGGAACTGGGCATCAAAGATTGCATTACCCACGTGACTTAGTGTGTGCTCCTAATTCAATTATAGAAATAACTACATAGGTATAGGAGAAACCCCTCCTAAGACAATAATATGTCAGAAATAGCTCTCTCCTTCTCTCAATGTCCAGTGTTTACAATATCATCGTCTACAAGTTATATAGGCATTCCTAGGTCATACAATGTAACATCCTAATTGGCTCAGTTTATCTCTTACATTATGCTGGCATTAACACATATATATCCTATTGGCTAATTGTTTGTATCCTGTACCCCCATCTGTATGTGACATACACTTCTTAAGTTTCACATACCTCAGCATCTCTTACTTTTGCTTTAGACAAAGAAGCCACATATGGTTCTTATGTAAATTAAACAGTCTTTCTCCAGTTCACAAGGGAGAGAGAAATACAGGCACCGACAAAATGGAGTCTAGATAAAATAACATGAATCCAGCTGTCACAAAAGTTTGAAACTCTTTTTTGGGTGTGAAAAGAAAAAGTTAAATCTGTCCAATTTCCAAACCTCGCTGTGGCATACAGAGAAGAAATGTGTCCTATTAAGGAAAGATCAAAAAGCCCCACGTTATGTGATGTGATGTGCACCTGATGAAATTATCGGGGTGATGCACGTATGAATACGAAAAGACCGTTAGAGATAATAATGTTATCAGAAGCAGTTCTCACCTTGCCTCCAAAAAAGTTGTGTTTATTACAGCATCATCTCAAAGCTGTATAGGCTATTCTTGGGCATACATCTAACATATTCTTTGGCTCAGTATGTCTCTTACATAGGATAATATATATATATATATATATATATATATATATATATATATATATATATGCCAGCCCTAATAGCTAATTGTTTGTATCCTGTACACCCAGCTAGGTGTGACATACACTTCTTACACTTCTTAAGTTTCACATTCCTTAGCATCTCTTTCTTTTGCTTTTATTCAAAGAAAACATCTAAAATAAAGTCTTCCCCATTTCACAAGGATACATACTAGGAGAGAGAAATGCACCCACTCACAAAATGGAATTTAAATAAAAAAAACATGGATCCTGCTTTTGCGAAAGGTTGAAATTATTTTTTGGGTGTGAGAAGAAAAAGGTAAATCTGTCCAATTTCCAAACCTCGCTGTGGCATACAGAGAAGAAATGGGTCTCTATGACGAAGGTTGAAAAAGTCCCACGTCATGTTGATAAGTTTTTGGCATTTGGGGTTTGTGTGACCTTTTTGGTCCTTGGGCCAGTTCTCCAAACCCCTTAAATGAAGAGCCTTGCACATGGGACAACCTAGGACGGGGACCCTCTATCCAAGGGCTCTAGATGAACGTTTGGCCTGCCTCTAATTCAGTGCAGCCATGCATAGTGGGATAATAATCTCTATGGTCTAGTTTGGAACATGGTTGAAATAAGGCTGAACGGCAGTACCAGACTCAGCCATACATGACGGGTGGCGCTGTATTGGGCCTTTTTGATCTCAGGTGTATCAAAGGACAAACATGATCATACTTGAAAACCCCTTTAAGCTATAAATATGGTGTTAAATTGAGCTTAGCTTTGATTCTTTCATGTCCCTGAACTTTGATTTCTTCATCGTTTCCACTTACAGTTTAATGGGCGTCCATCAATTTGATATATATCTATACGTACCTCCTATGTCGGGTAATGCATTTTACCTTCATCATAGCAGTTAAATTCAGTGATCTCCAGCTCAGCCTTTAATTGACCGGGTGACATGACCTTAATGAAACTTGTCAATGACGAGTCGTCCCTGGAAGCTTTCCGGACTTGGAAGCGGTTAATGACAAGTACGGTTGTAAGATGACTAATTTACAGTCGGAGTCCTCCCAGCCTCCATGTCTGGCTGCGCTGACATTACATCAATAGCTGGAAGCGCTTTGATTTTACCGGTTTAATAAGGCCAGGTGTAAAAAATCCACTTAGTTGTGAGTGCCAGGCGGATCCATCCGGTGCCCAGAACGCCGTCCTGATGAATGGCGGCATGCGGAATGTGTCTTATACACGTCTGGATGAAAAGGTCTTCACACAAGTTCAGCTTTCCAAGTATTTGAGCCAATATCTCGCGAAAAATAAAACATTTCGTTGGAAATATGGTAGCTTTTAATCATTCTTCATTCTTTCATTTCAGATGCCCAATAAAGAGTTTGCAACTTTCTCTTGGAGCTCGTTCACACGAGCGTGTAACACGGCTGAGGACTCGCTGATGTTTTATTGGACAGCCCTCAGACCAGTGTTATACTATGGGGTAGAGATGATCAGCCCAATACACACTGAAACCAGCAATGGAGAAGATGGAGATATTCAGTTCTCTGTCTTCTCCTTATCTGCGCTCCAATTCTCACATGTGAGAGAAGAAGATCAACAGGTTCCCTGCCCCTGCTGAAGAATAGCCTCTCCACAGCAGGATGCTGCCTCCACCATGTGCGATGGTGGGGATGGTGTTTTCATTGGGATGTGCAGTGTTAGTTTTCTATTATATGACAGTAGGGCCCACATACGTGTTGTAGAGGAGCCCAAGCACACATGATGGAAGGGCCCAGGCACATGTGATGGAGGTGTGCAGGTATAAATGATGAATGGGCCCAGGAACACATGATGGAGAACCAGATCACAAGCTTCCCTGCCCCTGCTGATAAAAGCCTCCCCAAAGCAGGATGCTTCCACCATCATATGTGATGGTGAAGATGGTGTTTTCAGGGTGATATGCAGTGTTAGTTTTCTGAAACATGACAGAGGGGCCCAGGCACATGTCACGGAGGGGCCCAGGCACACATGACAGAGGGGCCGAGGCACACATGATTGAGGGGCCCAGGCACACATGATGGAGGGGCCCAGGCACACATGGTGGAGGGGCATAGGGACATGTCATGGAGGGGCCCTGGCACACATGATGGAGGGGCACTGGCCCACATCACATAGGAGCCCAGGCACACATGATGGAGGGGCCCAGACACACATGACAGAGGGGCTCAGGCACATATGACAATGGGGCTCAGGCACACATGATGGAGGGGCCCAGGAACATATGATGGAGGGGCCCAGGCACACATTACAGAGGGGCCCAGGCACACATTATGGAGAGACCCAGGCACACATGATGGAGCGTCTCAGACACACACGTCATGGAGGGGCCCAGGTACACATGATGGTGGGGCCCAGACACACATGACAGAGGGGATAAAGCACATATGACAATGGGGCTCAGGCACACATGATAGAGGGGCCCAGGAACATATGATGGAGGGGCCCAGGCACACATTACAGAGGGGCCCAGGCACACATTATGGAGAGACCCAGGCACACATGATGGAGCGGCTCAGACACACATGTCATGGAGGGGCCCAGGTACACATGATGGTGGGGCCCAGACATACATGACAGAGGGGATAAAGCACATATGACAATGGGGCTCAGGCACACATGATAGAGGGGCCCAGGAACATATGATGGAGGGGCCCAGGGACACATTACAAAGGGGCCCAGGCACACATGATAGAGGGGCCCAGGGACACATGATAGAGGGGCCCAGGGACACATGATGGAGAGGCCCAGACGTACATTTGTACTGGGGCAAGGCTGTCGGAGCCCACCCCTGATCAGCTGTATTATGATAGCTGCTCCATTCTCTATACAGAACTGGGGGTTGATATTAGATATTAGTTTCTCCACTATTAATAGTAAGTAAGTTAGGAGAAGTTGTTGCAGGTCGGTTACTCTTCTCCCTGTCATTATTTAGACTAGATCTCATGTCATATTCGCTCCATTCGTTGCGATGACAAGACATTCTTATTAATTGACAGAATCTACCTTGAATAAAGAGGAGCAGCTGTCATGTCAATGAGACTGTGCCGAAAACATGCAAATTCCATATTATGAATGGGACTTTATAAAAACCTCTCCAGCTTATAAATGATAGCAGAAACATCCCCAGAAGCCTCGACTGTATAAGGTTTACTGCCATAAACTATTCGGAAAGTTTGCTCCATTTTTTGCGCAGCTTGTTGCTGTGTAAAAAGGTTTCAACTTTTGCTGTTTTCATGCCGCCATCTCCGTCAACTTTTCAGAAAGTGGGTGGAGCTTACTTGGGGGCGCGGCCAAACGCTACCGGCAAACTCATTACATCGGTGGCATAAATTAATAGAGATCTTGCAGTATAAGATTGATCAGATTTATTAAGAGGTGCATCCTCATACTGAATTTAATGCTACCCTAGGACACCCTTTATTAAGACAACCATGCAAAATAATGAATTGAGGTCTTTGTCTCTTGATGGGATTTCTTCCCTGTTCTTCAAACTATGATTAAAGATGTTTTATTAGAAGAAAAAATGGATCTTTACCATTATTGGGACATCATCGCTATGATCGTGCTGCAATTTCAGTCCTGGCTGGATGTCCCTCCAAGGTTTTTGGTTTGGCATCCAATTCTAGACTTGATTGATGTCTTTGCACCAAGCTGGATGCTACCAAATAAATAGATAGGTGGTGTGCACTCAGAGATATATTTCGTGAGCAGAGGTGCTGATTGAGAGGTCTGGGTGGACCCCCGTTAGATAATAGACATTATGGTAGACATTATGCTACCAGACCAGCAAAGACAACTCCAAGGACCGAAAGGAGACAGACTTGTGGCCATTACTTTGCTACTTTTGCAATCTTCACGGTTGAGAGGCAACACTCCATACACTTCTTTGAGTTGGGGGTCTTTGCTAGTACCCTGTATGATCACTGACATGGGACTTTAGGTTTGGACGTCCCGTGGACTAAAACTTAAATGAGGTCAGACATACTGTCTGTTTTCCTCTTACGCCCATAGTTCGTGAAGATGTAAAGTGGACTCACTGGACCACTGATGGTGCAGTGGTGGCTGAATACCTGATACTAAAGAGACACCAGAGTAAAACCAAGGATATTTATTGAGGAAGGTTTAACAAAGGGAAAAGGGGTCTGAGGGGAACTCTCATAGCGGAGCACCGCAGTGGTAACCCCTATACAGGGATTCACCCATTACAGCACCAGGGGGACTAAATGCTTTGAATCCTGGACCCGAGGGGTGACCCATGCAGATCGGACTGTAGAGATGGAGAGACTGTGGAAAACTGGCTTTGTCGGTAGAATGAATCGTGGGAGCTTCATACAACCCCAGAGAGGCTGATCCAGCCGGTATAGGAATCTGGACGGTTCTGTGCACTTCAGGTGAGGCTTGGCCAGCCCAGGGTGGAATCCGGAGCATCCAGAAACATCCAGGATAGTGAAAGGCCTGCCAAGGATTCTATGGGGACAGAGGTGTTAGTATAATGCAGAATGCAGAGCAATAGTCATCTTAGTGCAGAGCACCTCCGGAGGGTGACCTGGGCAGAGACAACGTTCCTAGAGAATGAGCTCGTTGCCCAGGAACTTCCCTTAGGGGGAGGATGCTTTTTATGCACAGAGCAGCTGAGCACTTAGGCTGAGAGCACTAACAGAAAACAGGTGTACTGTTCCTTTAAGTGTGTACAGGATGCGGCGTGCACATCCTAAGACCATTCCCAGGAGACCTGCCAAGATGGCGCAGGTTCCTGGCAGAGAAGGAAGCTGCCAACCACATGGAGCCACGGGTAAGGTCAGCAGTACCAGTGGAGCTGTATGGTAGGAAATGGTCCCCCTGCTTAGCAGAGACCGGCCCTGCAGCAGGGACAGATTGGGTGAGATGCATAGCGCCGCGTGGTGAGAGACTGGTCCTGTGGCTGAGTTCCTTGTGGCAATCAGTAACTACAGTCATGGCCGAAAGTGATGGATGCAAAATAGGACAAGGGTCAAACCTGGCGGTCTTGTTGGGCAAACAATTTACAACCTACTAACCTTTCTGGGTTGTGCACTCCTGCACAACACCAGAGGGAGCCTGGAGAATGAGTGCATGCGGAACACCACCGGTCCATGTGGAATGCTGAATCATAGAGATCACGTGACTGGAAGTGACATCACCGCAGGTCCTGGCAGGTCCGTGAAGTAAGGATCATCACGTGATATGTGATATTCACTAAAGGTTTATTACTAATAATCGATTCTCCAGCACCTGATCTCCTAAACCCGGCACTCTATTCTAGACCGCACTGCAATTTTTTATTCCATGGCCGAAAGTGTTGTTACCTTCAACTTGTTCCAGAACATGAAGTATTTCTCCCAGAAAATTATTACAGGTAGACATGTTTTGTTATATACACATTTATATCCTTTGTGTCTATGGGAACAACACAAAAAAATGAAGAAAAAAAAAAGTCAAATTGAAATTCAGTCACATATAGGGGAGGTCAGAGAACAGAGCACAGGACCTACAGTCACATATGGGGGAGGTCAGAGAAAAGAGCACAGGATCTACAGTCACATATGGGGGAGGTCAGAGAAAAGAGCACTGGACCTACAGTCACATATGGGGGAGGTGATAGAAAAGAGCACAGGACCTAGTCACATATGGGGGAGGGCAGAGAAAAGAGCACAGGACCTACAGTCACATATGGGGGAGGGCAGAGAAAAGAGCACAGGACCTACAGTTACATATGGGGGAGGAGAGAGAAAAGAACACAGGACCTACAGTCACATATTGGGGAGGTCAGAGAAAAGAGCAAAGGACCTACAGTCACATATGGGGGATGTCAGAGAGAAGAGCAAAGGACCTACAGGCACATATGGGGGAGGTCAGAGAAAAGAGCACAGGACCTACAGTCACATATGGGCGAGGTCAGAGAAAAGAGCACATGACCTACAGTCACATATGGAGGAGGCCAGAGAAAAGAGCAAAGGACCTAGAGTCACATATGGGGGAGGTCAGAGAAAAGAGCACAGGACCTACAGTCACATATGGGTGAGGTCAGAGAAAAGAGCACAGGACCCACAGTCACACATTGGGGGAGGTCAGAGAAAAGAGCACAGGACCTACAGTCACATATGGAGGAGGTCAGAGAAAAGAGCACAGGACCTACAGTCACATATGGGTGAGGTCAGAGAAAAGAGCATAGAACCTACAGTCCTATATGGGGGAGGTTAGTGACAACAGCACAAGACCTATAGTCACATATGGGAAGGTCACACAAAAGAGCACGGGATCTACAGTCACATAAGGGGGAGGTCAGAGGAAAGAACACAGGACCCATAGTCATATATGGGGAGGTCAGAGAAAAGAGCACAGGACCTACATTCACATATGGGGTGAGGGTCAGGGAAAAGTGCACAGGACCTACAGTCAAATATGGGGGAGGTTAGAGAAAAGATTACAGTACCTACAGCCACATATGGGGGAGATCAGAGAAAAGAGCACAGGACCTACAGTCACATATGGGGGAGGTCAGAGAAAAGAGCACAGGACCTACAGTCACATATGAAGGAGGGCAGAGAAAAGAGCACAAGACCTACAGTCACATATGGGGGAGGTCAGAGAAAAGTGCACAGAACCTAGTCATATATGGGGAAATCAGAGAAAAGAGCCAGGACCTACAGTCACATATGAGGAGGGCAGAGAAAAGAGCACAGGAACTACAGTCATATACGGTGGAGGTCTGATAAAAGGGCACAGGACCTACAGTCACATTTGTAGGTGGTCAGAGAAAAGAGCACAGGACCTACAGTCATATATGGGGGAGGTTAGAGAAAAGAGCACAGGACCTACAGTCACATAACGTGGAGGTCCAAGGAAAGAGCACATAACCCACAGTTACATACGGGGAAGGTCAGAGAAAAGAGCACTAGACCTACAGTCAAATGTGGGAAGGTCAGAGAAAAGAGCACAGGACCTACAGTCACATATGGGGGAGGTCAGAGAAAAGAGCACAGGATCTACAGTCATATATGGGAGAGGTCAGAGAAAAGAGCACAGGACCTACAGTCACATATGGGGGAGGTCAGAGAAAAGAGCACAGGACCTACAGTCATATATGGGGGAGGTTTGAGAAAAGAGCACAGGATCTACAGTCACATAACATGGAGGTCCAAAAAAAGAGCACATAACCCACAGTTACATACAGGGAAAGTCAGAGAAAAGCGCACAAGACCTACAGTCAAATATGGGGAGGTCAGAGAAAAGAGCACAGGACCTGTAGTCTAATTTTGGGGAAACCAGAGAAAAGAGCACAGGACCTACGGTCACATATGGTGGAGGTTAGAGAGTTTTTGGATTGTTTTGCTCTGGCACTTGGGGTTCTTGGTTGTTTACAAGAAATCATGAAAACTGAAGACACCAGAGGATTTTGGGTGACAATGCAGAGCCCAGTGTCAGAAAGCTGGAGGCGTCCTAGGTCATGGATCACCAACAGGACAATGACCCCAAACCTCAAGAAGCCCCAAAAATGGAGTAAACAAAGTGCTGGAGAGATCTGAAGGGGCAGCAATGAGTCCGGATCTAAATCCCATGATCACCTGTGGAGAGATCTGAAGGGGCAGCAATGAGTCCGGATCTAAATCCCATTGATCACCTGTGGAGAGATCTGAAGGGGCAGCAATGAGTCTGGATCTAAATCCCATTGATCACCTGTGGAG
Organism: Allobates femoralis; assembly: GCA_033576535.1. Lineage (NCBI taxonomy): Eukaryota > Metazoa > Chordata > Amphibia > Anura > Aromobatidae > Allobates > Allobates femoralis. The sequence goes on along the minus strand of JARQOC010000005.1, from coordinate 13,658,764 downwards.
AGATCTGAAGGGGCAGCAATGAGTCTGGATCTAAATCCCATTGATCACCTGTGGAGAGATCTGAAGGGGCAGCAATGAGTCTGGATCTAAATCCCATTGATCACCTGTGGAGACATTGGGAAATTAGGAGAAGATGCTTCAAATATAAGCGACCGGGAGCAGATTATAAAGAAGAGGAGAAACTCCAGAAGAAGCTTGTGGAGGTTATAGGAGGCGACTGACTGCAGGATTTATTCCAAAGGGGGAAACAAATATTAACAATAGGGGGACAATTGTGTCTGGCCCAATTTAGGTGTTTTGTGTGAAATTTTGTCTAATTTGTCTTTTTCTCTCAGTTTTTTTGTGTTGCTCCAATACACAAGGAGGACATAAACCTGTGTATAACAAAGCATGGGGAATTGTGATAATTTCATGGTGGAAATACTTCATTTTCTGGAACAATTTCATGGCGCCAACACTTTCGGCCATGATTGTGTGTGCGGGAGTCACTTGGACATTACTAATACTGTGTTTGCAGTACAGAGGGGTTGGATATGGTCCTAGGAGACCTCAGATTGTCTCCCAGGACTTTTTATGTTAAATGAAGCTTTCATGATTTAACTGAAATTTTGGAAATCAGCGGAAGATTTTGAATTTGAATTTGAATGTTGAATTCCGCAGGATTCCGGTGTCAGTTAGGCTTTCACATTAGCGTTTTGCTGATGATCTGGCAGATGGTGCCGGATCTGCCGCCTAATGGCCAACTTGCGGCCTGGATCCGGCAAGCCCCATGCATTGTCTATGGAGCTTCCGGTTCACCTTGATCCGACCTTGAAGGGCGGCGGAAACATTGTAAAATCAGAAAAAAAAATGAACAAAAATAAAATGTTCTCTCCCTCCGCAGGGAGCGCGATGCTCTGCAGGGTTTTAATCAATCACGGCTGAATGCGATGAGTTGTATCTACAGCGGCCTTGACGTCCTGACACGCCGGGGGGGGGCGAGCCTCTGATCAGTCGGAGCCGAGCTCTTTTCGTCCTCTTGTCAGTTTATGATCCAGTCCGGACATAATCAATGACTTGATGTTCAGAAGGCATGTAGGGGGAGAGACATGTACATTTCATCGCTGTATATCCACACGGACATATGTTACGCGCCTCCGTGATCACCAGACTGACAAGACGCGGCCAAACATGGATAATTGCTCCCGCGTGATAATGTTCGGTCGCGCTAGAGTAGATCCCGTATTAATATGTGCAGATGCAGCAGAGCCAAGCTCAGGGGCGGACACATCATTGATGCAATCACTGCGGTTGCACAGGGGCCCAAGATGTGTGGGGGCCCATTTCTCCAAAGGAGGAGGAATTGTGCATTATGATAAACTCTTGCACTGTAAAGGGCCCATATTGTTCTTGCACAGGGCCCCTTTCCTCTTTGTGTCTGCCAGTGGCTGAGCTTCTCGTAGAACTAGAATTTTTTTTTAGCCTTTGTAAAGGGGTTTTTCTTGCTCAAAGTTGATTTTAATGAATAGATCTGGGAATAATATTAATTTCCACAATTAAATATGTTTAAAAATAATGTTCCTGTGCTAAGATAATCTTACATATGTATCCCTGCTATGTACTGTGTAATGGATGTGTCTGACTGTACAGTTAGACACATCCATTACACAGTACATAGCAGGGACACATATGTAAGATTATCTCAGCACAGGGGATGTGGTATGATCAGACCATGACCTTGTACAGTCAGACACATTCATTACACAGTACATAGCAGGGACACATTTATAAGATTATCTCAGCACAGGAGATGTGGTATGATCAGACCTTGTCCCTGTACGGTCAGACACATCCATTACACAGTACATAGCAGGAACACATATATAAGATTATCTCAGCACAGGGGATGTGGTATAATCAGACCATGTCCTTGTACAGTCAGACACATTCATTACACAGTACATAGCAGGGACACATTTATAAGATTATCTCAGCACAGGAGCTGTGGTATGATCAGACCATGTCCCTGTACGGTCAGACACATCCATTACACAGTACATAGCAGGGACACATATATAATATTATCTCAGCACAGGGGATGTGGTATGATCAGACCATGTCCCTGTACGGTCAGACACATCCATTACACAGTACATAGCAGGGACACATATATAAGATTATCTCAGCACAGGGGATGTGGTATGATCAGACCATGTCCCTGTACAGTCAGACACATCCATTACACAGTACATAGCAGGGACACATAAATAAAATATCTCAGCATCGGAGATGTGGTATGATCAGACCATTTCCCTGTACAGTCAGACACATCCATTACACAGTACATAGCAGGGACACATATATAAGATTATCTCAGCACAGGAGATGTGGTATGATCAGACCATGTCCTGTATGGTCAGACACATCCATTACACAGTACATAGCAGGGACACATATATAACGTTATCTCAGCATTGGAGATGTGGTATGATCAGACCATGTCCCTGTATGGTCAGACACATCCATTACACAGTACATAGCAGGACACATTTATAAGATTATCTCAGCACAGGAGATGTGGTATGATCACACCATGTCCCTGTACGGTCAGACACATCCATTACACAGTACATAGCAGGGACACATATATAAGATTATCTCAGCACAGGAGATGTGGTATGATCAGACCATGTCCTGTATGGTCAGACACATCCATTACACAGTACATAGCAGGGACACATATATAACGTTATCTCAGCATTGGAACATCTTCACAGGCTGAGGGTTCTGTGATCCTCATCGTCTCCACCAATTCCAGGACTCGCTTACCATGATGAGGGCCGCTGTGTCCCGCTAATGACTGATGATCATGTACTCCCAGCTAGATGATGGCGTGAATCATCCGCCTGACAATCCTTTATTATACCGCCCAGAGATGATGTGTGGACACCGGGGAGACAGATGGGAAGATGGAGCCCCAGGAGACAATACAAGGAGCTCAGGATCCGCGGAGGAGGGTCACACAGGATCACCACAGTAATATCACATAAGGGGGACAGACAAAGACTGGAAATAATCTATATAAGAATGTGAAAACAACCATGACTGACTGTATAATGATCCAGGGTGACCGATGCCGGGGAACCTCCATCAAGTGCTGCCAGGTGGAGGAGTGTCTTTATGGAGCAGCCCATGGTGCACCCACATATCCATCACTTGTCATTGGCTGCTGCGCTCTGCATAGGCACCAATCAAGATGACAGTGTAATTAAGGGAGGGTTGCTGCCTATGCAGAGCGCAGCAACCTATGAAGAACTCCTATCAAATGGAGCACAAGCTTCGTGCTCTCCTGCACTCCTCCACCTCTGCTCTCAAAGAAAGAGGAGAGAAAGTACAGTAAAGATAATAAAAGTCGTCAGGCTGTGTTCACACATTGAGTTTTTGCTGCTTTTTTTTGCAGAGTTTTTCACGAGTTTTAAGCAAATTAAAAATGACTTTTTACTGCGCCAGGAATAGCGGTGCGGCTCCAGACATTGCCCGCACACGACTGATTGCCTTTCCTAACTGAGGGCAGAGAAACACTTTGCAAGATGCATCTCAGACACTCGCATGACTCACCCGGGATGTCCGCCGCCTCTCTGGACGTGAGCGCCTCAGCTGCATGTGTTTCCTCCAGGGGGCGGGGGCTCTTTGGGGTGAGTCATGCTAGAGTTCTGTCGCAGGTTTTGGCTGCAGAAAAAAAATACATCAAATAAGCAACGTGTGACCGTAGCCTTAGGGTTAGGTAAGAAGATTTACATCAAAAAACAAGAAAAACTCTAGTAGAAAGAAAAACAATATAGATAATAGAAGCAACATTATTATCATTATAACATGAGCATGCGCGGCACCATACACTCCCGCAGGATTCTAAGGCTCCTAATGCAGCTAACCGCATTTTTTTACTGCCGGATTTGCCACAAGTCCCATAGTGAATGAATGGGGGCTTGCCGCAGACGTACCGTGAGTCGGCCGTTAAGTGGCAGATGCGGTAAATCTGCCGGACCTGCCGCATTCAGCGAAAACCACTGATGTGAAAGAGGCCTAAGAAGGGCAAATTATAAAGGCACAAGGGTTTTCTTACATTACAATTAGTGGTGAGTGGGCACTGCAATGCTCGGGTGATCGGGACTCTTAACAAACAGTTGGACGAACGGATAGACACGACTTGTGCACTGAATGTAATGAAAGTCAATGGGGAACTCTAGTGGTTTTTCTGGATTTTCTATTGGCGCCCATTATACTCTGTATCTAAGATGAGCCCATCCGGGCATCCAACTTCTTATTACAAGTACCGAGCACCCGAGCATGGTTGTGCGCACTCATCACTAGTTACGTTACTTCTTGTCCCTGTTTCTTAATGATCTGGACAACACAAGGTGAAATCTTGCACTGGCCCTAGTACTCACCATCTGGGGAACGTCTCAGCTCCCTACACTCTCAGCTATGACCTTGATAGTGATGAGTGAACACTACCATGCTCGGGTACTCGGCATTCGTAATGAGCAGCTGAATGATCGGATGGACACTACTCAAGTACTGAGTATAACTCAAGTCATTGGGGAACTCGAGCTATTTTCCTGATGTTCCATTGACTTCCATTATACTTGGTTCTCAAGTCGAACCTCTCCAAGTGTCCAACTACCTATTATGGGTACCAAGTACCTGAGCATGGTAGTGGTCACTCATCACTAGTTCCGTTACTTCTTGGCCCTATTTCTCAATGATTTGGACAACACAAGCTGATTTCCTGGCACCGGCCCTAGTACCCACCATCTGGGGAACGTCTCAGCTCCCTACACTCTCAGCTATGACCTTGATAGTGATGAGCAATCAGTTTTATGCTCGGGTACTCGGCACTTGTAACGAGCAGTTGGATGCTCAGATGGACACTACTCAAGTACTGAGTATAATTCAAGTCATTGGGGAACTCGAGCTATGTTCCTGATCTTCCATTGACTTCCATTATACTTGGTACTCAAGTTGAACTTATCCAACTGCCTATTATGGGCACCAAGTACCTGAGCACGGTAGTGGTCACTCATCACTGGTTATGTTACTTCTTGGCCCAGTTCTCAATGATCTGGACAACACTAGGGGATTTTCTGGCACCGGCCCTAGTACCCACCATCTGGGGAACGTCTCAGCTCCCTACACTCTCTGCTATGACCTTGATAGTGATGAGTGAACACTACCATGCTCGGGTACTCGGCAGTTGGATGATCGGATAGGTGCATCTTGTGTACCGAGTATAATGGAAATCAATGGGGAACTTCAGGATTTTTTAAAAGGATCTTCTCCCCCATCCAAGCATCATTCTGCTTGTTACGAGTCTTGAGCACCCATGCATTGTAGTGCCCGCACTTCGGAGACATGGGCTCAATACTGGACAGGGCCCTCAGGGAGCACTCGCCTTGTCCCCTATGCAGGGGCGGACCGTCACCCCCGGGGGCCCTGGTGCAGGAGAGGACCGGGGGGGCGGGGCTACTGGCCGTCGGCGCGGCCCGGGGGGGGAGGGGTGCCGCTGGCCGTCGGCGCAGCCCGGGAAGGGGGGGTGGGTGCTGCTGGGAGCCGCAAGCGCGATGCTCTCCTATCTGGGAGCCGCACCGGATGTATGCTAGGGGCCGGAGGAGCCGAGGAGAGGAGGGGCGGGATCAGGCAGGGGAAGCAGGAAGCTCTCTGCTTCCCTTGCCTGACCCTCCTCTCCTTTGACGGCGGCTTGCGGGGGTCGGCTGGGGGCCCCCCTCCAGGCCTGAAGGGGCCCCCAGCCGATCGGGGCCCTGGTGCAGCTGCACCAGCTCCACCAGTGTAGTTCCGGCCCTGCCCCTATGTCACCGTCACAAATAATTCTCCCCCTTTAAAGATAAATAAAACTTTCTGGATTTCTCCGGAACAGAACTTCTTATTTTCGTGCTCACATTTCACCAGTTTTTCCTTCGCTCGTTCATTACTCAAAATGTCAGCTCTGACTCCTCTCTGATGCATCACTGATAGTCATTTAGCAAAGCTGTCACAAGCCAATGATTTCAAAGCCTGGAAATCAGCATCTGTTACCAAGAAACAGAATCCAGAGTCAGATTGTGGCTTTTTTTAATTAAACTCTTTAAATTCTTCACCTTCTCCGAGAGCAAAATAACTGTTTACGTGTCAACCGCGGCTCCGCTGAGCGGAAAAGTTCCCCGAAAAGAAACGAAACTTTCTCCAAACACATTTACTTACAATGGAGATCTCCAATCTGAGTTTTGTTTGGTGATGCTAAAAACATTGGCGCCCCCCCTTATCCATGGTGGTGTCTGGTACTTCAGGTAAAAAAAAAAAAAACAACAGAATTTAGTTTGTTTGTTTGAAGATGCAATTAAAAGTCATCAAAGTTTATTTCAGAATATGACTGTTTGTAAAACAAGTTAAATTATGCAATTATTCAAATTAAATTATTAACCCCTTCACCCCTTCAACTGTTGAATAAAGTCATTTATTTTACCATATAGTGTACAGGAAAAATGGAAACAAATTCCAAGTGAAGAGAAATTGTAAAAAAAAACAGGCAATTACATGTTTTTTGGGAAGGGGTTTTTATTCATCATCTTCACTATAGGATTCTACTGACGTGTCAGTATGATGTCTGGGTCAGTACTATATGGTAACACTGAGGTGTCAGTATGATGTCTGGGGTCAGTACTATATGGTAACACTGAGGTGTCGGTATGATGTCTGGGGTCAGTACTATATGGTAACACTGAGGTGTCGGTATGATGTCTGGGGTCAGTACTATATGGTAACACTGAGGTGTCGGTATGATGTCTGGGGTCAGTACTATATGGTAACACTGACGTGTCGATATGATGCCTCGGGTCAGTACTATATGGTAACACTGAGGTGTCAGTATGATGTCTGGGGTCGGTACTATATGGTAACACTGAGGTGTCGGTATGATGTCTCAGGTCTGTACTATATGGTAATACTGAGGTGTCGGTATGATGTCTGGGGTCAGTACTATATGGTAACTATGACGTGTCGGTATGATGTCTTGGGTCAGTACTGTATGGTAACACTGATGTGTCAGTATGATGTCTCAGGTCAGTACTATATGGTAACACTGACGTGTCGGTATGATGTCTGGGGTCAGTACTATATGGTAACACTGAGGTGTCGGTATGATGTCTCAGGTCTGTACTATATGGTAATACTGAGGTGTCGTATGATGTCTGGGGTCAGTACTATATGGTAACTATGACGTGTCGGTATGATGTCTTGGGTCAGTACTATATGGTAACACTGATGTGTCAGTATGATGTCTCAGGTCAGTACTATATGGTAACACTGACGTGTCGGTATGATGTCTGGGGTCAGTACTATATGGTAACACTGACGTGTCGGTATGATGTCTGGGTCAGTACTATATAGTAACACTGACATGTCAGTATGATGCCTCGGGTCAGTACTATATGGTAATACTGAGGTGTCAGTATGATGTCTGGGTCAGTACTATATGGTAACACTGACATGTCAGTATGATGCCTCGGGTCAGTACTATATGGTAACACTGAGGTGTCGGTATGATGTCTGGGGTCAGTACTATATGGTAACACTGAGGTGTCAGTATGATGTTTGGGGTCAGTACTATATGGTAACACTGAGGTGTCGGTAAGATGTCTGGGGTCAGTACTATATGGTAACACTGAGGTGTCGGTATGATGTCTCGGGTCAGTACTATATGGTAACACTGAGGTGTCGGTATGATGTCTGGGGTCAGTACTATATGGTAACACTGAGGTGTCGGTATGATGTCTGGGGTCAGTACTATATGGTAACACTGAGGTGTCGGTATGATGTGTGGGGTCAGTACTATATGGTAACACTGAGGTGTCGGTATGATGCCTCGGGTCAGTACTATATGGTAACACTGAGGTGTCGGTATGATGTCTCGGGTCAGTACTATATGGTAACACTGAGGTGTCAGTATGATGTCTGAGGTCAGTACTATATGGTAACACTGAGGTGTCGCTATGATGTCTCGGGTCAGTACTATATGGTAACACTGACGTGTCGGTATGATCAAAACTACAAAACTTCCTGCAAAAGACAAGGGAAAGTACAATATGTACAGAGAGATAAGGAAAAAAGAAAAGAATAAAAAATAAATTGACTTATTTAATTGACATCCAAAATCATCCGTTAGATCGGATCCAGCACGATCCGTTCTGCAAACACAACTTTTTTGTCTGTTTGTAAATAATTGATTTCTGCAGGATCCGATTTTTTACCATTGGAATCTATGGAGAACGGATCCGGTAACTGATCACTATTCATTCTTTGTTTTTCTTTTATCCATTTTATTCTTACTGGGTCAGTTTCAGTTAGAAGATTAATAGTGATCAGTTACCGGATCCGTTCTCCATAGACTCCAATGGTAAAAAAAATGGATCCTGCAGAAATCAATTATTTACAAACAAGACAAAAAAGTATTTGCAGAACGGATTGTGCTGGATCCGATCTAACATTATTGAACAGGAGAACTCAGCCTTAGACAGGAATAGGTTAAGATCAGGATTGCTGCTGGCCGTGGTGCTGAACATCCCCAGCACGGACTGGATTTTAATAAAATTGTGCCATGGAGCTATTATCTGCTCTTTAAAATAAGGACCTAATCTAGCTTGCCTCTTCCCCCTACATCTATGGATGGGTAAAAATGAAGCCTATGTCACAGATTATAACTAGAGATGAGCGAACCTGCAGTCGCCCCAAATTTGCTGCATTCATTAGAAGCGCCAATTCTGGGTGCATTACCCTGTTCTTCCTGATACCCTGGTGTGATGGCAATTGGGGTGATAAAAGGGGTTAATAACAGATGAGAATTGACAGACAAGCTCTGGATTGGAAATGTTCAAGCCTCTATGAGACCTGTACATCACCAAAAGGAAATAGTTAAAAAAGACACATAGAAAAATTCTCTATTACAAATAAGACACAGACTTCCTCTTTTACCCATTTTTTAACTCTAAACATACCCTCTGATGGTAATCCACAATAAGTGGATAAGTGTGCAGTAAAGCTTCTCAGGTCTGCTACATTGCAGTGAGCCAAGAAATTAGGAAGCAGTCCCATACATTGGCACGACTGTCTGCTCTCCGGTTAGAAGAGTACAGCTGCATGTATTTCTATGAAACTGCACACTTCTGTCCGGGGAGCAGATGACCATTTTGGGTGATTCCGATGTCAAAGTGGACCACGGCCCACAGGGTCCACTCACTTTAAGCTGTTCTCTCACACTAACAGCTGGCTGTGTGAGCGGAGACATCAGAGAGTTTATCTGAGGCCACAGCTGAAGTACCGTGGGAACCACATCAGCTGTGATCTCAGATCAACTCTCAGATGTCATCACTTGCACAGTTGCAGCTCAGACAGTGTGAGTGCATTACACTGTAGTGTATATCCGCTAACCGCAATGTAGTAGAGCCAGAAAGCTTTGCTGGACATCAAGTTACTGTTGGATATGTTTTGGGTTAATAAATAGGTAAAAAAGGGTTTTTATTGATTTTTTATTATTAATAATTTATTTGAGTTAAATACAAGGCTAAAATACCCTTTAGTGTCTATGGTTTATATATATATTTATATATATATATATATATATATATATATATATATACTTTGCAATTTAATAGAGTGGCGCCCCGCAAATGCAGGCGTCACAGAGGAGTATTACACCCGTAAAAGAGGAGTGAATGCTCCAGCTGCAGGTGGACCCTAGGATGGTGGGTGGGACCCATTCCCAGTGCTCCCACATTAGTTTAGGGTGGGAGGTTACCCGGGAGGGGATAAATTCACCTCTAGGGGGATCAAGGAGGTCTTTGCCTTTTGGTCTTTGACCGAGAGATGGAGGAAAAGGAAAGGTTTTAGAAAGATCAGCTAAGTGCAACGAGGCGGAAGGACACACCGGGTCGGTTACAAGCCAAACTGGAGGAAAGAAGATGGGACCTTGAGGAGGTCCTGAAAGGTGGCGCTCGACGGGGGAGTCCGGGCCCTAGCAAGAAAGGGAGATCCTCAGAGTGGAGCGCTCATACTCCAGGGGATACTCCAGTCCACCAGGGGAACGCCGGGCCCTAAGATCCGGCCAAAGTCCAGCTTTGCAGTCGGCAACCGGCTGCTGTGGGTTGTTCATCAGCCGCAGCACCCTTCCATCAGAGAGGTCTGCCTGCTTCCTCACCACCGAGGGAGAGGACTCCCGGTACTACCTACACGGAGTTACTGGGTATAGATCGATCCAAAGCAGGGAAGAACGGACACGGGTTAGTTAACCAAGGTACACACCAAGGGTTCCACCATACCACCTGGGATCCACTTGCAGCCGCCCGTTAAGCTACCTGCCCTTGTAACATCTAAAGTGCTGAACTGTGAACTGTAACTGATGCTGCTACAAGTTAACAGTAAAGTACGCGGGAGAAAGTGACTTTGCTTCCGCCTGTGTATCTTCTGCATCGACCTGTTCCCCTTCACACTACGCTGCCCCGGAGGTCCAGCCCTACCTGTAGGGGACTTTACCAACTAAGCCGCACTACCATCTACCTCCGGCAGACTGTGGCGGTGCTGGTGACCCATCACCAGAAACTACAGGTGGCGTCACGTGAACTGTACATAGTAAATCCCCTGTAAATATAACCCTTTTTGAAGTGTCACCCAGGACACGGGATCAGGTGCGGCCACCACTCCCCATGACACAGCAACGCTACCCCTGAAGCCTGATACCTGAGTACCCCAAAGCCTGGGGCTCGACAATAGATGTATAGATAAACAGATATTGGGAGGAAGAGGACATTATATAGCTTTGTGACATCTATCTATAAATCTATGTATTCATGTATATATAAATCTCTATTAAACATCCCTTTAAGAGAGCGTTTAAGCTTCATTGAGTTTCCAGGTGTTTGGATACCTGCAGGCTGTGAACTTTGGGAACCTACAAATGTATCAACAGCTCTGAACTCCAGGAATCCTAATATCTTCTTTAAATATCCCGTTAAGGGAGTTTAAGTTTCTTCGAGTTTTAAGCTATTTGGATGGATGAGTGGATGGATAGATAGATAGATAGATAGATAGATAGATAGATAGATAGATAGATAGATAGATAGATAGATAGACAGACAGACATAGTTAAAGATAAATTGATAGATGGAAAGGATAGATTAATACCTACATACAGAGATACATGTTCCTATATAATGTCCCATCCCCCTATATATTGTATGTTTGCACCTTTAATGCATTTAATGTGCCAATAAAGGGTGTTTAGCCTTCAGGCCAAACTAAGAAACGCCCCCATTTCATAGAGATGCTAAACCAGGAGTTTCTTCTCTAAATATTTACTTTTTTGCAAAGTTGTTCATCATAAAACCAATTACTTAATGTCTGTTCATTGTTTATTTTCATCCTTATCGCAAAGACGGGTAAACAATCCCTGCTGAGACAATCCAGAGCTCGAAATGAATAGAAATCTGGGATTGTGGGTTTATTATAATAAACAAAGGAAGAAAATGGAAACTTACTGAAACTACCAGAAACTTACTAATAATCTTGTTTTTCAGCAGTATTATAGAGAGGTAGTAGTTACTGTATAGAATGGAGAGCAGTATTGTAGTACTTATATTCTTGTACATTATTATTATTATTATTTATAGAGCACCATTGATTCCATGGTCTGTACATGAGAAAGGGTTACATACAAACAAGGTAAAAATACAATGAACAAACTATCAGTGACAGACTGATACAGAGGGAAGAGAGGACCCTGCCCTTGCGGGCTTACATTCTACAGGGCAGTGGGGAGGGAGACTGTAGGATGGGTCTGCTCGGGGTGGAGGAGCACTGGGTCCAGTGGTGGTGGAGCGCCGGGGCCAGTGGTGGTGGAGTGCCTGGTCCAGTGTTGGTGGAGTGCCTGGTCCAGTGTTGGTGGAGTGCCTGGTCCAGTGTTGGTGGAACGCCAGGTCCAGTGGTAATGAATTGCTGGGTCTAGTGGTGGTGGGGCACTGGGTGCAGTGGTGGTGGGGCACGGGGTCCAGTGGTGGTGGAGCACCGGGTCCAGTGGTGGTGGAGTGCCGGGTCCAGTGGTGGTGGAGCGCCGGGTCCAGTGGTGGTGGAGTGCCTGGTCCAGTGGTAATGAATTGCTGGGTCTAGTGGTGGTGGGGCACTGGGTCCAGTAGCGGTGGGGTGCCGGGTCCAGTGGTGGTGGAGCGCCGGGTCCAGTGGTGGTGGAGCGCCGGGGCCAGTGGTGGTGGAGTGCCTGGTCCAGTGTTGGTGGAGTGCCTAATCCAGTGTTGGTGGAGTGCCTGGTCCAGTGTTGGTGGAACGCCAGGTCCAGTGGTAATGAATTGCTGGGTCTAGTGGTGGTGGGGCACTGGGTGCAGTGGTGGTGGGGCACGGGGTCCAGTGGTGGTGGAGCACCGGGTCCAGTGGTGGTGGAGTGCCGGGTCCAGTGGTGGTGAGGTGGCACTGTGGTCACTGCAAGCTGTAGGTTGTTCTGAAGAGATGGGTTTTTAGGTTCCGCTTGAAGGTTCCAATAGGATGTTTTGAGGTGCAGAAGTCCACAGAATGGGGGATGCTCTGGCGAAGTCTTGCAGGCGGTTAGATGAGGAACGTACTAGTGTGGAGGTAAGGAGGAGGTCTTTGGAGGATCAAAGATTATGAGTTGGATGGATGATATCGGGAGATTAGTTCAGAGATATATGGGGGACAGATTGTGGACGACTTTGTAAGTCAATGTTAGTAGTTTAATTTGGATACGCTGGGGAATTGAGAGCCAGTGGAGGGATTCGCAGCGGGAAGAAGTGGAGGAATAGCGAGGAGAGAGGTGGATTAGTCAGAAAGCAGAGTTGAGGACAGATTGGAGAGCAAGAGTGTTAGCAGGGAGGCCACAGAGGAGGAGGTTGCAGTAGTCGAGATGGGAGATGATGAGGACATGCACTAGTAGTAGATTGAGGGTTGAGGAAGGGACGGATTCTTGAGTTGGAGGCGGCAGGAGGTGGTGAGAGTTTGGATGTGTGATCTGAAGGATAAGGTAGAGTCAAGGATCAATCCGAGGCAGAGGGCATTAGGTACAGGAGAGAGCGTGATTACATTTATTGTGATAGGCTAGGGTCAGACATGCGTTATTAACAGATTTTACCAGAATCCGGTAAATACGTACTTAGTCATTTTCTCCTGAAGAGCATAGCGGTAATGACCGCCACTTCAGGAGAATGCTGTGCTTGGTAACCCGATGTGTTCCATGGTTACCAAGCACACACATTTGTTTAGCATCCGCTTTTGCTGAGCAGTATTATATTACTATATACTATATATATAGTATTAGGAGCAGTATTATAGTACTTATATTCTTGTATATAGAAGCAGTATTATAGTAGTTATATTCTTGTATATAGGAGCAGTATTATAGTAGTTATATTCTTGTACATAGTGGCAGTATTATAGTAGTTATATTCTTGTAGATAGTGGCAGTATTATAGTAGTTATATTCTTGTATATAGGGGCAGTATTATAGTAGTTATATTCTTGTATATAGGGGCAGTATTATAGTAGTTATATTCTTGTATATAGGGGCAGTATAATAGTAGTTATATTCTTGTACATAGGGCAGTATTATAGTAGTTATATTCTTGTATATAGAAGCAGTATTATAGTAGTTATATTCTTGTATGTAGGAGCAGTATTATAGTAGTTATATTCTTGTATATAGTAGCAGTATTCTAGTAGTTATATTCTTGTATATAGGGGCAGTTTTATAGTAGTTATATTCTTGTATGTAGGAGCAGTATTATAGTAGTTATATTCTTGTATATAGTAGCAGTATTCTAGTAGTTATATTCTTGTATATAGGAGCAGTATTATAGTAGTTATATTCTTGTATATAGGAGCAGTATTATAGTAGTTATATTCTTGTATATAGTAGCAGTATTCTAGTAGTTATATTCTTGTATATAGTGGCAGTATTATAGTAGTTATATTCTTGTATATAGGGGCAGTATTATAGTAGTTATATTCTTGTATATAGTGGCAGTTTTATAGTAGTTATATTCTTGTATATAGGAGCAGTATTATAGTAGTTATATTCTTGTATATAGGAGCAGTATTATAGTAGTTATATTCTTGTATATAGGGGCAGTATTCTAGTAGTTATATTCTTGTATATAGTGGCAGTTTTATAGTAGTTATATTCTTGTATATAGGAGCAGTATTATAGTAGTTATATTCTTGTATATAGTAGCAGTATTCTAGTAGTTATATTCTTGTATATAGTGGCAGTTTTATAGTAGTTATATTCTTGTATATAGGAGCAGTATTATAGTAGTTATATTCTTGTACATAGGAGCAGTATATATAGTAGTTATATTCTTGTATATAGGAGCAGTATTATAGTAGTTATATTCTTGTACATAGGGAGCAGTATTATAGTAGTTATATTCTTGTATATAGGGGCATTATTATAGTAGTTATATTCTTGTACATATGAGCAGTATTATAGTAGTTATATTCTTGTATATAGGAGCAGTATTATAGTAGTTATAGTCTTGTATATAGGAGCAGTATTATAGTAGTTATATTCTTGTATACAGGGGCAGTATTATAGTAGATATATTCTTGTATATAGGGGCAGTATTATAGTAGTTATATTCTTGTACATAGAGCAGTATTATAGTAGTTACATTCTTGTATATAGGAGCAGTATTATAGTAGTTATATTCTTGTACATAGGAGCAGTATTATAGTAGTTATATTCTTGTATATAGGAGCAGTATTATAGTAGTTACATTCTTGTATATAGGAGCAGTATTATAGTAGTTATATTCTTGTATATAGGGGCAGTATTATAGTAGTTATATTCTTGTATATAGGGCAGTATTATAGTAGTTATATTCTTGTACATGGGTGCAGTATTATAGTAGTTATATTCTTGCACATAGGGAGCAGTATTATAGTAGTTATATTCTTGTATATAGGGCATTATTATAGTAGTTATATTCTTGTACATATGAGCAGTATTATAGTAGTTATATTCTTGTATATAGGAGCAGTATTATAGTAGTTATAGTCTTGTATATAGGAGCAGTATTATAGTAGTTATATTCTTGTATACAGGGGCAGTATTATAGTAGATATATTCTTGTATATAGGGGCAGTATTATAGTAGTTATATTCTTGTACATAGGAGCAGTATTATAGTAGTTACATTCTTGTATATAGGAGCAGTATTATAGTAGTTATATTCTTGTACATAGGAGCAGTATTATAGTAGTTATATTCTTGTATATAGGAGCAGTATTATAGTAGTTACATTCTTGTATATAGGAGCAGTATTATAGTAGTTATATTCTTGTATATAGGGGCAGTATTATAGTAGTTATATTCTTGTATATAGGCAGTATTATAGTAGTTATATTCTTGTACATGGGTGCAGTATTATAGTAGTTATATTCTTGCACATAGGGGCAGTATTATAGTAGTTATATTCTTGTATATAGGAGCAGTATTATAGTAGTTATATTCTTGTACATAGGAGCAGTATTATAGTAGTTACATTCTTGTATATAGGAGCAGTATTATAGTAGTTATATTCTTGTATATAGGAGCAGTATTATAGTAGTTATATTCTTGTACATAGGGGCAGTATTATAGTAGTTATATTCTTGTACATAGGAGCAGTATTATAGTAGTTATATTCTTGTACATAGGGACAGTATTATAGTAGTTATATTCTTGTACATAGGAGCAGTATTATAGTAGTTATATTCTTGTACATAGGGACAGTATTATAGTAGTTATATTTTTGTATATAGGGAGCAGTATTATAGTAGTTATAGTCTTGTATATAGGAGCAGTATTATAGTAGATATATTCTTGTATATAGGGGCAGTATTATAGTAGTTATATTCAGGGGCGTAACTAGAACTGGCAGGGCCCCATAGCAAACTTTTGAACGGGGCCCCCTCCAAGACACGCCCCTCCAAGACACGCCCCCCCAAATGACACGCCCCTTCAAGACACACCCCCTTACAGGCCCCAGCAGTATATACAGCAGCCCCAGTGGTATACTGCAGCCTCTCCAGTGGTATATACAGGCCCCAGCAGTATTACAGCAGCCTCCGCAGTGGTGGTATATACAGGCCCCAGTGGTGGTATACAGGGCCCCTGGTGGTGGTATATACAGGCCCCTGGTGGTGGTATACAGGGCCCCTGGTGGTGGTATATACAGGCCCCTGGTGGTGGTATATACAGGCCCCTGGTGGTGGTATATACAGAGCCCCTGGTGGTAGTATACAGAGCCCCTGGTGGTGGTATATACAGGCCCCTGGTGGTAGTATACAGAGCCCCTGGTGGTGGTATATACAGGCCCCTGGTGGTAGTATACAGAGCCCCTGGTGGTGGTATATACAGGCCCCTGGTGGTAGTATACAGGGCTCCTGGTGGTGGTATATACAGAGCCCCTGGTGGTAGTATACAGGCCCCTGGTGGTAGTATACAGGCCCCTGGTGGTAGTATACAGGCCCCTGGTGGTAGTATACAGAGCCCCTGGTGGTGGTATATACAGGCCCCTGGTGGTAGTATACAGAGCCCCTGGTGGTGGTATATACAGGCCCCTGGTGGTAGTATACAGAGCCCCTGGTGGTGGTAGTATACAGAGCCCCTGGTGGTGGTAGTATACAGAGCCCCTGGTGGTAGTATACAGAGCCCCTGGTGGTAGTATACAGGTCCCTGGTGGTAGTATACAGGCCCCTGGTGGTATATACAGAGCCCCTGGTGGTAGTATACAGAGCCCCTGGTGGTAGTATACAGGCCCCTGGTGGTGGTAGTATACAGAGCCCCTGGTGGTAGTATACAGGCCCCTGGTGGTAGTATACAGGCCCCTGGTGGTGGTAGTATACAGAGCCCCTGGTGGTAGTATACAGGCCCCTGGTGGTATATACAGAGCCCCTGGTGGTAGTATACAGGCCCCTGGTGGTATATACAGAGCCCCTGGTGGTGGTAGTATACAGAGCCCCTGGTGGTAGTATACAGGCCCCTGGTGGTAGTATATAGAGCCCCTGGTGGTGGTAGTATACAGAGCCCCTGGTGGTAGTATACAGGCCCCTGGTGGTATATACAGAGCCCCTGGTGGTAGTATACAGGCCCCTGGTGGTATATACAGAGCCCCTGGTGGTGGTAGTATACAGAGCCCCTGGTGGTAGTTTACAGGCCCCTGGTGGTAGTATACAGAGCCCCTGGTGGTGGTAGTATACAGAGCCCCTGGTGGTGGTAGTATACAGAGCCCCTGGTGGTAGTATACAGGTCCCTGGTGGTAGTATACAGGCCCTGGTGGTATATACAGAGCCCCTGGTGGTGGTAGTATACAGAGCCCCTGGTGGTAGTATACAGGCCCCTGGTGGTAGTATACAGAGCCCCTGGTGGTGGTAGTATACAGAGCCCCTGGTGGTGGTAGTATACAGAGCCCCTGGTGGTAGTATACAGGCCCCTGGTGGTATATACAGAGCCCCTGGTGGTAGTATACAGGTCCCTGGTGGTAGTATACAGGCCCCTGGTGGTATATACAGAGCCCCTGGTGGTGGTAGTATACAGAGCCCCTGGTGGTAGTATACAGGCCCCTGGTGGTAGTATACAGAGCCCCTGGTGGTGGTAGTATACAGAGCCCCTGGTGGTGGTAGTATACAGAGCCCCTGGTGGTAGTATACAGGCCCCTGGTGGTATATACAGAGCCCCTGGTGGTAGTATACAGGCCCCTGGTGGTATATACAGAGCCCCTGGTGTGGTAGTATACAGAGCCCCTGGTGGTAGTATACAGGCCCCTGGTGGTAGTATACAGAGCCCCTGGTGGTAGTATACAGAGCCCCTGGTGGTAGTATACAGGCCCCTGGTGGTATATACAGAGCCCCTGGTGGTGGTAGTATACAGAGCCCCTGGTGGTGTGGTATATACAGGCCCCCCCGCTCTCCATTACCTGCAGCAGGCAGTCGCGCTGATCGCAGCCATAGCCTGTCATGTAGTGTGACGCTGTAGCTGGCGATACAGGAAATAGAGCGGCGCCGGCTACAGCCCACATGACAGGCAGATCAGCGCGACTGCCTGCAGGTAATGGAGAGCGGCCGGGGGGACGCAGCAGTAATGGAGGTCAGGCAGCGGTCAGGGGGCCCCGAGGATAGCGTGTGGGGGCAGCGGTCAGGGGCCCCCTTGTATGACATGTGGGGGCGCTCAGGGGACCAATGGGCCCCCCCTTTCCGTCTGGGCCCCCCTACAGCACCCAGGGGGTTATGGGGGCGGGACTTAGTGGGCGTGGCCCCAAAGTGTCGGGGCCCGCCGGACCAGTCCGCCCCTGTAATGTATCGCAGGCGCAGCTGCCGGTATAGCAGCGGCTGCGTAGCGGCGCTGGGTCCGGGCCCCCCACAAGCGCCGGGCCCCAAAGCGACCGCTACGGCTGCTATGCCGGTAGTTACGCCACTGGTTATATTCTTGTACATAGGAGCAGTATTATAGTAGTTATATTCTTGTATATAGGAGCAGTATTATAGTAGTTATATTCCTGTACATAGGAGCAGTATTATAGTAGTTATATTCTTGTATATAGGAGCAGTATTATAGTAGTTACATTCTTGAATATAGGGGCTGTATTATAGTAGTTATATTCTTGTACATAGAAGGCAGTATTATAGTATTATATTCTTGCATATAGGCAGTATTATAGTAGTTATATTCTTGTACATAGGGGCAGTATTATAGTAGTTATATTCTTGTATATAGGGGCAGTATTATAGTAGTTATATTCTTGTACATAGGAGCAGTATTATAGTAGTTATATTCTTGTATATAGGGCAGTATTATAGTAGTTATATTCTTGTATATAGGGGCAGTATTATAGTAGTATATATTCTTGTATATAGGAGCAGTATTATAGTAGTTATATTCTTGTATATAGGGGCAGTATTATAGTAGAAATATTCTTGTATATAGGGGCAGTATTATAGTAGTTATATTCTTGTACATAGGGGCAGTATTATAGTAGTTATATTCTTGTATATAGGAGCAGTATTATAGTAATTATATTCTTGTACATAGAAGGCAGTATTATAGTAGTTATATTCTTGTATATAGGGGCAGTATTATAGTAGTTATATTCTTGTACATAGGAGCAGTATTATAGTAGTTATATTCTTGTATATAGGGGCAATATTATAGTAGTTATATTCTTGTATATAGGAGCAGTATTATAGTAGTTATATTCTTGTATATAGGGGCAGTATTATAGTAGAAATATTCTTGTATATAGGGGCAGTATTATAGTAGTTATATTCTTGTATATAGGGGCAGTATTATAGTAGTTATATTCTTGTATATAGGAGCAGTATTATAGTAGTTATATTCTTGTATATAGGAGCAGTATTATAGTAGTTATATTCTTGTATATAAGGGCAGTATTATAGTAGTTATATTCTTGTATATAAGAGCAGTATTATAGTAGTTATATTCTTGTATATAAGGGCAGTATTATAGTAGTTATATTCTTGTACATAGGAGCAGTATTATAGTAGTTATATTCTTGTATATAGGAGCAGTATTATAGTAGTTATATTCTTGTATATAGGGGCAGTATTATAGTAGTTATATTCTTGTACATAGGAGCAGTATTATAGTAGTTATATTCTTGTATATAGGAGCAGTATTATAGTAGTTATATTCTTGTACATAGCGGCAGTATTATAGTAGTTATATTCTTGTATATAGGAGCAGTATTATAGTAGTTATATTCTTGTACATAGCGGCAGTATTATAGTAAATAAAAAAGCCAGCGCTACCTGTGGTTAGCACGCAATACAAAAAGTGCATATGCACATGTTAATTTCTAACTGTACTTTAAAGTGAAACATTTAGCAAACAATTGATCAATTTTTTGAGCTACCCCGCCAAGTCACGGCATTCTCAAATGGAGCAGTCCTACTCTATGTTTTTTATATACGCTGTGCAATTACAGCCTCCTGAATGCATTAAAAGCACAACCATATTAAATACACACGTGCCTGAAGCATTTCTGAACTACTCCCACGGCACCAGAAAGGCAGTGCAGATATAGGCAGACCAGGTCCGGACATGACATCCGGACATTATCAGATCTGACCCCCACACTGCCAGACAGCAACCATGGATGAGAGTAGAACAGGCCCAAAGTGGTGGTAAACCCCAAACCATTAACACATTTTAAAAAATCCACACATACAGCGGCCACACCTTGCCCATAGGCTCTGCTTAATTGTTGCACATGTGTTTGGGCCTGTTCTACCCTCATCCATGGTTGCTGTCTGGCAGTGTGGGGGTCAGATCTGATAATGTCCGGATGTCATGTCCGGACCTGTTCTGCCTATATCTGCTCTGCCTTTCTGGCGCCGTGGGAGTAGTTCAGAAATGCTTCAGGCACATGTGCATTTAATGTAGTCCTGCTTTTAATGCATTCAGGAGGCCGTAATGGCACAGCGTAGAACTCCCTTCTGAGAATGCCGTGACGTGGCCGGTTGGCTCAAACAATTGATCAAGTGTTTGCTAAAGGTCTCAGTTTAAAGTACAGTTAGAAATTAATATGTGCATATGCATTTTTTGTATTGTGTGCTAACCACAGGCAGCGCTGGCTTCTTTATTCAGTATTATAGTAGTTATATTCTTGTACATAGGAGCAGTATTATAGTAGTTATGTTCTTGTATATAGGAGCAGTATTATAGTAGTTATATTCTTGTATTTAGGGGCAGTATTATAGTAGTTATATTCTTGTACATAGGAGCATTATTATAGTAGTTATATTCTTGTATATAGGGGCAGTATTATAGTAGTTATATTCTTGTATATAGGAGCAGTATTATAGTAGTTATATTCTGTGTACATAGGAGCAGTATTATAGTAGTTATATTCTTGTACATAGGAGCAGTATTATAGTAGTTATATTCTTGTACATAGGGGCAGTATTATAGTAGTTATGTTCTTGTATATAGGAGCAGTATTATAGTAGTTATATTCTTGTATATAGTGGCAGTATTATAGTAGTTATATTCTTGTATATAGGAGCAGTATTATAGTAGTTATATTATTGTACATAGGGGGCAGTATTATAGTAGTTATATTCTTGTACATAAAGGCAGTATTATAGTAGTTATATTCTTGTACATAGTGGCAGTATTATAGTAGTTATATTCTTGTATATAGGGGCAGTATTATAGTAGTTATATTCTTGTATATAGGAGAAGTATTATAGTAGTTATGTTCTTGTATATAGGATCAGTATTATAGTAGTTATATTCTTGTACATAGGAGCAGTATTATAGTAGTTATATTCTTGTATATAGGGGCAGTATTATAGTAGTTATATTCTTGTATATAGGGGCAGTATTATAGTAGTTATATTCTTGTATATAGGAGCAGTATTATAGTAGTTATATTCTTGTATATAGGGGCAGTATTATAGTAGTTATATTCTTGTATATAGGAGCAGTATTATAGTAGTTATATTCTTGTATATAGGGGCACTATTATAGTAGTTATATTCTTGTATATAGGGGCAGTATTATAGTAGTTATATTCTTGTATATAGGAGCAGTATTATAGTAGTTATATTCTTGTATATAGGGGCAGTATTATAGTAGTTATATTCTTGTACATAGGGGCAGTATTATAATAGCTATATTCTTGTACATAGGAGCAGTATTATAGTAGTTATATTCTTGTATATAGGAGCAGTATTATATTAGTTATATTCTTGTATATAGGGGCAGTATTATAGTAGTTATATTCTTGTACATAGGGGCAGTATTATAGTAGTTATATTCTTGTACATAGGGGCAGTATTATAATAGTTATATTCTTGTATATAGGAGCAGTATTATAGTAGTTATATTCTTGTATATAGGTGCAGTATTATAGTAGTTATATTCTTGTATATAGGGGCAGTATTATAGTAGTTATATTCTTGTATATAGGTGCAGTTTTATAGTAGTTATATTCTTGTATATAGGGGCAGTATTATAGTAGTTATATTCTTGTATATAGGGGCAGTATTATAGTAGTTATATTCTTGTATATAGGGGCAGTATTATTGTAGTTATATTCTTGTACATAGGAGCAGTATTATAGTGGTTATATTCTTGTATATAGGAGCAGTATTATAGTAGTTATATTCTTGTATATAGGGGCAGTATTATAGTAGTTATATTCTTGTATATAGGAGCAGTATTATAGTAGTTATATTCTTGTACATGGGGCAGTATTATAGTAGTTATATTCTTGTACATAGGGAGCAGTATTATAGTAGTTATATTCTTGTATATAGGAGCAGTATTATAGTAGTTATATTCTTGTATATAGGAGCAGTATTATAGTAGTTATATTCTTGTATATAGGGGCAGTATTATAGTAGTTATATTCTTGTACATAGGGGCAGTATTATAGTAGTTATATTCTTGTACATAGGAGCAGTGTTATGGGTAAATTATTTAGTCACACATTTTACTTTCTGAGTATTATCATTATTTTTCTGCTCCGTATCATCACTGTTATAAGACAATATAATTGAAATTCCAGCTACATTCTGTACAAAATGCCAGAGCCAGATGTAAAAGGATTATTATATTGTCTGTCATTAAGGGCAATGCCGAGAAAATCTGCCTCAACTATAAAGTGATCATTGTATTAGAGGATTCAATTAAATAAACATTATTTCTGTATAACGAGGTCCAGGAATGTGATCTCAGGCAGTGATGCAGATAATGATGGAGCAACAGAATGTGCCGAATACTAAGATAGAAAACGTCACCCTACAAGAACGCACAATGTGAAGATCGCGGCTTCAGGAGCTCGTTCACACTCACTGTCAGTCCATTCTGCAGTTTCATTAAATTCCTAAAGCAAAAATCCTTTATAATCACAAATGGATGCATTCAGGAACAAAAAAATGCCCCCAAAGCTGAATTCTGAAACCATAGATGAAGTGAACCTCAGGTACTCACGGCCTCACTCAGGTGAACCTCAGGTACTCACGGTCTCACTCAGGTGAACCTCAGGTACTCACGGTCTCACTCAGGTGAACCTCAGATACTCACGGCCTCACTCAGGTGAACCTCAGGTACTCACGGCCTCACTCAGGTGAAGCTCAGGTACTCACGGCCTCACTCAGGTGAACCTCAGTTACTCAAGGCCTCACTCAGGTGAACCTCAGGTACTCACGGCCTCACTCAGGTGAACCTCAGGTACTCACAGCCTCACTCAGGTGAACCTCAGGTACTCACGGCCACACTCAGGTGAACCTCAGGTACTCACTGCCTCACTCAGGTGAACCTCAGGTACTCAAGGCCTCACCCAGGTGAACCTAAGGTACTCACGGCCTCACACAGGTGAATCTCAGGTACTCACGGCCTCACACAGGTGAATCTCAGGTACTCACAGCCTCACACAGGTGAATCTCAGGTACTCACAGCTTCATCCAGGTGAACCTAAGGTACTTACAGCCTCACCCAGGTGAACCTCAGGTACTCACGGCCTCTCTCAGGTGAACCTCAGGTACTCACAGCCTCACTCAGGTGAACCTAAGGTACTCACGGCCTCACCCAGGTGAACCTCAGGAACTCACGGCCTCACTCAGGTGAACCTGAGGTACTCACGGCCTCACTCAGGTGAACCTCAGGTACTCACGGCCTCACTCAGGTGAACCTGAGGTACTCACGGCCTCACTCAGGTGAACCTCGGACACTCACGACCTCACCCAGGTGAACCTCAGGTACTCACTCAGGTGAACCTCAGGTACTCACGACCTCACTCAGGTGAACCTCAGGTACTCATGACCTCACTCAGGTGAACCTCAGGTACTCACAGCCTCACCCAGGTGAACCTCAGGTACTCACTCAGGTGAACCTCAGGTACTCACGACCTCACTCAGGTGAACCTCAGGTACTCATGACCTCACTCAGGTGAACCTCAGGTACTCACAGCCTCACCCAGATGAACCTCAGGTACTCACTCAGGTCAACCTCAGGTACTCACTCAGGTGATCCTCAG
Source organism: Allobates femoralis (assembly GCA_033576535.1). Lineage (NCBI taxonomy): Eukaryota > Metazoa > Chordata > Amphibia > Anura > Aromobatidae > Allobates > Allobates femoralis. The sequence goes on along the minus strand of JARQOC010000005.1, from coordinate 13,634,679 downwards.
GTATTCACGGCCTCACCCAGGTGATCCTCAGGTACTCACGGCCTCACCCAGGTGAACCTCAGGTACTCACAGCCTCACCCAGGTGAACCTCAGGTACTCACGGCCTCACTCAGGTGAACCTCAGGTACTCACGGCCTAACTCAGGTGAACCTCAGGTACTCACGGCCTCACTCAGGTGAACCTCAGGTACTCACGGCCTCACTCAGGTGAACCTCGGACACTCACGACCTCACCCAGGTGAACCTCAGGTACTCACTCAGGTGAACCTCAGGTACTCACGACCTCACTCAGGTGAACCTCAGGTACTCATGACCTCACTCAGGTGAACCTCGGGTACTCAAAGCCTCACCCAGGTGAACCTCAGGTACTCACTCAGGTGAACCTCAGGTACTCACGACCTCACTCAGGTGAACCTCAGGTACTCATGACCTCACTCAGGTGAACCTCAGGTACTCACAGCCTCACCCAGATGAACCTCAGGTACTCACTCAGGTCAACCTCAGGTACTCACTCAGGTGATCCTCAGGTATTCACGGCCTCACCCAGGTGATCCTCAGGTACTCACGGCCTCACCCAGGTGAACCTCAGGTACTCACAGCCTCACCCAGGTGAACTTCAGGTACTCACAGCCTCACCCATGTGATCCTCAGGTACTCACATTCAGACTCATTGTTCCTCTCTAAGGCACAAATAAACGGTCCAATTCAAAGATCCAGAACCAACACACCCTGGAAGATGCTATGAAGAATGAGCAAGAAGAGAATAGTAAAGTGCAATTATCTGGGATCGTGGATGCAAAATAGCTCTCTAGGAGATGGAAGACTGCCTCAGTCTATCCGGAACATCAGTGTCCATAATACAGACCCAGATTAGACAATCAAAACTAATATTGAAGAGGCAATTTGCATATTTAATTTCCCAGAGGAGCATTGCGGTGTTTACAAGGGCATAGGGGGCCCTTACAGTTTTAATTGTTTTTATCCTAAAGGTTTTTTGCACATTATTAATGAATAAACTCTTGTATATATCACACAATTTTTGGTGTATTTGTTGATATTTTGGCCTGGTGTCGCTCCCGTATGTACCTCGTCTTCTCTTGTTCCCTTTTCTACTTCCTCTCTGAAGAGACAATTTGTATATTTAATTTCACAGAGATTATTTCAAGTCTCCTCACCCTGGCATGTCACTCTCCTCAAGAAGAAACCTTACCTCTTAGATCCTCGCTTTTGACTCTCACATCAGATCTCATACTTTGCACTGATAAGGGGCCATACCCCAAACACTGTCTATAAATTGAGATTCTGCTTTGGCTGAGTCATATGGCAAGGCTTGTTACGTGGTTGATATTGACTTTTAAGATTGCTACTTCCAATAGGGGGCACTAGAGTTTAAGTCTGCCTCCTCACTGAAGAGGCAATTTGCATATTTAATTTCCGAGAGGAACATGCAAGGCATATAAGGCTACTCGTTTTGGCAAGTCATTCGCCAAAAGGAGAAACCTTACCCCTCAGATCCTCGTCTTAGCCTCTCCCCTAGCCAAATCAGATATCATACTTTGCACTGTTGAGGAGCAATACCCCAAAACACTATGTCTGCAAAATGAGAGTCTAGATTGGCTTATATCCTAAGTCCAGGGGTGGCGATCACACATGGGCCCTGGTGCCTGGGGAGGGGCCCCAAAAGTCCCTGTGGCCTTTAGAAAAAGATTATTGCTATTAAGGATAATTGGGGGCCCCGTAGGTGTTTTTGCATCAGGGCCTATGAGCTTCAAGTTATGCCACTGCCTAATTCATATGACAAGACTCCACTAAAGGTCCCATATTGACTTTTAGGATTGCTACTTCTAATAGGTGGCGCTAGAGTTGAAGTCCTCTATCTCTCTGATGAGACAATTTGCATATAATCCATAAACTAAGGCAGACTCCTAACCATAGACATCCTAACACAAGACCACTAACAGAATGGGGGGATTCACCACTACTAGACCATCATCCCTGGGTCTTGTAGTCCTCCTGACTCCCATTAATGTTATTTCAATAATATCATTTTTCCATCTCTGAATTCCTATCAGGAGCCACACTGTTTTGTAATTGTAACAATGACAACCACTTATCAGCTCGGAGCCGGGAGGCCTTAATGGAGCGGTGGAGAGTCAGATGTGACGACGCACTAATATATACACTCCTCAACAATGAGATAAAAAAGGAATAGTGGTCGAATGATGACTTGTTAATGATCTGCAAATGATGAAAGAATGGAAACACAACCCATCTGACCTGCTGCACTCACAGCTCTACAGTACAATGATCTGGTTGTGAAACCAATTGGATGACCATATCTTCTTCAAATTGTCCCAAAAGCCATTTTTCACCTCTTCCAATCCTTCATGAGTGGTGGTGCCCAAATGTGGAGAGGCACTGGCACCAATCCTGAGAGTAGAAGGGATGTTTTCTGTCTGGTGGGGTCTCACCAGTGGGACCATCATTGATTCTGAGAATGAGTTGGCCTCATGGTTGACTGTAGCGCTCGTAGCCCCATAGTCGTTAAGTTAGGCGCCCACCATTCATAAATCCTCGCCACGATGAGTGGAATTTATCAAACCAAATGTGCCAGTTTTCTCCAAGCAAAAAGTAGAAGTGGACTGGTTTGCACCAAAATGTTATACTTTGTTCAATTTTATCTAATTTTTGCAACTATAGTGTGACACTAAATATAAAGGATATAGTGAGATGACTCAGTGACTAAGGGCCTTTGCCTGAAACATGTTGAGACAATAATCCAACCACTATGATATTTTAATCTTGCTTTATAAAGATGAAGATTTTAATCAATATGGGACTCACCACTATATCCTTTATATTTAGTGTCACACTATAGTTGCAAAAATTGATTAAAATCTTCATCTTTATTAAACAAGATTAAAATATCATAGTGGTTGGATTATTGTGTGAACGTGTTTCAGGCAAAAACCCTTAGTCACTGAGTCATCTCACTATATCCTTTATATTAATGTCACACTATAGTTGCATAAATGTATTAAAATGTTCATCTTTATTAAACAAGATTAAATATCATAGTGGTTGGATTATTGTTTGAACATGTTTCAGGCAAAAACCCTTAGTCACTGAGTCATCTCACTATATCCTTTATATTTAGTGTCACATTATAGTTGCAAAAATTGATTAAAATCTTCATCTTTATTAAACAAGCTTAAAATATCATAGTGGTTGGATTATTGTCTCAACATGTTTCAGGCAAAAACCTTTAGTCACTGAGTCATCTCACTATATCCTTTATATTTAGTGTCACATTATAGTTGCAAAAATTGATTAAAATCTTCATCTTTATTAAACAAGCTTAAAATATCATAGTGGTTGGATTATTGTCTCAACATGTTTCAGGCAAAAACCCTTAGTCACTGAGTCATCTCACTGTATCCTTTATATTTAGTGTCACACTATAGTTGCAAAAAATGATTAAAATGTTCATCTTTATTAAACAAGATTAAATATCATAGTGGTTGGATTATTGTTTGAACATGTTTCAGGCAAAAACCCTTAGTCACTGACTCATCTCACTATATCCTTTATATTTAGTGCCACATTATAGTTGCAAAAATTGATTAAAATCTTCATCTTTATTAAACAAGATTAAAATATCATAGTGGTTGGATTATTGTTTGAACGTGTTTCAGGCAAAAACCCTTAGTCACTGAGTCATCTCACTATATCCTTTATATTTAGTGTCACACTATAGTTGCAAAAATTGATTAAAATCTTCATCTTTATTAAACAAGCTTAAAATATCATAGTATTTGGATTATTGTTTGAACATGTTTCAGGCAAACACCCTTAGTCACTGAGTCATATCAGTGACTAAGGGCTTTTGCCTGAAACATGTTGAGACAATAATTCAACCACTATCTACTATATAATTGCCGTAGACACTTCCGTGTCGGCCCCCGGCAAAGACCGTGGCTATGTCACACTGTGACGTCACCATGATGAAGCATTGGCCGCGTAGCGGCCAATGCGAGTCGCTGGCCTGCGCGAGCAATGGCCGCGAGGCCATTGCTCGCGCAGCCTGAGTACGAGCACACATTCCCCTATACACAGTATACTCCTCAGGACCGGAGCGGAGGCGGCGGTCACCACCCGGAGGGTAGAGTGAGGAGCAGCACCAGCCGGGAGAGCGGCGCCCCCATGTCCCGGGGGCGGAGGACGGGGACGAGGCGCTCTGCTCCCGGGGCGGAGGACGGGACGAGGCGCTGTACTCTCCGGGCCGGGCTCCTGTGTGAGGCGGCGGGTGCAGGCCCGGCTCCCGGTCACTGTCTCCGGTGAGGCTGCTCAGTGTCCGCGCTCCGGACTATCAGTCGCCTCCTCCTCCTCACGCCGAGTCCTCTCATCGCTGCCCATTCACTGCACGGAGCCCGGGATGCAGTTCCAGTGATGGACGCTGGGGGCGCCAAAGAGACCTAGAGGAGGCTCAGGAACGTGTCTATGACGCCTTCACTGTTGCCCATAGCAACCCATCACCCTGCAGCTATTACCTCATGTTCTGTAGGAAAATTAGGCGTTTTATCCTCCAATTATGCATGAATTATGGGATTAACAGTACATAAATCCGCCTAACTATGTATTCAGACCCCCTATATCAATGACATCCCCTAACTATGTACTCAGACCCTCTATATCAATATGAGACCCCCTAACTATGTATTCAGACCCAAGATATCAATATGAGACCCCCTAACTATGTATTCAGATCCCCTATATCAATATAAGACCCCCTAACTATGTATTCAGATCCCCTATATCAATATGAGACCCCCTAACTATCTATTCAGACCCCCTATATCAATGAGATCCCCTAACTATGTATTCAGACCCCCTATATCAATATGAGACCCCTAACTATGTATTCAGATCCCCTATCTACTATATAATTGCCGTAGGCACTTCCGTGGCAGACCCCGAGAAGACCGTGGCTTTGTCACTCTGTGACGTCACCACGCCGAAGCATTGGCCGCGTATCGGCCAATGCCAGTCGCTGGCCCAAAATCGAACCAAAGGCTCGGCCTCAAAGTTAGCGATTTACCGGTCAGGTAGCGCGAGCAATGGCCGTGAGGCCATTGCGAGTCGCTGCCTGAGCCGTGCTTCTCATTGGTTGGCGCCAGCGAGTCGTTACACTTGCGGCGCGCTTGCGGTAATCCCCATACAAAGTATAGGGGGACTTGCGGCAGATGCGGCAAGTGCGGTTTAATAAATTTAATAATAATAAAAATAGTAAGAAAATAAATTAAAAAAAAAAAAAAAAATAATAAACAATCAAATAAAACATAATACTAATAATATATATATATATATATAACACACTATATACACCCCCACAAAAAGTATTCAACCCCCCAAAAAAGTATTCAACCCCACCAAAGTATCAACCCCCCAAAAAGTATTCAAACCCCCCCAAAAAGTATTCAACCCCCCCAAAAAAGTATTCAAACCCCCCAAAAAGTATTCAACCCCCCAAAAAAGTATTCAACCCCCCAAAAAGTATTCAACCCCCCCCCAAAAAGTAATCAACCCCCCCAAAAAGTGTTCAACCCCCCCAAAAAAGTATTCAACCCCCCCAAAAAGTATTCAAACCCCCCCAAAAAGTATTCAACCCCCCCAAGAAAGTATTCAAACCCCCCCAAAAAATATTCAACCCCCCCAAAAAAGTATTCAACCCCCCAAAAAAGTATTCAACCCCCCCAAAAAGTATTCAACCCCCCCAAAAAAAGTATTCCACCCCCCCAAAAAGTATTCAAACCCCCCAAAAAAGTATTCACACAACACCCCAAAAAGTATTCACACACCCCCAAAAAGTATTCAAACCCCCCCAAAAAGTCCTCACACACCCCCAAAAAATACTCACACCCCCCCAAAAAGTACTCACACCAGCTATAACTACTATAATCAAATTAATGCACATTCTAGAATCCCGATGCATTTGCATCGGGCTCACAGCTAGTGATATTATAATCTTGTTCAATAAAAATGAAGATTTGAATCAATATGGGACTCGCCACTATATCCTTTATGTCAGAAACTTTTGAGTCAAAGCTGTGGCTGGAGACCTGCACCAATAAGGCGGATTATACTACAAATCAGGACACGGTGAGGCACTTTTCTCTTTATTTATAGTGTTACACTAGTCACTACATGGACAAGTCATGGGGCAGGAAAGTCAAATGTTCTGGGGTCAGTTACCAAGAAAGGACGTCATGGACTAAGAGAATAGACAAAGGTCAGAATACCAGCAGGATAGGGGAGCAGAGCAAAGGGACATGGATGATCAAAGGAGGTCCAAGGTTTGGCAGCAATAGATCAAATAACAGAGTGCAGGTAAGCGAGGCCAACATGAACCAGTGAGCAAGATACTATGACTGGCAGAGATCTGGGATTAACTGTTCAGCTAAGTAACTAGGCAATCACAGTGAACAGCGAATACCTGAAGAAGCTCAGTACCTCCCAGTCTCAGATTGGACGACTGAGCTGTCAATCAACAGACTAACAGCTCAGCACACCCCAACACTAGGTTGGATGAGTGAGCTGTCACTTGCCAAACTGACAGCTCAGCACAACCATTATTTAGCAATGCATCAGTCTGTCACTCATTGCATCATGACACATGTTGGTGAGGCTTGCAACACATTCAAAGGTTTTGCTCCCTGTCTGGTTGAGGTGTATCCTCCTAATTCAACACTAGAGTGACCCCCATGAACCATGTAGAACATTCATTAACCCTCCCCAAAGCTATTGCTCCAAGGTATAGGTGTTGTGTGCAGAGCAGTAATTACATAGGAGAACCACAGGGGCTCCAGATGCTTAACTACTTTTGGAGGTGGGTAGAGGTGTAACTCTATGGCAGGGGGGGTGGGGAACTCCAGGCCTCAAAGGCTGCTAACAGGTCATGTTTTCAGGATTTCCTTAGCATTGCACAGGGGTTGGAATCATCACCAGTGCAGGTGATTATATTATCACCTGTGCAATACTAAGGAAATCCTTACAACATGACCTGTTGGCAGCCCTTGAGTTCCCCTCTCCTACCCTAGGGCATAGCATAGTTGCCAACAATCCATTTTGTTTGGATGTTTCTTTATTTTTCAGGCCCGATCCTTGCAAATTTCCAGTCTGAAAGTAGCCAGGGTTCACAAAGTCTTCCCAAATGTGAGGATGCCACCTAATTTTGGCCAGTTTACCAACTGAGATGTTGACAGATATGGAAAGAGTTGTAGTTGCATCTTGGCCTTGGAGCCTAACGCGGCACATGCGGTGCACACTAGGGGGTGCTGGTACATATTTTTCCTATGAGCCCATAAGATGTGCGTTATGCTCCTGGGTGAGGGGGTATTGTCATTACAATCAATGTGACAGTTCCCAAAGTATGAGACTCACCGTCTATAGAGTGGTCCCCCTTGGAGACAAGAGCCACTATATTGACTCACACCGTATAATGTACACCGCCTCTTCAGGGCGATGGAGTGCCTGATCCATGGATGGGAACGTGTCACTTGACTTGTCTGAACCTCAGGTAACATTTTGTGTTCAGTTTTGGGATATCACCTTCTGCACACAGAGCGCGGCGCCAGCTCCCCGCCCGGAATACACGCCGTTTCCCTGGCTCTCAGTCAATATTATGTGAGCTTTCACCGGTGTTTGCCGACTGATAAAGAGAGAATGGATTTATAATGAGGAACGGCACGGTCTGAACAAATGACGGAATTACTATGACGGCTCGACGAGTCCTCATTAAAAGGTGAATGGGTAATTGAAATTGCTTCACCAGCTCTGGCCCGGAGAGTGATCACCGCCGCACCCACCGACAGGACATGAGCGGTAAGTCTTCCTCTTATGGACTGTGGGCTGATGTTACCTCCAGGGGAATGAAGGGAAATGCAAACAAAAAAAGAAGGCTTTGCTGAAATTCATGGATATCGGATAAGATGAGAGTGGACTGAATATAGAGGAATGAGATAAGAAACAGGTAAGACACGTGTCCAGACAATGCTGCACCGAATATGGCCAGAAAAGTCATTTACACCGGATGATTTCAAGGCGGGGTGTACATACTTTTGGAAACCTTATGCTTTATAGTGTTGACAAGTCAAAAATGCATCAATTTTATGAATTGTTCTGATCAACTGAGTCCTATACTGAGCCACATACTTGACCACCAGGTCGCGGTGCTTGAATTATTAAAGGGAATCTGTCAGGTCAAAAATCCATATGTAACTGCTATAATTTTCTAATTCCTTTCTCTAAGCTCTGTCTATTTATGTATTTCTATTATTTATACTTCCCTCCTATCCTCTATAAAAAGAGATTCACTCCATCTGTCAATCACAGTGAACTCTCTACTGCCCACGCCTCAAAGAATGAATATTCATGTATCACTACACAGCCCTGCCCTACTGTGATCTGTACACTGTGTGACTCATTGCAGACAGAAAAGAAAGGAGAGGGGAGGAGGTGTGTGCTCTTAAGGTACCGTCACACGCGGCAATTTTGCTATCAATTTCACTGGCAATTTGCTGGTTGCAGTAAAATCATGGACACATTGCTCCATTGTACACAGCAACAAAATAGAACAATGTGTCCATGATTTCACTGCAACCAGCAAATTGCCAGTGAAATTGATAGCAAAATTTCCTCGTGACGGTACCATAAGACATCTTCATTGTGTATCTGAGACATGTGTAGTGTGTAGTCTGAGATATTTCTATGTGATTATAAGAACATTTGATCATTTGCATTACATTACATGTATGCCGATAAACCAATGTTCATATAATAGAAATCTCTTACAGATAGCACACAGTGCAGGACAGCATACCTCCCCCTCCCAGCACAGAGGGCAGGGACGGGACACCAGCTTGGGTGGGTGTGGATATCTAAATAACACTTATACAGCCGGACTATTCATCTGTGAAAGTATGACAGAAGACCAGCTCTCCTCCCTTCTGTCACGATCGCACCTCACCACCTGCGCCCTTTACCCACTTCCCTCCCACCTCATCCCAAACCTCGCCACAGTCCTCATCCCTGCCCTAACCCATCTCTTCAACTTATCACTCACTACTGGCGTCTTCCCCTCGGCCTTCAAACACGCCTTGATCACACCAATTCTCAAAAAACCCTCCCTCGACCCAGCATCTGTCTCTAACTATCGCCCTATATCTCTTCTCCCTTTCGCCTCTAAACTACTTGAACAACACGTCCATTCTGAACTGTCCTCCCACCTCTCCTCCTGCTCCCTCTTTAACAGCCTACAATCTGGTATCCGATCCCATCACTCCACCGAAACAGCCCTAACCAAAGTCACCAACGACTTACTGACCGCCAAAAGCAAGCGACACTACTCCGTCCTCCTCCTCCTCGACCTATCCGCCGCCTTCGACAATTTTGACCACTCCCTCCTACTTCAGATTCTGGAAACTCTTGGCATCATGGACCTAGCCCTCTCTTGGATCTCCTCATACCAAACGGACTGGACTTTCAGCGTCACCCACTCCCACACCTCCTCTTTGCCCTACCCCCTCTCTGTCGGTGTCCCCCAAGGCTTAGTTCTAGGACCACTACTCTTCACCATCTACACCCTCGGCCTAGGACAACATCGAGTCCCCCGGCCTCCAGTACCACCTCTACGCTGACGACACCCAGATCTACCTGTCTGGACCCGATATCACCTCCCTTCTATCCAAAATTCCACAATGCCTGGCCGCCATCTCATCCTTCTTCTCCGCTCACTTCCTCAAACTGAACAGGGACAAAACCAAGTTCATCATCGTCCCCCCTAGTCGATCCCCACCTCTACCAGACCTATCCATCATTGTCAACTTAGTATAGCATTCCAGTGCGCAGCTGTATTCACTTTCATTGCATGGACCAGTTTCTTCAGCATGCACCTGTTCACACCTGACTATTTCTTGGATGTGCTGGTCAGTTTATTGATATTTGTAGCACACTGCATTCTGACGGAGCTCTCAGGAACACCTGACTATGTATATATATATATATATATATAGTGGGTGAAATCAGTATTGAATGTGTCACTAACTTTCCAAGTAAATGTATTTCCAAAGGTGCTATTAACATAAATTTCTTCCCAGATGTCTGTAACAACCCATCCAATCCACACAGGCAAAGAAATCAAACCATAGATGTTCATGAATTAATGAGAAATGAAATGGGGGGGAAAGTATTGGCCACATAAAAAAAAGAGGTGCAAAAAGCCCTGAAAAGTCCTGACACCAGCTGAAATCTCAGTAATTAAAGAACAATCCTGACACTTAGTGAGAAATAATATCAGCTGGTTCAACTGATGACTGATAAAAATGAGTCTTATTACCTAGGTGCTGCACAAGAAACATCTCATGATGGGTAAAACCAGTGAGCCGTCTCAAGACCTTCATAACCTTATTGTTGCAAAACATCCTGATGGCATTGGTTACAAAAAAAATGTCTAAACTTCTGAAGATTCCAGTGAGCTCTGCTGGTATCACAATCTGGAGGTTGAAAGAACATCATTTCACCATAAAGCATAACCAGGTGCTCGGCCCAAGATTTCAGACAGAAGAGCGAAGAGGATCCAAGATCAGAACAGTTGTCCAAGAGACAAGGACACCTGTGGAAAGTTACAGAAAGACCTGGAATCAGCAAGTACAATTGTTTCAATGAAAACAATAAGTAATATACTCTCCCTTCATTGCCTGCATGCATGCTCCTGTATGCACGCTCCTGTATCCACACTCCTGTATGCACGCTCCTGTATGCACGCTCATGTATGCACACACTTGTATGCATTCTCCTGTATGCACGCTCCTGTATGCATGCTCCTGTATGCACGCTCCTGTATGCACGCTCCTGTATGCACGCTCCTGTATGCACACACTTGTATGCATTCTCCTGTATGCATGCTCCTGTATGCACGCTCCTGTATGCACGCTCCTGTATGCATTCTCCTGTATGCACGCTCCTGTATCCACACTCCTGTATGCACGCTCCTGTATGCACGCTCCTGTATGCACACACTTGTATGCATTCTCCTGTATGCACGCTCCTGTATGCACGCTCCTGTATGCACGCTCCTGTATGCATTCTCCTGTATGCACGCTCCTGTATCCACACTCCTGTATGCACGCTCCTGTATGCACGCTCCTGTATGCACACACTTGTATGCATTCTCCTGTATGCACGCTCCTGTATGAATGCTCCTGTATGCACGCTCCTGTATGCACGCTCCTGTATGCACGCTCCTGTATGCACACACTTGTATGCATTCTCCTGTATGCACGCTCCTGTATCCACACTCCTGTATGCACGCTCCTGTATGCACGCTCCTGTATGCACGCTCCTGTATGCACACACTTGTATGCATTCTCCTGTATGCACGCTCCTGTATGCACGCTCCTGTATGCACGCTCACCATGTAAGACAAAAAGCAGATTAAACAGCTTTTAAAGTTGGATCAACAACATATAGACAACTCTCTGTGAAATACTGGAGAATATATTCTGGTCAGATGAGATAAAAACTGAACTCTTTGGAGGCCATAATACACACCATGTTTGGAGGCCAAAAGGCAAATCACCCCAACAGGGAAGTGTGGAGGTGTGAATATCATGATATGAGGTTGATTTCAGCATACGGCACTGGTAAACTTCATATAATTGAAGGAAGTAGGAATGGACAAATGACCCCAGATATTCCTGATAATAATCTGCTGGTATCTACCAAGGTAATGATGAAGAAACAAGGGTGGACATTTCACCGGACAATGATACCAAACACACAGTCAAGGAAACTCTCAACTGGATTCAGAGAAAGAAAATAAATAGAAAATGTCTAGAAGGAACTAAAGCTCCGAGATCACAGAAGGATCCACAGGACCTGCAGGAGGTGAAGAGTGTTTGTGTGGAAGAATGGGCCAAAATCCACCTGAGCAATGCAGGGACGAGTGTCTCCATATAGGAGCAATGCAGCTTCATCACCAACAAAGCTTGCTGATTATCCACTGGATTTGTGGGAATCAAAGTTCCCCTCTTATTTGTATCGATGGCATTAAGTATTGTTGAATAGCTGATTTCATTGAATTTCGCCAGCCTCAGTAACGCACCCATTTAATATGGCATCAGCAGGCTTCTCTTTCCAGTCTCATTTCCTGGGCAGATCCTGCAACATCTTATCCTTAATTACATTAACTGCAGTGAATGGATTTCCCTCATTCGGTAACCATAGACCTTTCTCTTCCATTTAGGATTTTTATCGTCTTTTGTTTGCATTCACTTCAATTCCCAAACAAAGAAAGAGCTTTTTTGCCTTTCATATAGGAGCACACCCCTCGGGCCGGAAGGAACCCCCCATTTAATTAAAGCTTTTTGTGCCTTTTGTGTTCTGCTGCCATTCCAATGTTTCTCTTTTTTTTCTATCTAAGCAAAATGTTCCTTTTCTTCCACCCACATGGGCTGAGTCACACATTTCTATATCCAGCGACACAGGACACAATAAGCATCTTTTTCCAGCATGTAGTCAAGTGATGTCGACGAAAGAGAAATTTCAAAGATGAAATGTAACAGTATGTTCCCAGGAGCGAGGAACAAGAACAACAAAAACAACCTACCGAGCATGAGGCACGCTGTGCTCCAAAATACACCGATCCTGCGAAGAATGCAACCGAGAAGTGTCCGGGGGATACACCATGATAAAACAAACTTAAAGATAAGAAAAGAAACATGAAATAGAAAACATAAAGAATGGGACGGCACACCTTTAGCATTCAATTTAATCTCCAGTTTATATGAGGTTTTGGGGCACATGGAGAGGAGCAGCATTAGACCATTAGAGACCGTCCATATGGTTCAATGGCTTTATTACCTTTGATCAATCATTATGCGAAAGCTCCAACGGGGCCCCCAATTGTTACAAATCTTTAATAGCAATAGTCTTTTTCTATAGGCCAAAAGGATTTTTGGTGCCCCCTAGTATCCAGGGCCCAGGGGTAATTGCACCCCCTGCACCTGTTGTAGTTACGCCCCTGAGTGAGGGCAAATACAAACACGTGACATGGATTGTAAAGCTAGCGCGATATGACTGAGCTCTGAGTAGAACCTGACGGTAACATAACCCTGCTCACAGCGATAGCTGAAAATTAGCCGTTTTCCGATCCCCCACCGAGAGAGAACATCGCCGAGGATCGTGGATGTTTTCCGTGGGAGTAATAAAGATGGAGACGACTATTTTCATTGTGTACTTTTTCCAAATAAATTATTTTTCACAGCATGGTGTATCATTTAGTATTTAGTTTGAGGTTCTTAATGGCTGGGTCTAACATTAGCCCAACATTATGTACCTTGGGCTTAGTGTCAGTTGGTAATACATAGCTGGCATTAACCCCTTTATTACACACTTTGCCTCTGGCATCAGGACAACTGAGTCAGGTAGAGTGCAAGAAAAAAAGGTTTCTATGAATGCGCCATTTTCTGGGGTGCCTATGGACTGCAATTTGCAGCATGAGGGGCCTAGAATGTTTGGGATTCCCCCCGCTGAGGAATTCCAGCCCCCGGCTGCCTAGTTGAACCTGACTGGCAACCAAAAATTTGGTGAAGCGCATGCCCATTTTTTCAATTATTTATTTATATATTTTTCCTCAGTAACCTGACGTCAGTTTGGTTTCCCTACTAACAACGAATCATAGATGCCGACAGAGAGGGTAGGCGGGGCTAAATCTTACTTTAACCAATCAAGAGAGGGAAAGCAGTCACGTTCATGAGTGGGCCTAGAAACATGGTGAGAGCAGCACTGAAGATTGGAAAGTAATACTTTTCGAAGCCAATGCCTGTGTTAAAACAGTGGGGTACCACTGTAAAATAGTTTGAGCTGAGTTTGGCAGCTTTTGGGCCCCTCTGAAAATGTTTTCTAGGTCCTTGATTTTGCCGCCCATTGATTTGAATGTGGTTTGGATGTTCATTGAACTGTCAACGATCTATTCAACAAACATATGCCTGTTTGGCGAACAGAGGCAATCCTGAACTTCAACATGTTTGCTCATCTCTAATTAGGAGATACCATGGGATGGTGTCTATGCAGAGATACATGATAAGATTCTGTTTGCAGTCACCACTAGGGGGAGCTCCCTGTATACAGAGATACATGATAAGATCCTGTCTGCAGCCACCACTAGGGGGAGCTCCCTGTATACAGAGATACATGATAAGATCCTGTCTGCAGCCACCACTAGGGGAGCGCCTTGTATACAGAGATACATGATAAGATTCTGTTTGCAGTCACCACTAGGGGGAGCTCCCTGTATATAGATACATGATACGATCCTGTCTGCAGCCACCACTAGGGGGAGCTCCCTGTATACAGAGATACATAATAGGATTCTGTCTGCAACCACCACTAGGGGGAGCTCCCTGTATACAGAGATACATGATAAGATCCTGTCTGCAGCCACCACTAGGGGGAGCTCCCTGTATACAGAGATACATGATAAGATTCTGTCTGCAGCCACCACTAGGGGGAGGTCCCTGTATACAGAGATACATAATAGGATTCTGTCTGCAGTCACCACTAGGGGGAGCTCCCTGTATATAGAGATACATGATAAGATTCTGTCTGCAGCCACCACTAGGGGGAGCTCCCTGTATACAGAGATACATAAGAATTATGCTGCTTTATAGGATTCTCAAGTTGATGGATATTGTTCTGGCATCTAATGTTATAGTCAGAATGGCCACAAAAGACTCAGATGGACAGCCAACCTCTGGAACAATAATGAGTCTCTTAAACATCAGGAATCCAAAGAAGAAGAAAATAATAAAATCCGGCACTTAATACACTGATAAAAACTTTCATTTCCAGACGTCAACTGATAAAATCCTCCTCATTACGTAATGCCGTTGAAAGCAATGTCTTAATCTTGGCTATCTGAGCTATCACGCTATGATTAAGAACATGTAGCTAATGGAGATGATGTTATCAGGTGTCGTCTGGAAATAAAGCTGCAGGTTTTACTGCTCCATGTTGAGCGCTGGATTTTCTTTGGTCGGCCTCATGCTGCAAAAAATGAGTGAATCCTGCAAGCGGCGTGAGCCGGCCCAATGTGTTCTGTCTATTGCACATGGCCACCCAGTGGTGTAACTCAAAGTTCATGGACCCCGATGCAAAAACTCCAATGGGGCCCCTGATTATTACAAATGTTTAATATCAATATTCTTTTTCTATAGGTCAAAGATACTTTTGGGGCCCCCTAGGCTGCGGGACTTGGGTGCGATTGTAACCCCTGCTCCTGTTGTAGTTACATCCATGGGGCCACCTATTGGGCTTTATTGTTGTAGACCACTTATTTGGAGGGATTGTTTTATCTGGAACATCAGGGGTATTTGGAGATGAGGGAACACATTCACAGGTCACCAGTCAAGTGGCAATGTCGGGAATCCATGGTAGTTGAGCTCTAGCAGACTAAGCCCTAAATGCCCAAGAGATGTGGGTCACATTGTGGTCTGCAATTTTCAAAGCTGCCATAAAATTGAATGGAGATAGTTCTATGTGGCGCCCCACTGGTCAGTGCGCCACCGTAGGGGTACTGCACCCAAAACAGAGTGTGCGGTATCCCAGTCATTGGAGGGGATAACGTTGAACTGAGGCTCTCATCCCAGCATCCCTACACCTAGACTAGGGGCCAATCAGCTACCTGTTACCAGGTAAACCGGTCCCGGTGTGAGGAGTATTAGAAGGAGTGGGAAAGCACACAGAAGAGAAGAGGAGAGTCTAGTCTGAGGGACAAAGCAAGGAACAAGTCCTAGAGGGACACCACCACAGGGAGGGTGCCCGAAAAGGAGTGGCGACCCAGATAGAGAGGGGAGACCCAGTGCCAGACTGTCCGCGTAAACGGTCTGGGGGAATCCCGGTCCACAACAGGGTACCGGCTCCGAGTCGTGGTGCAGGTGAGTCCAACCTATGCAGGCCTAGTGTATGCATGGCAGCTCGCCTCCCACATTTTGCTGGTAGAGGTGAGTCATCAGCCAGCAGCTGGGCTTGCTCCACAATTGGGCTCTGACTGCGTCCTGTAAGTGCATTTGGTTTCTGATTTTGGCATGGATGGTAAGTTTTCTGATGCTGCTTTTTTTTTTCTAGTAGTTTTTGTACAATTTTGTTAGGACTGGTGAGCATGGGATCCCTTGATCGTGGGTCACCAGCTTAAATGTCTTGGGCCAACACATGAACCAAAATCCCATCTATAAAGGTTTTTTATTTATCATATAAAAAACTTTTGCACTTTTTTATCCATCCAGGGTGCAGTTGGGCCCATAGGGGCGCCGTTCATCCAGTGGTGCAGAGGCATCGTACTGTGCGGCCCAATGCTCAGGCAGCAGAGCGGTTGGGTAGCTTTCAGACACTCTGCATCATATGTATCAGTGTGAATGGTGCTCTATGCAGGCCTAGTGTATGCATGGCAGCTCGCCTCCCACATTTTGCTGGTAGAGGTGAGTCATCAGCCAGCAGCTGGGCTTGCTCCACAATTGGGCTCTGACTGCGTCCTGTAAGTGCATTTGGTTTCTGATTTTGGCATGGATGGTAAGTTTTCTGATGCTGCTTTTTTTTTTCTAGTAGTTTTTGTACAATTTTGTTAGGACTGGTGAGCATGGGATCCCTTGATCGTGAGTCACCAGCTTAAATGTCTTGGGCCAACACATGAACCAAAATCCCATCTATAAAGGTTTTTTATTTATCATATAAAAAACTTTTGCACTTTTTTATCCATCCAGGGTGCAGTTGGGCCCATAGGGGCGCCGTTCATCCAGTGGTGCAGAGGCATCGTACTGTGCGGCCCAATGCTCAGGCAGCAGAGCGGTTGGGTAGCTTTCAGACACTCTGCATCATATGTATCAGTGTGAATGGTGCTCTATGCAGGCCTAGTGTATGCATGGCAGCTCGCCTCCCACATTTTGCTGGTAGAGGTGAGTCATCAGCCAGCAGCTGGGCTTGCTCCACAATTGGGCTCTGACTGCGTCCTGTAAGTGCATTTGGTTTCTGATTTTGGCATGGATGGTAAGTTTTCTGATGCTGCTTTTTTTTTTTTCTAGTAGTTTGAGTCCAACCCTGAGCCACCAATACTGGTGGGTTGTAGGTCTGCCAAGCATCCCCCGACCTTGTCCACAACGTTCAGCCCCAACAACTATCCTCAAACCAGGTTGAGCCCCTTAGAGAAGAAGGGTCACCTTATCACGCCCGACGGGCCTGGTAGGAAGTGGGTCTTTACAGGGCAGCGCACGGATAGAAAGTAGCGCAAAAAAGACACAGAGAACAGTGAACATAGTAGAAGGAACACTTGGGGAGCCTCAGAGAGACTTTGTACCCTCCGGTGACTACCCGGCCAGCTACCCGCAAAGACTGCGTGACTGTAAACTGAAGTGAACTGTGAACTGTGGCCAGTAAAGTACCCGTACAGAGTGAGCAAGCCTCCGGTGTCTTATTCTGCTAAGTTAAGAATCAGCCACTGACACATTGACCAGC
Organism: Allobates femoralis; assembly: GCA_033576535.1. NCBI lineage: Eukaryota > Metazoa > Chordata > Amphibia > Anura > Aromobatidae > Allobates > Allobates femoralis. The sequence continues at coordinate 13,617,118 of JARQOC010000005.1, read as the reverse complement.
TGCCCCGGGACCCCGCTCTGCCTGCAGGGAGCATTATCAACTGGCTGCAATACCATCATCCCCGGCGGTCTGACAGCGGCGCTGGTGAGATCACCAGTAACTACAGATAGTGTTGCGAGACTTTATTTTATTTCTTTTACTATTTTTCCCTTTTAACAAGTGACCCAAGGGTTATGGATCTGGGCAGGCCACCAGTGACAACCCCTTACAGTAAACGCCAGGATACAGAGTCCCCAAAGACCCCTGGGCGCGTCATCTTACATGCGCAACCATATCTCCATCCCTGACAATCCATTCTCAAAATCGATGGAAGTCTGTCGTACATTTCTAGAAAGTAAGAATGTAATAAAAGATAGCACAATCTCTTTACCTTTGACCCCCTCACGACCTATGACGTACATGTGCGTCACAGGCCACCTGCCACCCTTTGATGCGAGCTCAAGTGGTGAGCCCACATCATCCCCAGTACATTTCAGCGGATCTCATTAGCTGAGATATGAAGCAAACAGCCCCGATTGGATCCGCGATCTGATGGCCACTGTTAACCCTATGGATCGAGCTGTCAGTCACTGAGGATACAGTAGGTGAGAAGAGAGGACTCTGCCCGTGAGGGCTCACAGTCTACAAGGGATGGGTGAAGATACAGTAGGTGAGAAGAGAGGACCCTGCCCACGAGGGCTCACAGTCTACAGGTAATGTGTGAGGATACAGCAGGGGAGAGGACTTTGCCCTAAGAGGGCTCACAGTCTACAAGAGATTGGAGAGGATACAGTAAGTGAGGAGAGGACCCTGCCTGCTAGGGCTCACAGTCTACAAAGGATGGGTGAGGATACAGCAGGGGAGAGATGACCCGGCCTACAAGGGCTCATAGTCTGCAGGGGATGGTTGCATACAGTAGGTGAGGAGAGAGGACCCTGCCCGCAAGGGATCATTCTAGAAGGGATGGGTAAGGATATAGTAGAAGAAGGTAGAGCTGGTCAGGTAGCGGTATAGTGGACTGAGGCTCACTGCAGGTTGTAGGCTTGTTGGAAGAGGTGAATTTTCAGATTCAATTTGAAGATTTCCATCATGGTAGGGAGAGTCTGATATGTTGGGGCAGAGCATTCCACAATATGGAGGATGACATGGAGAAATCTTGTATACAATTGTGAGGAAAGGAGATAGCAGAGGAGGAGAGAGGAAGATCTTGAGAGGATTGGAGGTTACATGCAGGTGAGTACCTGAAGACTACTTCACATATGTACAAAGGAGCTTGACAGAGGAGAGGCCAGGGAATAGTGGGGGGAAAGGTGGTTTAGTCGGACAGCTGAGTTTAGGATAGCTTGGAGATGAGTGAGAGTGCTAGAAGTGATGCCACAAAGCATGAAGTTGCAGTAGTTGAGGCGGGAGATGATGAGAGCATGTACTGATGGTTTTGCATATTCTTGGTAAAGGAATTTGTACAGATCCAGGAAATGTTTTTTGAGTGATCAGTGAGTGATTAGCAGAGGCGGCACGCCCGGTATTTTTTGAAGACCAGAAAGTAGAGACCAGCAAAGAAGCAGAAGAATGTTGGGAAGCGTTGGTAAAATTTCCTCTCATTTGTTTATTTTAAGGGGGGGGGGTTATACCACTCACCTTATGAAGTTTATATTGACCATCACGACAACCCTTCGGAGAATGTACGTGTTTGAAAACCTTCTCATCTGAGAATGCAGTCGCGATGGCACTTGCTGTTCTCTTACACATCCCACCGCTCCGCACACTCTCATATATCAATATTCCGTAAAACAATGCGTTAAAGAGAAATGTTGAGAATGTTTCCGTCTCTTCCACATTGATTCACAATCCCGCAACCTCCGATGTAATGTGGAGGGAAAAAAAAAGTAATTATCGACAAAGGAGCTCTTTTTCCAATGTAATGCGGCACTTAAGTATATTGGGAAATTGTAATTACGCCATCAAGTTTTTGACACAATACTGTCATGAGAGCTCGTTCCCTCCTCGGGAGAATTCAGGATGTTTTGACAAGAAGTTGAGGTTGGTTTATTGGTTTAATAATGTGTGGTGGAGAATTTCAATTATTGACGCTCTTGTTGGATGATATGTGTTAATCTCCAGTCATCATACTCTGGTAATGGAAGCAGATGGGCAAGAAAATCACTTGTTCTGTGCAAAGAGTGATAGAGCGATCGCTGGAAACAAAAGGCCATTGAAATTCTGGAACACGTTGCTAGGTCATGGACTATCAGGACTTTTTAATGAATTTTAAGGGGCTGTCCAGGACTCCGTCTCCAGGTCGCGAGACCACCAGAAGTTTACAGTGAACAGAAGTTGGACAGCATAGCTCCATACACCACGTAATGATGGTTATCAGGTACTGCAGCTCAGATCACATATACTTCAATAGGAACATACACCATGTAATGGTGGTTCTGCAGCTTAGATCACATTCACTTCAATAGGAACAGGGCTGTAGTACATAAGGAAAGGTCATCAATAAGATAGCCCTGGTAACCCTTTTTATCAATGGATAAACTTTGACAAACTTTTATATTACCTACATTTTCAAGGTGATGCTGCACTACTGTTAAGTGGTCTTCCAGAAAGTTATGGCACACTTGTCATGGCCAAATGATGAGCTCACACTAGAATATGTCAAAGGCAAGCTTGTAGATGAATTCAAACAAAAAACACAGAATGCAAGCAGCAGTAAGGAATCTAAAGCACAGACAGCATTAAAGACACAGGACTTTCCTAAAAATAAGAGCAATCTAAGGGAAACTCGGGAATGTTTTGTCTGTAAAAAGCCCGGCCACCTTAAAGCAAGCTGCAGAATATGGAAAGCAAAAATGAGTCAGCTTAAAAAGCAGAACAGTCATCAAAAGGTTAAAACAGCTGTAAAGGAAAAGTCTGCATGTGTTAAAGCTGCATTTAATGCCAGTACAGGCTCATCTGCAAAGCATATGTGGTTTATAGACTCTGGTGCTAGCAGCCATATGACAAATAACAAGGATTTCTTCACTGACCTTGGCGAAAGCAAGTCTCCTTAGCTATATGACCTTAGCTATATGTCACTATATGACTTCAGAAGGAGTAGGAGATGGCTACCTCCACTGTCCAGTTTCCTCAGCACAAAGTAGAAAAATCCCTCAAGAAAGAACGATCTCTATGTTCCCAGTCTTGAAAGCAATCTTCTGTCAGTAAAGAAGCTTACGCAAAAAGGGCATGTAGTTACTTTTAAAAACAAAAGCTGCATTTTATCAAGGAAGGATCACACTCTTGCAGAAGGAAAAATCCAAAATGAACTTTATCAGCTAAAATGCAAATAAAGAATGTACAGTGCTAGACAAGATCTCCATAAGAACTGTATCCATGTATGGCACAGGGGTCCTGGGCACAGAGACCCAGAAGCCGTAAAGAAGCTAGGTCAAATAGCAAATGGTGTTGAAATCAAGCAATGTAGTCAAATGATGAAGCGCACTAGCTGTCTTAAAGGGAAATTGTCCAGAAAATTCTTTCCTAAAGTAAGCAGCACTAGATCTGCACAGCCACTGGATCTGATACACACAGATGTTTGCGGTCCAAAGAGTGTTCAAAGTCCAAGAAAGAAGAGATATTTCCTCACATTTATTGATGACTACTGCAGATATACAGTCGCTTACCTGCTTCACAGTAAGGATGAAGTTCCACAAAAACTTGAAGAATATCTTGCCGTAGTGTTTAACAAATTTAGAAGAATGCCAAAAGCCCTGCGTGCAGATAATGGGACTGAGAACACAAGTAGTAAGGTGCAAACCATTGTGAGAAAGAATGGAATAGTGTTCTAGATGACAATTCCATACAACCCAGAACAGAATGGCATTGCAGAGAGAAAGAACCGCCCTCTCTGTGAAAGTGGAAGAAGTATGTGGTTTGATGCAAATCTACCTACAACGTATTGGGGAGAAGCCATCATGACAGCTTGCTATCTTCAAAGCAGACTGCCAGGTAAAGCCACAAATAAAACTCCATATGAGCTATGGATCTGCGAGAAGCCGAACCTGAAGCACCTCAGGATATTTGGAAGCAAAATGTTTGTGTATGTTCCCAAAGGAAAACGTTCCAAGTGGGAATAACATGCAAAGCAAGGAGTCCTGGTGGGCTATAGCAAAACTCAAAAGGGATACAGAATCCTGCACCCAGCGACAAACACAGTAACAATCAGCAGAGATGTAGGGATCAATGAGAACTCTGTTTCACTCAAATTCCATGAAGTTACACCAGTCATTCAAACCAAGAAACAAGAAGAAGAATCTCAATCACCAAACCCAGACACTAAAAAAGAAAACACTGAAGACTGGATAAGCTCTGAAGCCAGCAAGGAACAAACAGAAGAACCAAGTCAACCTCCAGTCAGGAGATCACAAGACCAAACAAAGGTATCCCAGCTAAACAACTTTCTTATAGGGTCAGAACACTTCCTGAATCAGAGCCTTAGTCATGGCAAGGAAAAATAGCCCTCAGAAGCCAAAGATTTGTCAAAACTCCAGCAATGAGAATTATAGACAAGCAGTGGGGGCACTTCTGTATATAAGGACAACCAAGGATGTAATGGACTTGCCAGCAGTGAGAAAATCAGTGCAAGGACTAAGCACATCAACGTTAAGCATCACCACTTACGTGACTTAGTGGAACGCAATGTACTAGAGTTGGTTTATTGCGAGTCTGACAAGATGTTAGCTGATGGTATGACAAAACTATTGCCAAGAGCCAAGTTTGGGGACTTCAGAACAGCATTGGGACTAACAGGATAAGCAGTTGTTGAGTGGGGGTGTTGGAATATGTTAAGTACAGCAACAACAATCCTGTATGTGTAAGTGTTTTATTGCTGGGTTTGTGCATTGTCAGTAAAGTTAGGTTAAAAAAAAAAAGAACACTCTAAGAGGCTCACACACAGGAAATACCATGTGACTGTAACCAGTTTCCTGTGTCTGTGCATGTGAAGAGAAGCACAGCAGCTTCCTGATGCTGCAAAGGGACATTAAGATATTACTGTTTCCACAAAGCCCTTCATATCTGTACCTGTTTGTTGCTAATTAAAGCTAAGTTCTTTTGTCATCAATGATCCGCTGCCAACAAAAAACAACCTAAAAAATATCTAAAAGAGCAACATACCCAACAGATGGAGAGATGGAGAGACCCAATGTCCATATATTCTGTGGACATTGCCAATTAATTAGTATGATTGCCATGAATTATCTATCCATTATCTATCCAAAATGTAAGTCAATCAAGGAAGAAATGCTGAAACATTTCAAAGCCTTGAGTTGTTTGATGAATCTGAAATTACATTTTTTATATTCCTATTTGGACGACTTTCCTGAAAACCTTAGTGAAGAGCGAGGAAAAATATTTCATCAGTATATGAAAGGATGATACCAAGATAGATGGAAAATGTATATGAGGCTACGACTGCTGGACACTTCACAGAGAAGAGCCGCAGCCCTCTATAAGAGAAAGATGGAAGGTGAACATGATGGAGGACGACTGCTGGAGGCTTCACAGAGAAGATCTGCAGCCTTCTACAAGAGAAAGATGGAAGGTGACCATGATGGGGAACGACTGCTGGACGCTTCACAGAGAAGATCTGCAGCCTTCTACAAGAGAAAGATGGAAGATGTACATGATGGAGGACGACTGCTGGAGGCTTCACAGAGAAGATCTGCAGCCTTCTACAAGAGAAAGATGGAAGGTGAACATGATGGGGGACGACTGCTGGAGGCTTCACAGAGAAGATCTGCAGCCTTCTATAAGAGGAAGATGGAAGGTGAACATGATGGAGGATGACTGCTGGAGGCTTCACAGAGAAGATCCACAGCCTTCTATAAGAGAAAGATGGAAGGTGAACATGATGGAGGACGACTGCTGGAGGATTCACAGAGAAGATCTGCAGCCTTCTATAGGAGAAAGATGGAAGGTGACCATGATGGAGGACGACTGCTGGAGGCTTCACAGAGAAGATCTGCAGCCTTCTATAAGAGAAAGATGGAAGGTGAACATGATGGAGGACGACTGTTGGAGGCTTCACAGAGATCTGCAGCCTTCTATAAGAGAAAGATAGAGGGAGAACATGATGGAGGACGACTGCTGGAGGCTTCACAGAGAAGATCTGCAGCCTTCTATAAGAGAAAGATGGAAGGTGACCATGATGGAGGACGACTGCTGGAGGCTTCACAGAGAAGATCTGCAGCCTTCTATAAGAGAAAGATGGAAGGTGAACATGATGGAGGACGACTGCTGGAGGCTTCACAGAGAAGATCTGCAGCCTTCTATAAGAGAAAGATGGAAGGTGAACATGATGGAGGACGACTGCTGGAGGCTTCACAGAGAAGATCTGCAGCCTTCTATAAGAGAAAGATGGAAGGTGAACATGATGGGGGACGACTGCTGGAGGCTTCACAGAGAAGATCTGCAGCCTTCTATAAGAGAAAGATGGAAGGTGAACATGATGGAGGACGACTGCTGGAGGCTTCACAGAGAGGATATGCAGCTTTCTATAAGAGAAAGATGAAAGGTGAACATGATGGAGGACGACTGCTGGAGGCTTCACAGAGAAGATCTGCAGCCTTCTATAAGAGAAAGATGGAAGGTGAACATGATGGAGGACGACTGCTGGACGCTTCACAGAGAAGATCTGCAGCCTTCTATAAGAGAAAGATGGAAGGTGAACATGATGGAGGACGACTGCTGGAGGCTTCACAGAGAAGATCCACAGCCTTCTATAAGAGAAAGATGGAAGGTGAACATGATGGGGGACGACTGCTGGAGGCTTCACAGAGAAGATCTGCAGCCTTCTATAAGAGAAAGATGGAAGGTGAACATGATGGAGGACGACTGCTGGAGGCTTCACAGAGAAGATCTGCAGCCTTCTATAAGAGAAAGATGGAAGGTGAATATGATGGAGGACAACTGCTGGAGGCTTCACAGAGAAGATCCACAGCCTTCTATAAGAGAAAGATGGAAGGTGAATATGATGCAGGACAACTGCTGGAGGCTTCACAGAGAAGATCCACAGCCTTCTATAAGAGAAAGATGGAAGGTGAATATGATGCAGGACGACTGCTGGAGGCTTCACAGAGGAGATCTGCAGCCTTCTATAAGAGAAAGATGGAAGGTGACCATGATGGAGGACGACTGCTGGAGGCTTCACAGAGAAGATCTGCAGCCTTTTATAAGAGAAAGATGGAAGGTGAACATGATGGAGGACGACTGCTGGAGGCTTCACAGAGAAGATCTGCAGCCTTTTATAAGAGAAAGATGGAAGGTGAACATGATGGAGGACGACTGCTGGACACTTCACAGAGAAGATCCGGTTGTCCCCCATCATGTTCACCTTCCATCTTTCTCTTATAGATGGCTGCAGATCTTCTCTGTGAAGCCTCCAGCAGTCGTCCTCCATCATGGTCACCTTCCATCTTTCTCTTATAGAAGGCTGCAGATCTTCTCTGTGAAGCCTCCAGCAGTCGTCCTCCATCATGGTCACCTTCCATCTTTCTCTTATGGAAGTCTGCAGATCTTCTCTGTGAAGCCTCCAGCAGTCGTCCCCCATCATGTTCACCTTCCATCTTTCTCTTATAGAAGGCTGCAGATCTCCTCTGTGAAGCCTCCAGCAGTCGTCCTCCATCATCTTCACCTTCCATCTTTCTCTTATAGAAGGCTGCAGATCTTCTCTGTGAAGCCTCCAGCAGTCGTCCTCCATCATGTTCACCTTCCATCTTTCTCTTATAGAAGGCTGCAGATCTTCTCTGTGAAGCCTCCAGCAGTCGTCCCCCATCATGTTAACCTTCCATCTTTCTCTTATAGAAGGCTGCGGATCTTCTCTGTGAAGCCTCCAGCAGTCGTCCTCCATCATGTTCACCTTCCATCTTTCTCTTATAGAAGGCTGCAGATCTTCTCTGTGAAGCCTCCAGCAGTTGTCCTCCATCATGTTCACCTTCCATCTTTCTCTTATAGAAGGCTGCGGATCTTCTCTGTGAAGCCTCCAGCAGTCGTCCTCCATCATGGTCACCTTCCATCTTTCTCTTATAGAAGGCTGCGGATCTTCTCTGTGAAGCCTCCAGCAGTCGTCCTCCATCATGTTCACCTTCCTTCTTTCTCTTATAGAAGGCTGCAGATATTCTCTGTGAAGCCTCCAGCAGTTGTCCTCCATCATGTTCACCTTCCATCTTTCTCTTATAGAAGGCTGCGGATCTTCTCTGTGAAGCCTCCAGCAGTCGTCCTCCATCATGGTCACCTTCCATCTTTCTCTTATAGAAGGCTGCGGATCTTCTCTGTGAAGCCTCCAGCAGTCGTCCTCCATCATGGTCACCTTCCATCTTTCTCTTATAGAAGGCTGCAGATCTTCTCTGTGAAGCCTCCAGCAGTCGTCCCCCATCATGTTCACCTTCCATCCTTCTCTTATAGAAGGCTGCGGATCTTCTCTGTGAAGCCTCCAGCAGTCGTCCTCCATCATGTTCACCTTCCATCTTTCTCTTATAGAAGGCTGCAGATCTTCTCTGTGAAGCCTCCAGCAGTTGTCCCCCATCATGTTCACCTTCCATCTTTCTCTTATAGAAGGCTGCAGATCTTCTCTGTGAAGCCTCCAGCAGTCGTCCTCCATCATGGTCACCTTCCATCTTTCTCTTATAGAAGGCTGTGGATCTTCTCTGTGAAGTGTCTAGCAGTCATCCTCCATCATGATCACCTTCCATCTTTCTCTTATAGAAGGCTGCGGATCTTCTCTGTGAAGCCTCCAGCAGTCGTCCTCCATCATGGTCACCTTCCATCTTTCTCTTATAGAAGGCTGTGGATCTTCTCTGTGAAGCCTCCAGCAGTCGTCCTCCATCATGGTCACCTTCCATCTTTCTCTTATAGAAGGCTGTGGATCTTCTCTGTGAAGTGTCTAGCAGTCATCCTCCATCATGATCACCTTCCATCTTTCTCTTATAGAAGGCTGCGGATCTTCTCTGTGAAGCCTCCAGCAGTCGTCCTCCATCATGGTCACCTTCCATCTTTCTCTTATAGAAGGCGGCAGATCTTCTCTGTGAAGCCTCCAGCAGTTGTCCTCCATCATGTTCACCTTCCATCTTTCTCTTATAAAAGGCTGCGGATCTTCTCTGTGAAGCCTCCAGCAGTCGTCCTCCATCATGTTCACCTTCCATCTTTCTCTTATAGAAGGCTGCAGATCTTCTCTGTGAAGCCTCCAGCAGTCGTCCTCCATCATGGTCACCTCCCATCTTTCTCTTATAGAAGGCTGCGGATCTTCTCTGTGAAGCCTCCAGCAGTCGTCCTCCATCATGTTCACCTTCCATCTTTCTCTTATAGAAGGCTGCAGATCTTCTCTGTGAAGCCTCCAGCAGTCGTCCTCCATCATGTTCACCTTCCATCTTTCTCTTATAGAAGGCTGCGGATCTTCTCTGTGAAGCCTCCAGCAGTCGTCCTCCATCATGGTCACCTTCCATCTTTCTCTTATAGAAGGCTGTGGATCTTCTCTGTGAAGCCTCCAGCAGTCGTCCTCCATCATGGTCACCTTCCATCTTTCTCTTATAGAAGGCTGCGGATCTTCTCTGTGAAGCCTCCAGCAGTCGTCCTCCATCATGTTCACCTTCCTTCTTTCTCTTATAGAAGGCTGCAGATATTCTCTGTGAAGCCTCCAGCAGTTGTCCTCCATCATGTTCACCTTCCATCTTTCTCTTATAGAAGGCTGCGGATCTTCTCTGTGAAGCCTCCAGCAGTCGTCCTCCATCATGGTCACCTTCCATCTTTCTCTTATACAAGGCTGCGGATCTTCTCTGTGAAGCCTCCAGCAGTCGTCCTCCATCATGGTCACCTTCCATCCTCCTCTTATAGAAGGCTGCAGATCTCCTCTGTGAAGCCTCCAGCAGTCGTCCCCCATCATGGTCACCTTCCATCCTCCTCTTATAGAAGGCTGCAGATCTTCTCTGTGAAGCCTCCAGCAGTCGTCCTCCATCATGTTCACCTTCTATCTTCCTCTTATAGAAGGCTGCAGATCTTCTCTGTGAAGTCTCCAGCAGTCATCCTCCATCATGTTCACCTTCCATCTTTCTCTTATAGAAGGCTGCAGATCTTCTCTGTGAAGGGTCCAGCAGTCGTCCTCCATCATGTTCACCTTCCATCTTTCTCTTATAGAAGGCTGCAGATCTTCTCTGTGAAGCCTCCAGCAGTCGTCCTCCATCATGTTCACCTTCCATCTTTCTCTTATAGAAGGCTGCGGATCTTCTCTGTGAAGCCTCCAGCAGTCGTCCTCCATCATGTTCACCTTCCATTCTTTCTCTTATAGAAGGCTGCAGATCTTCTCTGTGAAGCGTCCAGCAGTCGTCCCCCATCATGGTCACCTTCCATCTTTCTCTTATAGAAGGCTGCAGATCTTCTCTGTGAAGCCTCCAGCAGTCGTCCTCCATCATGTTCACCTTCCATCTTTCTCTTATAGAAGGCTGCAGATCTTCTCTGTGAAGCCTCCAGCAGTCGTCCTCCATCATGGTCACCTTCCATCTTTCTCTTATAGAAGGCTGCAGATCTTCTCTGTGAAGTCTCCAGCAGTCGTCCCCCATCATGGTCACCTTCCATCTTTCTCTTATAGAAGGCTGCAGATCTTCTCTGTGAAGCCTCCAGCAGTCGTCCTCCATCATGGTCACCTTCCATCTTTCTCTTATAGAAGGCTGCAGATCTTCTCTGTGAAGCCTCCAGCAGTCGTCCCCCATCATGTTCACCTTCCATCTTTCTCTTATAGAAGGCTGCAGATCTTCTCTGTGAAGCCTCCAGCAGTCGTCCTCCATCATGTTCACCTTCCATCTTTCTCTTATAGAAGGCTGCAGATCTTCTCTGTGAAGCCTCCAGCAGTCATCCTCCATCATGTTCACCTTCCATCTTTCTCTTATAGAAGGCTGCAGATCTTCTCTGTGAAGCCTCCAGCAGTCGTCCCCCATCATGTTCACCTTCCATCTTTCTCTTATAGAAGGCTGCAGATCTTCTCTGTGAAGTGTCCCAGCAGTCGTCCCCCATCATGTTCACCTTCCATCTTTCTCTTATAGAAGGCTGCAGATCTTCTCTGTGAAGCCTCCAGCAGTCAACCTCCATCATGTTCACCTTCCATCTTTCTCTTATAGAAGGCTGCAGATCTTCTCTGTGAAGCCTCCAGCAGTCATCCTCCATCATGTTCACCTTCCATCTTTCTCTTATAGAAGGCTGCAGATCTTCTCTGTGAAGCCTCCAGCAGTCGTCCTCCATCATGGTCACCTTCCATCTTTCTCTTATAGAAGGCTGTGGATCTTCTCTGTGAAGCCTCCAGCATGTCGTCCTCCATCATGTTCACCTTCCATCTTTCTCTTATAGAAGGCTGTGGATCTTCTCTGTGAAGTGTCCAGCAGTCGTCCCCCATCATGTTCACCTTCCATCTTTCTCTTATAGAAGGCTGCAGATCTTCTCTGTGAAGCCTCCAGCAGTCGTCCTCCATCATGTTCACCTTCCATCTTTCTCTTATAGAAGGCTGCAGATCTTCTCTGTGAAGCCTCCAGCAGTCGTCCTCCATCATGGTCACCTTCCATCTTTCTCTTATAGAAGGCTGTGGATCTTCTCTGTGAAGTGTCCAGCAGTCGTCCCCCATCATGTTCACCTTCCATCTTTCTCTTATAGAAGGCTGCAGATCTTCTCTGTGAAGCCTCCAGCAGTCGTCCTCCATCATGTTCACCTTCCATCTTTCTCTTATAGAAGGCTGCAGATCTTCTCTGTGAAGCCTCCAGCAGTCGTCCTCCATAATGTTCACCTTCCATCTTTCTCTTATAGAGGGCTGCGGCTCTTCTCTGTGAAGTGTCCAGCAGACGTAGCCTCATATACATTTTCCATCTATCTTGGTATCATCCTTTCATATACTGATGAAATATTTTTCCTCGCTCTTCACTAAGGTTTTCAGGAAAGTCGTCCAAATAGGAATATAAAAAATGTAATTTCAGATTCATCAAACAACTCAAGGCTTTGAAATGTTTCAGCATTTCTTCCTTGATTGACTTACATTTTGGATAGATAATAGATAGATAATTCATGGCAATCATACTAATTAATTGGCAATATCCACAGAATATATGGACATTAGATCTCTCCATCTGTTGGGTATGTTGCTCTTTTAGATATTTTTTAGGTTGTTTTTTGTTGGCAGCGGATCATTCATGACAAAAGAACTTAGCTTTAATTAGCAACAAACAGGTACAGGTATGAAGGGCTTTGTGGAAACAGTAATATCTTAATGTCCCTTTGCAGAATCAGGAAGCTGCTGTGCTTCTCTTCACATGCACATGTCTATTAGAATCACTTCACACATACACTTAAGGAGTTTTTTTGCTTGTTGGTGAAATTTATTGAAACAAGTGCTCTTATAGTGATTGCGACAGAATGACGTTTCGGTCATTCAAGACCTTGATCACATAAGTCGCTGAAAAAAACAGAGATATATACAATCAGGTGCTGTTGTTACATATATTACATATATACATTATATTTACAGCATAAAATACATGTAAAGTCTAGTATATCCATGTCTGAAATCTGGTGATGCTCATAGGAGAAATGCCAAGACTATGGTAAATATGAGAGTATGACTATACAAGTACTGAGAGTGAGATAGGAGGGCACAGATGGTTGCATCATTATTCAAAGTCAATAGTCATGTGTGGAGAAGATATTGAAGCATAACAAGTTAACATGCCTACCCTTGAGCTATGTTGTGGTTCATGAAGGATACAGCGGGTATGCCTGGATAGAGGGATTTGTATGTTTAGATTAGAAGGGGAGAAGGAATTAATGATGGTGGAGGAATAGGGTGGTATAGTTACTTATCATGCATGGTGATAAGAGTTTGCTAAATATAAGTGCCTAATAGCCATAGTGTGTATTTAAAACCCCTTGTGATGTCATAGAACCTTCTAGAAAGATCTAGTTCAATCCCCATTGGTGAAAATGATAAAGTTATAGGCATTTACCCTTAGTAGTTGTGAACTGAGGGCTGTCCTGTACAGGGTAATGGTCACTAATGCCTTTAGATTAGCCAGGGTCAGAGCGGTCACTCTATGTGGCTGTGGAGGTAAGTTGCATAAACATTAGCTTGTGTCAATGTGCGGAGAAAAATGTACTTAACTTAATTGACCAGGTCATCATGGCTCACTCACGGTGGTGGCACGGCGGTGGAGTGTGTTCACACTCAGTTGTAGCAAGGAGGAGTGACAAGGGGCGGTGTGTATTGCTCCTTTTTATTCTGTTCTGCCCATGTGACAGGAAATGATGATTGCTGATCTCAGGACAGGATGTGACATCACCGCACATGCTCAGATGAAGTGTCAGGCTTATGGCGGCGGCCATGTTTTTGGTTGGTAGCTAGGTTTATAGAAGTCATGTGATCACATCGGGTCACATGACAGTGTGATGATACACCACATACTTTATCATAGTATAATCTTAAGGGCAATGTTGTTAAGAGGATAGCGGTTTATTAGGGATGTGACCCCAATGTGTTACAAGGTAACAGTGGTCAGACTGTGGGGTTTGTTATGTATTTTAAGGTTAAATGTAACACTTAAGGCCGCGATGTTACACTGAGATTCAACTAGTGTGAGGCAATGGTTTAACAACATTGAATACTATATAACCAGTGTTGTAGTCAATACAAGTTAAAGTACATTATGTATGGGCCATAAAGATGTTACTGAGTCTGGATGCTAGTATGTCAAAGATCTGATGATATATATGATATATGTTGGGTATTAGTGAGTACGGTATATATGTTGATAGACATTGTGATCACATAATACATCAGAAAAAAACAAGTAGGAGTCCAAACTTAAAAATAAGATAAAAGAAATCAAAGAGAGAGAAAGGAAACTTATGGCCAAAATACTAATGCTATGCTTTTTGTCCTTACCAGGGAGTTATGTCGTGCCCTGTTATTTGTATAGATTAGGTGACCTAGGGAAGAATGTCAATTGTTAGTTATGCCACTCTATTTCACGGTTGAGACCCCTAGGCGCTAGGGTGTCGAGTGTGTAAATCCAATAAGTTTCTCGCTCTTTCAGAAGTTTGATATGATTACCCCCTCTTCTGGGTCTATGTACCTTTTCTAACACTTGGAAGCGTAGTTGAGAGATGTTGTGTCTAGCTTCTTTGAAGTGGGCCGGTAGGGGTAGCCAGGTGTATTCACATCTGATGGCAGATTTATGGCTAGAGATCCTCCTCCTGATTGCCTGGGTTGTTTCCCCTACATACAGCAGTCCACAAGGGCACTTGATCACATAGACCACAAAATTGGAATCACAAGTGTAGAAGTCCTTTATGGGGTAGGATTTGCCTGTCCGGGGGTGTGGTGACTACATTGCCTTTGATGACGTTTGAGCATGACATACAGCTTAGACAGGGATAAGTACCTGTCCTCCTTTGACCTGTGAGGGTGCATGAATGGATGGTTTCCTTAGTCCCTATGTCCGCTCGTACCAATCTGTCCCGTATGTTTGGGGGTCTCCGCAGGCACATCAGGGGGGGGTTTTGAATGACTCGACACTGGGGTATGATCTTGTCAGTAGTGGCCAGTGTTTGCGGATCAAATTATGTACCCTTAGTATGGAGGGATGGTGGTAATGGACAAAGGGAAGCCTCACAGGTTTCGTCATGTCACTGGGTGGTGTAGTATCGGTGCAGGCTCTATGTAGTTCATCAGTGAGTAGTTTTTTCGGGTAATTTCGACTAGCGAACTTATTGGACATTTCAGTTAAACGTGTGTCTCTAGTTGTGGGGTCGGAGACAATTCTATTGACTCTCTTAAACTGTGATCTTGGCAAGCTATTTCTAGTTGCTTTTTGGTGACAGCTGTCATATAGGAGGAGACTATTGACATCTGTAGGCTTTGTAAAAATGTCTGTAGTAAGATATCCCCGGTCATCTTTTGATACTCTTGTGTCCAAGAAGCTGATGTTATTGGTGTCATGGGATAGTGTGAATTTGAGTTCAGGTCTGATCTGATTGATGGAGTTAAAGAAGTCAAGGAGGCTGTCCTGGGGCAATGCCATATGCAGAAAATGTCGTCAATGTATCTGTACCATACGAGAGCTTGCTGCTGGAAGGTGTTATTGGGGTATATATGGTCTCTCTCGAACCTATCCATGTAGAGATTTGCATATGCGGGGGCTACGTTCGAGCCCATCGCGGTACCCCGTATCTGTACATAAAAATCATCTTCAAAAAGAAAATAATTTTCACGTAGTACCAGGTTAAGTAGATCAATACATAGGTTACTTTGGTTGGTATTGGTGTTGGCCTCCTGTAGGGTAAGGGAAACTGCCTCTATACCTTTGTCATGTTCAATAGAGGTGTATAAACTGTTAACATCCAATGAACACAGGATACTGTTAGGTGGAATGGGTCCCAGATCCTTCAGTTTTTTTTAGAAAGGAGCAAGTGTCTAGGAGGAATGATCTGGTCCTGTGGGCATGTGGAGTCAAGAGTTTTTCTAAAAATACAGACAGCGGGCTTAGGATAGAGTCGGTGGAGGCCACAATAGGGCGTCCTGGTGGATTATGGAGGTCCTTGTGGATTTTGGGAAGTATGTATATGACGGGGGTGATTGGATGTACGTTAGATAGGAATGTTTTTGTCTTGGTATCAATCGTTCCATTTCTTATATATTCGTTTGTGATGTTCTCTATTTTACTACGTATGGAGAATGTCGGGTCAGTCAGGACGCGTTTATATGTCAAGGTGTCAGTCAGCTGTCTCCTAATCTCCTGGATGTACTGAGTCTTATTCATAACCACGATTGCTCCACCCTTATCCGCTGGTTTTATAATGATATTTTTGTTATTTTGAAGTGAGGCAATTGCCTGTTTATGAAGTGGTGATAAATTGTGGCGGACAGGGAGTAAGCCAATACGATGGTCATGGATGATCTCCTTGATATCTCTATCAACCAGATTGATGAATGCTTCAGCTGCATGATGAGTTTTAGGTGGGATGAAGGTACTAGGATTCCTCAAGCCCAGGTTGTCTATAGTCAATTGATTAGTAGTCCTCTGATTAGCTGTAAGGTTGGGTCTGTGGTCCCCAGTTGGGGGTTCCCCTCGAAGTGCACCTTGAGTCTGATGTTACGATAGAATGATTGGAGATCCTTCTCTAATTGAAAGGAATCCCATTTGGGAGTGGGGCAGAAAGATAACCCTTTGTTTAAGACTTCTAATTCTAATGGTGAAAGAGAGTAGTCAGAGATATTAACGACTATGTTTGGACTCCTACCTGTGAGCGCAGAAGCATCTGGTCCGGATCTCTTCCCCCTCCTGGTCCTCTGGCTGGGCGTGGTGGGTCTAAAAAACCCGCTGGTCTGGAAATTGGATATCCGCCAGTGTCGCTGCCGGATCCTGGAGTAGAACCACCTGAAGGAGTCGAACCTCCAGAAGGGGGTTCCCCCTTGGAGGTCTGTTCAGGTACTTATCCCTGTCTAAGCTGTATGTCATGCTCAAACGTCATCAAAGGCAATGTAGTCACACACCCCCGGACAGGCAAATCCTACCCCATAAAGGACTTCTACACTTGTGATTCCAATTTTGTGGTCTATGTGATCAAGTGCCCTTGTGGACTGCTGTATGTAGGGGAAACAACCCAGGCAATCAGGAGGAGGATCTCTAGCCATAAATCTGCCATCAGATGTGAATACACCTGGCTACCCCTACCGGCCCACTTCAAAGAAGCTAGACACAACATCTCTCAACTACGCTTCCAAGTGTTAGAAAAGGTACATAGACCCAGAAGAGGGGGTAATCATATCAAACTTCTGAAAGAGCGAGAAACTTATTGGATTTACACACTCGACACCCTAGCGCCTAGGGGTCTCAACCGTGAAATAGAGTGGCATAACTAACAATTGACATTCTTCCCTAGGTCACCTAATCTATACAAATAACAGGGCACGACATAACTCCCTGGTAAGGACAAAAAGCATAGCATTAGTATTTTGGCCATAAGTTTCCTTTCTCTCTCTTTGATTTCTTTTATCTTATTTTTAAGTTTGGACTCCTACTTGTTTTTTTCTGATGTATTATGTGATCACAATGTCTATCAACATATATACCGTACTCACTAATACCCAACATATATCATATATATCATCAGATCTTTGACATACTAGCATCCAGACTCAGTAACATCTTTATGGCCCATACATAATGTACTTTAACTTGTATTGACTACAACACTGGTTATATAGTATTCAATGTTGTTAAACCATTGCCTCACACTAGTTGAATCTCAGTCTAACATCGCGGCCTTAAGTGTTACATTTAACCTTAAAATACATAACAAACCCCACAGTCTGACCACTGTTACCTTGTAACACATTGGGGTCACATCCCTAATAAACCGCTATCCTCTTAACAACATTGCCCTTAAGATTATACTATGATAAAGTATGTGGTGTATCATCACACTGTCATGTGACCCGATGTGATCACATGACTTCTATAAACCTAGCTACCAACCAAAAACATGGCCGCCGCCATAAGCCTGACACTTCATCTGAGCATGTGCGGTGATGTCACATCCTGTCCTGAGACCAGCAATCATCATTTCCTGTCACATGGGCAGAACAGAATAAAAAGGAGCAATACACACCGCCCCTTGTCACTCCTCCTTGCTACAACTGAGTGTGAACACACTCCACCGCCGTGCCACCACCGTGAGTGAGCCATGATGACCTGGTCAATTAAGTTAAGTACATTTTTCTCCGCACATTGACACAAGCTAATGTTTATGCAACTTACCTCCACAGCCACATAGAGCGACCGCTCTGACCCTGGCTAATCTAAAGGCATTAGTGACCATTACCCTGTACAGGACAGCCCTCAGTTCAGAACTACTAAGGGTAAATGCCTATAACTTTATCATTTTCACCAATGGGGATTGAACTAGATCTTTCTAGAAGGTTCTATGACATCACGAGGGGTTTTAAATACACACTATGGCTATTAGGCACTTATATTTAGCAAACTCTTATCACCATGCATGATAAGTAACTATACCACCCTATTCCTCCACCATCATTAATTCCTTCTCCCCTTCTAATCTAAACATACAAATCCCTCTATCCAGGCATACCCGCTGTATCCTTCATGAACCACAACATAGCTCAAGGGTAGGCATGTTAACTTGTTATGCTTCAATATCTTCTCCACACATGACTATTGACTTTGAATAATGATGCAACCATCTGTGCCCTCCTATCTCACTCTCAGTACTTGTATAGTCATACTCTCATATTTACCATAGTCTTGGCATTTCTCCTATGAGCATCACCAGATTTCAGACATGGATATACTAGACTTTACATGTATTTTATGCTGTAAATATAATGTATATATGTAATATATGTAACAACAGCACCTGATTGTATATATCTCTGTTTTTTTCAGCGACTTATGTGATCAAGGTCTTGAATGACCGAAACGTCATTCTGTCGCAATCACTATAAGAGCACTTGTTTCAATAAATTTCACCAACAAGCAAAAAAACTCCTTAAGTGTATGTGTGAAGTGATTCTAATAGACATTTATATGGGACTTACGAGCCTCCTTCACTAGCACCATACCCCCACACCTATCGTGTGCTAGCCATTGAATCTCATACTCTTCACATGCACAGACACAGGAAACTGGTTACAGTCACATGGTATTTCCTGTGTGTGAGCCTCTTAGAGTGTTCTTTTTTTTTTTAAACTAACTTTACTGACAATGCACAAACCCAGCAATAAAACACTTACACATACAGGATTGTTGTTGCTGTACTTAACATATTCCAACACCCCCACTCAACAACTGCTTATCCTGTTAGTCCCAGTGCTGTTCTGAAGTCCCCAAACTTGGCTCTTGGCAATGGTTTTGTCATACCATCAGCTAACATCTTGTCAGACATGCAATAAACCAACTCTAGTACATTACGTTCCACTAAGTCACGTAAGTGGTGATGCTTAACGTTGATGTGCTTAGTCCTTGCACTGATTTTCTCACTGCTGGCAAGTCCATTACATCCTTGGTTGTCCTTATATACAGAAGTGCCCCCCACTGCTTGTCTATAATTCTCATTGCTGGAGTTTTGACAAATCTTTGGCTTCTGAGGGCTATTTTTCCTTGCCATGACTAAGGCTCTGATTCAGGAAGTGTTCTGACCCTATAAGCCTGATGAACTTCGCCGTGAAGGTAGAATTTCCACCTTTAATCTGACTAATGGGTGGGGGTTCGCTTTGGAGGTAAGTTTGAATGAAGAGGTGTTTGTGGGGCGCCGGGAAGTCGAGTCACACTTGCCCAGAGGACATCCCGATCGCGACCTATACAGGGGCGATATAATCACCTATGAGCGGTATGCTTGTCCAGATGGGTGGTTCGCCATACGGGTGCGCCATTGTTCTCTGCGCCAGTGACTTGTTTTGCTTGGACTTACTCAATAACTCTGTTCTCTGTTTAATCACTGACTGTGCGATCTGGCGGCCACAGCCTGAACTCTCATTAAGAACAGCCGACCGCCCGCCGAGTTCGCAAAAGTGTCTACCTGTTTATATTGCTGCAACATCTCAGCAAATATTTACCTGTTCTTAATAAAATACAAAAATCCTCTGTAATGTTTTGTAGTGCGACGCTTGGGGACAAGCGTATTTCACCAAGGGGGAGTGTGGCGCCACGCACCGAGTGCGTCACAGGAGGGTATTGCAGCCATAAATGCAGCAGCAATATTCTCTGACCCAGCAGTCATGTGGTTAACTCAGAGATCCATACCCTGCATGCATCACTTAGCATAGAGGGCCAATCAAGGTCCTGGTTGGCGGAGTGCAAGGGTAGTGTGTAGTGGAAGTTTAAGCATGTGGATTGAGGTAACAGATGAAAGCGGCACTCGTGGATCTTTTGTTCCATATGCTGTTTAATGATCCAGTTTAGGATACATCCATCGGGGAGGGTGTGCAGGGAGGGAGTGTGCAAGCAACGGTGACCGTTTCGAGGATGATACCTCTTCTACGGGCTCTACAAAAGAAGCTGGAGGCTTCAAAGAGAAGATCTGCAGCCTTCTATAAGAGAAAGATGGAAGGTGACCATGATGGAGGACAACTGCTGGAGGCTTCACAGAGAAGATCTGCAGCCTTCTATAAGAGAAAGATGGAAGGTGAACATGATGGGGGACGACTGCTGGAGACTTCACAGTGAAGATCTGCAGCCTTCTATAAGAGAAAGATGGAAGGTGAACATGATGGAGGACGACTGCTGGAGGCTTCAAAGAGAAGATCTGCAGCCTTCTATAAGAGAAAGATGGAAGGTGAACATGATGGAGGACGACTGCTGGAGGCTTCACAGAGAAGATCTGCAGCCTTCTATCAAGGTACCGTCACACGTGGCAATTTTGCAGGCAATTTCACTGGCAATTTGCTGGTTGTAGTGAAATCATGGAGACATTGTTCCATTTGTACACAGCAACAAGATATTACAATATGTCCATGATTTCACTGCAACTAGCAAATTGCCAGTGAAATTGCCTGCAAAATTGCCGCGTGTGACGGTACCTTAAGAGAAAGATGGAAGGTGAACATGATTGGGGACGACTGCTGGAGGCTTCACAGAGAAGATCTGCAGCCTTCTATAAGAGAAAGATGGAAGGTGACCATGATGGAGGACGACTGCTGGACACTTCACAGAGAAGATCTGCAGCCTTCTATAATAGAAAGATGGAAGGTGAACATGATGGAGGACGACTGCTGGAGGCTTCACAGAGAAGATCTGCAGCCATCTATAAGAGAAAGATGGAAGGTGAACATGATGGAGGACGACTGCTGGAGGCTTCACAGAGAAGATCTGCAGCCTTCTATAAGAGAAAGATGGAAGGTGAACATGATGGGGGACGACTGCTGGAGGCTTCACAGAGAAGATCTGCAGCCTTCTATAAGAGAAAGATGGAAGGTGAACATGATGGAGGACGACTGCTGGAGGCTTCACAGAGAAGATCTGCAGCCTTCTATAAGAGAAAGATGGAAGGTGATCATGATGGAGGACGACTGCTGGACACTTCACAGAGAAGATCAGCAGCCTTCTATAAGAGAAAGATGGAAGGTGACCATGATGGGGGACGACTGCTGGAGGCTTCACAGAGAAGATCTGCAGCCTTCTATAAGAGAAAGATGGAAGGTGACCATGATGGGGGACGACTGCTGGACACTTCACAGAGAAGATCTGCAGCCTTCTATAATAGAAAGATAGAACATATACATGATGGGGAACAACTGCAAAAGTGCGACTGCAAAAAGAAAAGACGTCAATTCTTTGCCCCTTTTTCAGCACGCTTTTCCCCTAGGCCACATTATAAAATGGACTCGGAAAAAGCGCACCGAAAAAGTGCGGTGTGTGAATGCACTCATGCTCTTTTGCGCCGTATGGATGCAAAAAAGTACCACTGCAAAAATATGCGTGAATTATGCCGCGTGTGAACATAGGCTAGGGTCACATTAGCGTTGTACCCCTAGCCTGCCGGATTCCGGTTTCAACTTAGAAATTTTTCCATCACCGCATAGCGTTACCGCTATGCGGTGCTGGAAAACGCTGCCCTTAGTTACCCGGTGTTTACCTGCACGACCTGTCACACAGGCAGCTGCTCGGAGGGCGTTTTACAGCGCCGCACAGGAAACCGTGTCTGCAACGTTTCCTGTGCGGCGCTGTAAAACGCCCTCCGAGCCGCTGCCTGTGTGACAGGTCGTGCAGGTAAACACCGGGTAACTAAGGGCAGCGTTTTCCAGCACCGCATAGCGGTAACGCTATGCGGTGATGGAAAAATTTCTAAGTTGAAACCGGAATCCGGCAGGCCAGGGTCCAACCGCAAATGTGACCCTGGCCATAGCCTTAGAAAACATTAATGTTAGTCATTTAAAAAAAATTTCATAAAAATTTGCATTATCAGAATATTTCTACTCCATGTAATCAATACACTATCTGGCTCCTTTTAACCCTTTATGAACACCGTACATTCCTCCATCCTCCTGAATGCACTGGCTGGATCTACTGAATGGCTCCAGGGCTTTTCTGGTTCAATACAATATGAATAGTAATAAATGGAGCCGTCAGCCGAGCACATGATATTGATTCTGCCGTCACATTTATTCTCGCTCACAGAAAAAAGAAAAACCATGCAAAGTGATGTGAGACCCGTGGGAGGTAAGAGAGAGTGATGGCGAAAGTTAAGGCTCAATTGAGTGGCGATAAGTGGGAGCATTCATCATAAGGAAAGATGGAAGTGTCGTTTACATTTCAGCTACTTAGTGCTCAGAGGTTTCTGCTGCTGAATGGTACAAAGAGCAGCTATTACCATCCTGGAACTGCCCAGGTTATACCAGCTCTAGATATGTAACAGTATACAGGAGATGCCCAGGTTATACCATCTCTAGATATATAACAGTATACAGGAGATGCCCAGGTTATGCCAGCTCTAGATATGTAACAATATACAGGAGATGCCCAGGTTATTATAGCTGTAGATATATAACGATATACACACTGACCCTCACGCCACACTGATGCCACACTGACCCATGCACCACACTGACCTCCGCACCACGTGTGATGCGGGGTCAGTGTGGTGTGATATCAGTGTAGTGTAGGGTCAGTGTGGTGTGGGGTCAGTGTGGTGCGGGGTCAATATGGTGCGGTGACAGTGTGGTGCGGAGTCAGTGTGGTGTGTGGTCATGTGGTGTGATGTGGTGCGGAGTCAGTGTGGTGTAGGTCAGTGTGGTGCGTGGGTGCAGTGTGGTGAGGGGTCAGTGTGGTGAGGGGTGAGAGTGGTGTGGGGTCAGTGTGGTGTGTGGTCAGTGTGGTGTTGGGTCAGTGTGGTGTAAGGTCAGTGTGGTGCGGGGTCAGTGTGGTGAGGGGTCAGTGTGGTGAGGGGTGAGAGTGGTGTGGGGTCAGTGTGGTGTGGTGAGGGGGTCAGTGTGGTCAGTGTGGTGTGATGTGAGTGTTGTGTGTGGTTAGTGTGATGTGAGTGTGGTGTGATGTGAGTGTGGTGCGTGGTCAGTGTGATGTGAGTGTGGTGTGGTGGTCAGTGTGGTGTGATGTGAGTGTGGTGTGTGGTCAGTGTGATGTGAGTGTTGTGTGGGGTCAGTGTGATGTGTGGTCAGTGTGGTGTGGGGTCAGTGTGGTGTAAGGTCAGTGTGGTGCGGGGTCAGTGTGGTGAGGGGTCAGTGTGGTGAGGGGTGAGAGTGGTGTGGGGTCAGTGTGGTGTGTGGTCAGTGTGGTGTTGGGTCAGTGTGGTGAGGGGTCAGTGTGGTGCGGGGTCAGTGTGGTGCGGGGTCAGTGTGGTGAGGGGTCAGTGTGGTGAGGGGTGAGAGTGGTGTGGGGTCAGTGTGGTGTGGTGAGGGGGTCAGTGTGGTCAGTGTGGTGTGATGTGAGTGTTGTGTGTGGTTAGTGTGATGTGAGTGTGGTGTGATGTGAGTGTGGTGCGGGGTCAGTGTGATGTGAGCGTGGTGTGGTGGTCAGTGTTGTGTGGGGTCAGTGTGATGTGTGGTCAGTGTGGTGTGGGGTCAGTGTGGTGCGGGGTCAGTGTGGTGGGGGGTCAGTGTGGCGTGATGTGAATGTGGTGTGGGGTCAGTGTAGTGTGAGGTCAGTGTAGTGTGAGGTCAGTGTAGCGTGGGGTCAGTGTGGTGTGGGGTCAGTGTGGTCAGTGTGGTGTGGGGTCAGTGTGGTCAGTGTGGTGTGGGGTCAGTGTGGTGAGGGGTCAGTGTGGTATGGAGTCAGTGTGGTGTGGTGTGACTGTGGTTTGGGGTGAGAGTAGTGTGAGATCAGTGTGGTGTGGGGTCAGTGTGGTGTGGGGTCAGTGTGGTGAGGGGTCAGTGTGGTACGGAGTCAGTGTGGTGTGGGGTCAGTGTGGTGAGGGGTCAGTGTGATACGAAGTCAGTGTGGTGTGGTGTGACTGTGGTGTGGGGTGAGAGTGGTGTGAGATCAGTGTGGTGTGATGCGGGGTCAGTCTGGGCTGTAGCTGCATTACCTGCTACCTTCTTCTCCTCATCCGTTCTGCTTAAGATCCTGTGGTGACGTCATGATCACGTGACCTGGCTCCACCCATGATCATGACATCACCACAGATCCAGTAAGTCTGTCCCAGCTTATCAGCAGCGGGGATGATGGCTGGTGGGGGTTGCTGTGTCTGGTTAGTGGGACCAGGCTTGGGTGATGGGGCGGGTGCTCACTGGGCGGGGGAACAGCGGCCGACATATTTCCACTCCCATCACTTGGGTGTGAAAATATGGCACCGCCGCATGTGATATAGGTGGACATCCAGACAGAAGTGGAGGAGCCAACTCGCAATTATATATAGAGATAGGGGATTCACATAATGCTGCATGAACCGGTCACCAGCCGGGATCTGTACAAGTACAGATAAAGTGCTACACAGTGCATGGAAATGTAGACAGATGGCCCAAGAGGCCAGATTTGGAAAAAGCAGAATGAGAATAGTTAGACAAGTGAGGTGACATGATAGGCTAGTCTAAAGAGATGCGTTTTTAGAGCTCGCTTAAAACTGTGGGTATTGGGAATTAATTGAATTGTTCTTAGTAATCCATTCCAGAGAATTGGTGCAGCTCATGAGAAGTCTTGGAGACAGGAGTGGGAGGTTCGGATTGTAGATGATGTCAGTCTTCGATCACTTGCACTGGCACAGTTCCTCTTTCAGCAGGCTGTGGGGTGAGTGCTGGCTGGCTGAAGTGTAGAGTGAGTGCGGGCAGAGTGTGTACGGTGTGACTGTGGTGCGGGCTGAGTGTGGGGTGACCGTGGTGCGGGCTGAGTGCAGGGTGAGTGAGTGTGAGTGCGGGCTGACCGAGTGTGGGCTGACCAAGTGCGGGCTGACCAAGATGTGGGCTCAGTGAGTGCAGGCTGAGTGAGTGAAGGCTGACCATGGTGCGAGCTGAGTGAGTGTGGGCTGACCATGGTGTGGGCTGAGTGAGTGCAGGCTGACTATGGTCCCTTGCAGAACGGAGGGCACGTGTAGGGCGATAGACCTGTGGAGGGCTTTGTGGGTCAGAGTGATAATTTTATATTGTACTCTGCAGCAGATGGGCAACCAGTGTAATGACTGGCACAGGATAGAGGCATCAATGAAGTGATGAAGTCTGCCAGCCTTTCAAAATCCCAAGAGGTTATGTCCAGGCAAAATATTGGAGTCAACAAGTCAGAACCTCACAAGATCTATCAGTTCTGGTGACATGCGGCAATGGAGACGGCTCATCTGCTTTTTAAAAGTGAGATCACAAACATCCAGCACCGGGCAAAACACAAGTCTGGAATGGAGGCCTGAAAAAAGGTGAAGAAGCCTCAGGTTTGTAGCATGTTGTCATGTGTTTCTAGCAATGAGCTCACATTAATGATTTTGTAAATTACCCTGCAATGACTTAGTCCAGCCACTAGTGGTCACCAAGAGCTAAGTAAAGAAAAAGCATCTGCAAGACCAGGAAGTGAAGGGGCTGGTGAGGAAGGAGAAAGCCGTTGCTGGTGGTCACATATGCAGCTGGGATCACACCATGTCTGAGGAGAGAATATACACCTGGCTTCAGAGACGCTTGGAACTGTCAGAGACTTGAACTTGCCGGTGTAGCCAAGGAGAAGCCATAATTTGTGAGTAACCGATATGTGTAATCAGTCACCAACTGTGTAGTTAGCTGGGGAAAGTTAGTTAGTAATTGCAGTAGTGCAAAGTACTGTCCCGTGTGTATCCTTGCTGATAGACTAATCAGGCTTGACCAGAGATTGTGAAGGATCCTGTACACTGAGACTTTGAGCACGTGTATACTACAGCGGAGCCCTGTTGTGAACTACACAGTGAAACTGAGGGTGATTCTAATTCATGCTTGCATCTGGCTGTGCTAGAAAGCTTGGTGAGAGAAAAAGCTGATCCAACCCTGTGGCCTGAGTTCAGGTTAAAATAAAAGGTTTAGTCTGTAATCAGTTTACGGACACCAAGTCAGGGGTATCTTTCTTCATTCTTGCAGGAGGAGAAATTGTATATTGTGTAAAAAATGTGTTGGTTAGATTTATATAAGTGTTATAAAGGGGAAACAAGGGTACCAGGAAACCATTGTAATTAGTGTGGGAGGGGGGTGTAACATCATATGCCCGAGAGAAATACATGCCGCGGAAGAATCCTGGGTAGGCCCTGTACTAAGGTTGAGAGTGATATAGCCCAGGGGTAATCTTGTCCATCCCTGCGCAACTGGCACCTGGGTTCTCTCGGGCTGCATGACTTGTATTTTGTGTTTGTGGCTGTTGTGGCCCATATTTTTGTAGAAAAGGTTAACCCTGTTATTTGCTTGACAAGTATAAAGAAAGGTGATTTGCCACTATACCGAGGTTAGAGTCATTCATAGCAGTGCCGTATCTGTCATACACAAATGACTGACATCCCGGTCGTTACAAGTTCAATATAAAAGTTTCGAGACAATGAAGGATCTGTCAGGCTCGGTGGAGGAAGCCTGATGATATGAGGTTGATTCACAGTCAAAGGTATTGGATACTTGACCAGGTTCAAGGTTTGTCTCAGTGCCGAGCTATATGTGAGCAGGGCTGCACCGTCCATTGGACAGTGTGAGCCCTCATACTCAGGCGGCAACAGGCAGGGGGAGCGGCTGTGTAAAAGGGGGCGGCGCTATCCCCACACAGCTGCTTCCTGCCTGCCGGGCGCCGCGAGGAGCGGTAAGTTAAAGAGGCCTGCGGCCGTCTCCAGCTTCTCACCTGCGGCGGGGGAACTGATAGAAAACCCAACCGTCCTCTCCCCCGCTCCTCACCTGGTTTTGGGGGGGGTTGGGGTGCTTCTGGAGAGCTTGAGGAGCGGGGGAGTTACGGTACTCATTTACCTTACTGTCCGTCACTTCGCCTGCTATTCTGTCGCAAGGTAAGCCCGGCCGGCCCATTTCAGTGGGGGGGCGCCTAGTTGAGGGAAATACCATCAGCCAGGGGGGCGCTTGCCCCCCTGCCACCAGGGCCAATCCACCCCTGATGGTGAGATATGGAGCCTGAATGTCAAATGTTCAACATATTGTCCCGCGTATTCTCATCGGTGTATACCTCTGTATATTCACACGTCTAGAAGTGAAGTAATACTTGTTCTTATAACTTTTATTGCTGTCAGGACGTAGTTTACAGACACTTTTCCACTTGGCGGTGATTATTTTTTTTAATGTAACAGATTAATAGAAGCTTATAAAGATAAATGAGCCATTAATAAGCCATGAGTCGAGCTAATTAAAGTATAATGGTGGACGCTCTCCGCATTCACGCTCCGGCTGAGGTCATATCTGTATTAAATTCAGGCGAGCCAGCAGTATACACCGGCGTTGCAAGCACAGACAGGTCCAGGTGCACGGATTTATCTTACTATTATATTTCCTGCAGTGACTGCCCCAGAGTGACCCCCAGCTTTGTGCACCCGGTTGCAGTTGAGTCTATTTTTCCACCTTTGTAGAGGAGCAACGGGAACAATTTATGCAAACTGGTAAGAAAAAAAAAGGGGGTGGGACGAGTCATCCAAAGCCACCAATCAGCTCATATATTCATAAACAAACCTCTGAGGAATGAGATCTGGAATCTTGTAGGTTTCCAGAACCAACTCTATCTTTTGTAATAGTATTGTGTTTGGTTCCAATTGACAAAGACTTTGTAATAGTCCTAATAGGTGACTTCTGCTCTATGTTACCCACCTGCTCTGGCTCCAGCCCAGGACTCTGCTTCATTCTTTCCTGAGGGCCTGATCCTTCTGCTCTCATGAGTTATCATGTAGTGTCAGGGTGCCAATCTGTGTACATAACTCTGCTATTCCAAAGTACATGTCTGCATACTCAGCTCTGCTCTTCTAAGGTGCCTGTCTGTATGCTTAGTTGTGCTGTTCCAAGACACTAGCTGGTCTGCAGTCACAGCTCTGCTGTTCAAAGACACATGTCTGCAAACTCAGCTTTGCTATTCTAAGGAACACATCAGAATACTTTGCTCTGCTGTTCTAAGATACCAGGCTGCCATCTTAGGTTTGTTGTTCAAAGTTGCATGTCTGCATACCTGACTTTGCTATTCCATCTTAGTATGTTTGCTGTTCCAAGATGCTAGGTAGTCTGCCTTCCGGGCTCTGCTGTTCAAAGTTACATGTCTGCATACTCGGCTCTGCTATTCTAAGGTGTTTGTCTGCATACTTGGCTGTGTTATTGCAAAATACCAGTCTGCCTTCACAGCTCTGCTGTTTAAATAGAGGTATGGAATTTTTATCTATGAGACCGGAGAAAAGATATGGTGCATTCTAACCGGTAATGGATGTCAATATGCCTATATACGGGTGAGGGTTTGTTGCATTAACCTGTAAAGTTATACAATAAAGGCAATGTGTGACCCCAGGTGAACAAAATGCTTCCGGTCCGCCTCAATGTAAGGGTGTCCTCCTGTGGAGCGCCAACAGGTAGAGTACGTGTCCAAGTACCGGTATTTGTGCTCTCACAGAGAATCCAGAGTATTGTTGATCCAGAGATAATTAATAATTTATTGCATTAAAAATATGTATAAAAACACATCTCAAAATATTAGGCACAATGCGTTTCAGCTTCTTAATAAAACATTACGCACAACGCGTTTCAGCTTCTTAAAACATTACGCACAACGCGTTTCAGCTTCTTAATACAACATTAGACACAGCACGTTTCAGCTTCTTAAAACATTACGCACAACGCGTTTCAGCTTCTTAATAAAACATTAGGCACAACGCGTTTCAGCTTCTTAAAACATTACGCACAACGCGTTTCAGCTTCTTAAAACATTACGCACAACGCGTTTCAGCTTCTTAATACAACATTAGACACAACACGTTTCAGCTTCTTAATAAAACATTAGACACAACACGTTTCAGCTTCTTAATAAAACATTAGACACAACACGTTTCAGCTTCTTAATAAAACATTAGACACAACACGTTTCAGCTTCTTAATAAAACGTTAGGCACAACACGTTTCAGCTTCTTGAGGTTTCATTAGATAATAAAAATCTAAGATAAAAAGAGATATTCCTCTCCTTAATATTTCCTTGATAAGCCGTGGCTTGAGAAAGGATGTTTATCCGAAACGCGTCACCTGTGACAATCCCTTGCCATATTTATTGCATATAGATGATGCCTTGCTATAAATTTGGAGCCTGAAGAATTCTGGATAAAGAAATTCACATCTATTTCAACACTCTGAGCTGGACATTCTAATTTATTTCTACATTGCTATACCCATAAATGAGGACACTGTCAGAGCCATATAATGAATTGTGGGCTGAGGAGGATGCTGTTATGGCACCCCAGGGGTTAATGTGCCACAGTAACAACATTACCAATGGTTAACTCCCCACACAACCCACAACACTACACTAGCGCCTCCACGCCAGAAGGGGGAGCTAAAGCTGCTTCCCTATATATTCTGGTGTGGAGAGGAAGTGGCAGTTAGTTCAGTTCCTGAGAGGACTGAGAAAAAGGACCTGGGTGTAAAAGAGCTGCGTTAGGCTCACCCCACGGTCCACTGTCCAGTTCAGGCCGGCCAAGGTCTGAGGAACAGGAGAAGGAGCAGAGAGGAACACACCTGGGAAACTGAGTCCCCTGAGACTCACCCCAGAGAAGCGCAAAGACCGGATACCGGATCCGATGCTGTGCCTGAAACATACAGCATAGTGAACACCGGAATAGTGAAGGTCCCACATCTTCACTGTACCACAGCAAAGCAACATGGCGGGGTCAGGAACACGGAAGAAGACTCAAGTTGCCTAGCAAGTTGGTACCCGTGAGGGGAGACAGGGCCGGCAGCTTAGCTAAAGCGGCAGCAGGGCCACACACACAGCGCAGGAGTAGGAAGCCAAGGACCCAGTCAGGGTGGGAGCAACCCGGCCCCTATACAGACTCCGTGGACAGTACTCCGCTGATGTACCATCTTCAGTAAAAGACTTGGAAAACTACAAAACCGTGAGTCTGTGTAATCCTTGCAAACCCCGTTCTCCCACACAAACTGCTATCATCTCTACTACTATCCCTGCCCTGCATTCATCCATAGACTATCATCACCACTGCCCCAGGGAACCAGGCTCTGCCCGTGGAGAGCCGTTACATCACCGGCTGCCAAACATCATCCCCGGAGGTTCTGCAGCAGCGGTGGTCCCCCTGACCACATACCATGGGTGGTGTCATGACTATATCCCCTGTGAATACCCCCCATTACTTGTGGGCTCGGGACATGGTCTGGACCAAGACCGCCGTGATAACCCCTGTGAGACCCCGGTCCGGTACCGAGTACCCCGTCTCAGTGGGCTCCTCACTGTCAGAGCCACATAATGAATTGTGAGGTGAGGAGGACGCTTTCAGGGCCATATATTGAAATGTGGTGTAAGGGGATGCTATCAGTGCCATATAATGAATTATGGGGTGGAAAGGATGCTATCAGGGGCTTATAATGAATTATGCGATGGGGGTGCTATCTGGACCATATAATGACTTGTGGGGTGAGGAGGACACTCTCAGAGCCTTATAATGAAGTTTGGAGTGGGGAAACACTATTAGGACTATATAATGAATTATGGGGTGGAAAGGATGCTATCAGGGCCTTATAATGAATTATGGGATGGGGGTGCTATCTGGACCATACAATGACTTGTGGGGTGGGGGGGACACTTTCAGGGCCATATAATGAATTATGGCGTAGGGGAGAATACTTTGAGCGCTATATAATGAATTACATAGAAGGACGCAATGAAGGACTCGGCATCCTCCCCACCATCCAAATCATTTTAAATCCATATACGAGTATAATGTCCTCCTCTGCTGTTCATTATGAGGCCCCGAAGTCCCTCTTCAGCCATTTCTCCAATCCCAGTCCCCCGGTTCCCACTCGTCCTCTCCCCAGCGGCTTCACTTCTTTATTTTCTTTCCGGGATTTTTCTAAATAACACCGGTGTGTGCGGTGTGCCGACATCATTGAGCTGCACACTCCTGCGTCACAGAGAAGGCAGAAAGGTGAGGATGGATTCCTGCGCCTCCACTGCCTACACTACAAAGCTGTGGGACCGCTCCCTGCCCGGTATGTTACTTGGGATGAGGCAATCTGGCCATGGGCCTCATGAAGCCTTAGGCTACGAGCAACCGGCCAGATTGCCTTCATGGGCACCCCTTCACCTTCAGGCCCTGGTGCAGCAGCATTGGTTGTATCTCCACCACTGCTTAAGCCCCTGGGAAGTGGCACCAACTAAGGAAATTGGGATCATTCATTTTGAGACTAAAGGACATTGTGAACCTGAGGATGGACCGCCATCTTGGAAGAACTTGTCTTTGTCTATGCTTCTCTCTATGAACCAGGAAGATCAGGATGGACAGAGCTGTAAGATGTCAAAATCCAGTGAAGAAAGGACTGGAGTGTTGCTCATTTACATAGGACTGCAGCATGGATATTGGAGCCATCTCACAGCTCATGCTCCATGGACGCCATCACCACTGACGAACGTACGATGCTTCCTAGCTATTAAAGCTCTGACATCTGTTCTTCACTCTGCCAGAGGCGTTTCTGATACAAGATTTCCTCATTTGATCCAGGACATTAATTGAAAATGTTAGGACTTTATTGGAGGAGACGGTAAATGAGGTGCAGCTATCACCATCATGCCGGTAATTGAAACGACTGACTCAGAAATGATGGAGCGTCTACGGAGAAGAGTCCATTTCTCTACAGAACATTACGTTTTCTCACCAAAATGGCCTCATTATACTGATCGACCTTTACACGGAGTCATGGACCGAAGAATCCCCATCAGTCGTCAGTCTACTCAACACGGGAGGTCGAAATTAAAGCAAGACTTTATGATGTCTTTACACATCTCCGAGGGCACGGTTGACTTGTTGGTCATGGGTGATGACCCTTAGATGGAGCTTTGTCATGTAGAAATCCCTATCTTTTCATATTGTCTTTAGTTTGGCCATAAAAGCTTTTGTGATGAGCGTTGAGTCAACAAACCTTGAAGAACATTTCTTCCATTGCCGGAACTCTTGTATCTGTGTTTTACAAATTAACTATTGTATCCATTTCTAGAAAAGCAAATTCAACCACTATTCAATAACCTTTAGGATTTGATCTGATTTTGTGTAATACCTTATTTTCACCGGTAGAGGCGCTGCTGTGTCTGAGTACTTACTGATGAGTTTTCCCCCAATCATGGGAGTCCTAGCAGGAGGTCTTATTGTCTGTAACACCGGTGTCCCTGCACTAACCTGCTACCTCCCCCTGGAAGGGACGCCAATGGGCTTCACCACCGCAGCTTGCCATCTTCGCAAGCCTCCTGGCAGGCACGCTCACTGCCTCTTAAAGGGACAGCATGCGCACCCTTAAGTGTCCCTAGCCTATGGTTGAGGGTTAGTGTATTAAGGCACCTTCCCCAGTGGGGAGGTACCTGAGCAGTTAGGTTTCTAGTTTGTCCAAGCACCCACAAGAGTAACTTACTCCTGCTTGCTGCTTCCATTACCTGCTCCACTCTATCCTGCTAGCCTCGCATATCCACACCTGCTTGCTGCTCTTACTCCACTCTGTCTGCCCTCCCGTATCTGCCTTTCTGACCCTCCGGTTAGCTGCTGCACTATCGAGGACTGCCCTAGAGTGGTACCTAGTGTCTACTGGCAGCCCAGGCTACCCTCACCATTAGAGGTTCTGATGAAGACCTAGTAGACACTTAGTCACACCCCTTCAGTATAAGCCCTGAAGGTCCACACTCGCCAGCGTGACATTGAAGGAACCCTTCTAACAACATATTTGACAACCTTTTTAGGTCATTATCCTTTTTCCCCAAAGGAAGCCAAACACAGCCTAATACACCATAATGTCATGAGCTGACTGCTCTGCAGTATGTATTTTAAATGTTGTTCATTTCATTTGGGAAATTAAGGGTTAATGTTAGTTTTTTTTCTTTTTGGTGCTGTTACTGTCTTTAGTCAAGAAGATGACTTCTTCCCCCACCCTTTCAGTAGTTACATGACCCATCACCTGATGTTGCTGTTAGAGTTCATTCTCTGCTGACCATCCTGCTGTGTGCTGCTTAAGCTTTATGGAGACCCCTTTTTCTGTCTTGTAGTGCTGTTGCCTATACTTAATATCCTTATTGTGTTTTCCCCTGTCTGTCTTTCCCTATTCCTGTGATTTTATTATCAAGCCATTGTCAGGTGTCCCTGTGGCATCCCGCAACGAGTGCGTCACAGGAGGGTATTGCAGCCATAAAAGCAGCCGCAATATTCTCTGACACAGCAGTGACCTGGTTAACTTTGAGATCCAACCCTGCATGCATCACCTAGAACAGAGGGCCAATCCTAGGTCCTGGTGGGCGGAGTGCTAGGGAAGTGTGTAGGAAGTACAGACACTTAGATTAGTGTAGTCTAGAACGTAGTCTAGAAGAGTATAGAACAGAGAACTTGGAGTAGGAGCGGGGGCTCCGCACCCCGTGCAGCCCCTGGGCCGTCACCGGTCGGGTGTCAGCACCTGAGGCCTCAACAACCGGGATCGGGCATCATTACCACGGGTTCCAAAAGACTCCCATGCCCAAAACTTCACAGCCGGTTCACTAGTACCGAAGCTGGCAGCAGTTCACCTCTGCTACGCGAACCAGAAGCGTGGAGGAGCAGCTTCACAGGAGCACCCCACCACCAGCCAACTTCCAGTCGTCTAACCAGTGGTGTACCCACCGAGGGATCCAAGGCTCCCCAGAACATCCATAACGTATAGCTTGGATAGGGATTGAAGCAGCCTCCCCGTACCCGACCTGGTATTCCTGGGCGACAATGGCGAAACACTTAGTTAGAATGGAGGAACACTGCGGATCTCTGAGGGACACCATCACTGCTGAGTCCACCCGGTCTACTACCCGAAATTGTATACCATGTACTGCCTGCTGGTTACAGTAAAGACCCGTTATAGAGACTTTTTGTGTCCGTGCTTCCTTATGAACTGTCCGTCCGCACTACGAGGTAACTGCAGCTGCCGCATAACATCTTAAGCAGCTCCAGCCTCCGGGGATCACCGCTCAGCCTGTGGGAGCGTTCCATCTTGCTGCTGTCCATCCCCCGGGGGTTCCGCAGCGTCGGTAACGATTACCGAAACTACTCATAGGTGGCGTCACGAATAAATTAAACCCCTTTAATCTGTTCCTACAAGACGTCTGCAACTTTTGATCTGCACTCCACCGGGCCCCACTACCGGCAGGCGCGGCCCACCCGTGACAAGGAGGAAGGAGCTACAGCCTGTCAAACCGGAGTCCACCGGGTGGGGATTCGTAAGGGAGGAGGGTGTGAGTACTAAAGTATTTGCGGGGCGCCGTGATGTGGAATCGCACCTACCGCGAGGGCATCCTAACCGAGACTTGTATAGAGGGGACATTGTAACCTATGAGTGATATGTGTGCTGTGACTGGTGGTTCGCTATACGAGTCCGGAACACTGCCCTCCATAAGTGACTTGTTGATTGAACTGTTCACCAAGAGACTTCTTCCTGTGTGCAAATAACACCGCGACTTGGCGGCTACAGCCTGAACTTTTACCTAAGGACAGCCGACCGCCCGCCGGGCCCGCACAATGTGTTAACCTGTTTATTCTACCGTTTCACTTTTATGCCATATAATGACCTGTCATTAATAAAAGTGTATTACCTGTTATAAAATATAAAAACCTCTGTAATGTGGGTAGTGTGACGCTTGGGGACAAGCGTATTCAACCAAGGGGGAGTGTGGCACCCCGCAACGAGTGTGTCACAGGAGGGTATTGCAGCCATAAATGCAGCCGCAATATTCTCTAACTTTGAGATCCAACCCTGCATGCATCACCTAGAACAGAGGACCAATCCAGGGTCCTGGTGGCGGAGTGCTAGGGAAGTGTGTAGGGAGAACAGACACTTAGATTAGTGTAGTCTAGAACGTAGTCTAGAAGAGTCTAGAACAGAGAACTTGGAGTAGGAGCGGGGGCTCGACACCCCGTGCAGCCCCCGGGCCATCACCGGTCGGGTGTCAGCACCTGAGGCCTCAACAACCGGGATCGGGCATCATTACCACGGGTTCCAAAAGACTCCCGTGCCCACAACTCACAGCCGGTTCACTGGTACCGAAGCTGGCAGCAGTTCACCTCTGCTACGCGAACCAGAAGCGTGGAGGAGCAGCTTCACAGGAGCACCCCACCACCAGCCAACTTCCAGTTGTCTAACCAGCGGTGTACCCACCGAGGGACCCAAGGCTCCCCAAAACATCCACAACGTACAACTTGGATAGGGCATTGAAGCAGCCTCCCCGTACCTGATCTGGTATTCCTGGGCGACAATGGCGAAACACTTAGCTAGAATGGAGGAACACTTGCGGATCTCTGAGGGACACCATCACTGCTGAGTCCACCCGGTCTACTACCCGAAACTGTATACCATGTACAGCCTGCTGGTTACAGTAAAGACCCGTTATGGAGACTTTCTGTGTCCGTGCTTCCTTATGAACTGTCCGTCCGCACTACAAGGTAACCGCAGCTGCCGCACAACATCTTAAGCAGCTCCAGCCTCCGGGGATCACCGCTCAGCCTGTGGGGAGCGTAACATCTTGCTGCTGTCCATCCCCCGGGATTCCGCAGCGTCGGTAACGATTACCGAAACTACTCATAGGTAGCGTCACGAATAAATTAAACCCCTCTAATCTGTTCCTACAAGACATCTGCAACTTTTGATCTGCACTCCACCGGGCCCCACTACCGGCAGGCGCGGCCCATCCGTGACAAGGAGGAAGGAGCTACAGCCTGTCTAAACCGGAGTCCCGGCCACGGTGAGTCATCCCCATCCCTCGCTTCTTACTGCTAAGGACCCGCTTCCCCTTTTACTATCCAACTGTCCTTTTGTGTCTTGCTGTCCAGCAGACATTTTACCTGTCTACCTACATGACAGCAGAGAGGAGGATTGCACAAATCATGATGTGTACAACCTAAACTGGAAAACTTAGCGATTTGCCAAGACACGAGGAGACCACATCAGGAGCTGTCACCTTGGTGAGCAGGTCTATCTCAGAAGTACCAAGTGTTGACTTCATAGTAGGGTTGGGTACAATGGCGGTCAGGGTCTGAAGTTATCGCCCATTGTTTAGTCTGGACCATGGTGAGGGAGTCAGGGATGTTCTTTGTTGGATGCTCAGGTTTTATTCACATGAAGCATCATTGTAGGTGAATGTTCAAGCATTGTCTCCAACTCCAGACCCCAAAGGCCGCCAACAGTGCAGGTTTTCAGGATTTCCTTAGCATTGCACAGGTACTAATATGATCATCTGCACTGGTGATGATTCCAACTCCTGTGCAATACTAAGGAAATCCTGAAAACCTGCTCTGTTTGACGGCCCTTGAGGCCTGGAGTTGGGGACCCTTGATGTAGGGGTCAAGAGAAGCAAATAACCAAAAAGTTATTATCTATATGGGTAAATCTGGGAAGATAGCAACCAGTAATGATTATGACTACCTAAAAACACTTCATGGGTCAATGTGATGATCTGATTCGGGCTCTGTATTAGTTCAGTCTATTATGGGATTGTATTAGATTGGAGGTCTGGGTGAGGTCTGTACAATCGTTGGAGTCTGATCTGTATATTGAGATTTTATCTGAGGTCTGTATTTATTTTAGGATCTGGACTGGTGTCTCCATTGACTTTCTGTATGAGCCTTTGATGTGAGCCACTATAAAGAGTGCAGAGGTATCCGTTGCATTCTGACCCTGGCAATTTGCCACCCTTGCCACATATGAAGACTCGTGTATTGTAGAAGCACACGGTGAGTGTTTGCCCTAATACAAATTTTGCACAGGGGTCCGTTATGCCTATTGGGCCATCTGTAGAATATAACGGTATACTGTATGTACTGTATGAGCTGTAGAAGCGTTAGGTTTCCGGAGGTGGATACTGTCACCACAGATAGCAATTGTCTCTTCTGGTGGAGAGACAAGGGAATGTTCTCCGTGCTGCAGAAAGAGGAGCGCCGCCGTATCCAGCTTTATCCTCCTATATCTCATGTACTGGAATGTAGATGTTTATTTTCGGCGATCCCCGGCAGAGCACTCGTAGAGCGGTTTTTTGGCACACACCATCTATCGATCTGCAAATCTTCAGTGCTGCCTCCGTCCTCCCCACCACGGAGACATTAGAGCCGCGCACAACGTTTTCAGATGGAAAATTACGGCCAATTACAGCGAGTACAGAGAAGAGAACGTCACCGGAATACAGATCCGGACTTTTTTTGGCAGACAATTATTTAGGATAAAACGGAAAGAAGAGATTCATTTTCATAAGAAAAAGCTGAGCGCCACAATACCCGGTGTGGGAGATTCACGCTCTCCGGTCAGCCGCTATCACCGACTCCGGACTCTTGTGACAAAACAATGTGAGCTTTATTGAGCTCCATAAAGTCCTACAGTAACAAGAGAATCACCATCATTTGTCAATGAAGACAAAGCAATAACAGGGTCTAAACCAAGCAGTAAGTCAGATCCTTCTTTAAACTCAGTGTTCTCACATTCACAGGTTCTTCAGACACGGTGGAATCAGTCCCAGTTCAGTAACACAAAACAGCCATTGTCCATAACAACCAGAGATACTGGCAGTGGTGCACACAACCTCTGCAGTCTCCTCTCATTACAGCTCAACACTCTTCACTCTACTGAGCTCTCCTAGCTGACTGGCCTGATTCTAGTCATAGCTATCCAGGTGCACCTAATGAAGACCTGTAGTGCTAGGATTTAACCCTCTACTGAGCTCTCTCTCCCTGCTGACTGTGCTGATTCTAGTCACAGGACCTAGTAGAGGTTTTGCTATAGTGTGTATTATAAGGCCTCCCCCGAAAACAAGACCTAGCAATTTATTTTTGCAGCATGCCTTCCTAACAGAAGAACATAGCATGTAGCTGTGATTCATACCAGTTATTGCAGTGCTGTAGTCCACCACCCACCGCCGGTGACCGCCTCTGTATTTATTCTGGCGCTGCTCTCAGCTCCATTTCCCCAGTTGCTATAGATGTACAGTAAGCCACCAGCCAATCAGAGGCCAGCCTCTGATTGGCTGGTGGCTTACCATACATCTATGGCATATTGGGGGATGATGGGGATATTGGGGACTGCAAGGAGATGATAGGAGCTGTAAGCGGATGATGGAGTTATTGGGGGCTACAAGGGGATGATGGAAGCTGCAAGTGGGTGATGGGGAAATGGGGGTTTGCATGGGGATGAGGGGGGCTGCAAGTGGATGATGTTGATATTGGGAGCTGCAAGGCGATGATAAGGATATTGGGGGCTGCACTGGGATGATGGGTATATTGGGGGATGCAAAGGGATGATGAGAATATTGGTGGCTGCAAGGGGATGATGGAAGCTGCAAGGGGATGATGGGGATATGGGGGTTGTATGGGCAATGATGGGGGCTGCAAGTGGATGATGAGGATATTGGGAGCTGCAAGGGGAGGATTGGGGCTGCAAGGGTATGATGGGGATATTGGGGGCTGCAAGGGGATGATGCCCCTGAAAACAAGACCTAGTGTATCTTTGAGAGCAAAAATTAATATAAGTCATTGTCCAGTTTTTGAGGGAACAGGGTAGCTATCCAGGTGTACCTAATCAGGACCTGTAGTGTAGTGGATTTAGTCCTGGCTTTCCTACACAGGATATAAACAGAGATTGTCCATGGTGCTCCTTTAATACTGACATTCACAGTATGCTCAGAACAGTAATAACAGGATCCCAATTTGTGACAAAACAGCTTTCGTCCATAGTAACCAAAGATACCTGTAGTTTGGTGCACACGACCTGTGCAATCTCCTCTCAGAGAGATTCTGGCTGGACTCATCCCAGCTTAGCACTCCTCACTTTGCTCAGCTCCCCCAGCTGACTGTCCTGGTCCTAGTCATAGCTATCCAGGTGCACCTAATCAGGACCTGTAGAGCTAGGATCTAACCCTGGCTAATAGAACAGGGCCAACTACAGGGTCCCACCACAGTGCCCGTGGTACCTGTATCTACAATAATGTCCTAAAAACAGTAAAACTACAATGCCCTCAGAACATTAATCCCAATTTGGTGACAAAACAGCTTTCGTCCATAGTAACCAAAGATACCTGTAGTTTGGTGCACACGACCTGTGCAGTCTCCTCTCAGAGAGATTCTGGCTGGACTCATCCCAGCTTAGCACTCCTCACTTTGCTCAGCTCTCCCAGCTGACTGTCCTGGTCCTAGTCATAGCTATCCAGGTGCACTTAATCAGGACCTGTAGAGCTAGGATCTAACCCTGGCTAATAGAACAGGGCCAACTACAGGGTCCCACCACAGTGCCCGTGGTACCTGTATCTACAATAATGTCCTAAAAACAGCAAAACTACAATGCCCTCAGAACATTTCTTAGAACGGTGCCAAACACCGTGCCCACGATATTGTCCACTGTAACAGATGCAGACTGTACCTGAGATTAATGAAAATACCCCAAAGCCCATAGAACTGTGCAAAGTGAGGTGTCTCATAGACTGCCACAGTCAGGGGTGCACCAAGCCCCTCTGCCGCCTGAGCCGCGGCACCGATTACGGGGGGTAGGGGGGAGGCTTGGGGGGGGGGTGCTAGTGGAGCCCAGCACTGCCGCCCCTTCTGTGCCTCCGCTCACCTGCGGTGAGCGGCCGGCGCCATGACAGGGGGAGGCTGTGTGCATGTGGCGCCGCCCCCTTCTGCACTGCCGCTCCCCCTGCCGGCTGCCGCCTGAATGACAGGGCTCACATTGTCCAATGGACGGTGCGGCCCTGGCCACAGTGTCCTTATAATGAAAGTTACACGGCCTCATAGAGCAGAGTCATCCCTCCCCACAGCTCAGGCCCTCGCCTGGGTCCTACAAGCCGGCCCATCGCCCATGCTCTTCACCATCCTGCTCCCCAGGGTGAGCATCGCCCTCCCTCCCTTGTGTTCCTTCTTTGTTTAGGTGATACTTTCGCAGATGGTGGAAGAGGGCCCTGGTGAGGCCAACATGTCTCAGGTGGCCGAGGGCATAGGGCCTCTTCCCTCATGGATTATAAGGCGGATTTGTGCCTACGGTTGAGCTGCGGCCAAAACAATGCAACCCCCTTTTTCAAAGTTATCCGAATGGGATTTGAACGACTTAGCCATTGACTATAACAGTGGATGGAGTCACTGGGTGCTCTGTCATGCACCATTTTTGGATGTAAAAGACTGGGTCTGGGTGTCACCTCCAGTAGACATATACTCCCAAAAATGGTGCATGACAGAGCACACGGTGATTCCATTTGCATCCTTAGACTATGTTCACACTGGACCCTGAGTTTTTTCCTGCTGCGTTAGTGATGCAGAAAGTGAATCCAGATAATAATGAGTGTCAATCATTGCTCCATTTTTCTGTGCACTTTCTGCTCGACTATCATCCAGTGACTTGCGCTCCCCACCAGTGGTGTAACCAGAGTCTGGCGGGCCCCGATGTGAAATTTAGACCTGCCCCCCCCCTCGCATGTTGGTGAAATGTATGCGCCTCATGAAACGTTCTATATCCTTTAAAGACTCACAAATTGACCCCTCTCCCTCTTCATTATGTATTAATGTCCATGATCCTGCTATATATGGTCCTCCTCCTGGAATATGGCCCTTATCATGGTATATATGTCCCCCATCCTGGTTTATATGGTCCGCCTCCTCCCGTCACCATAGTCGTCCAATTATTATAATGCATCCCCATATTCCTCCATATATTACAATGTATCCCCATAGTCCTCTATGTATTATAATGCATCCCATAGTCCTCCATTCATAAGGTACCCCCATAGTCATTCAATCATTATAATGAACTCCCATTATCCTCCATATATCATAATGCAGCATCATAGCCCTCCTTATAGTCTAATACAATCTCATAACAGCTCCATATAGTATAATGCAGCCTCATAGACTCTCCATATAGTATAATACAGCCTCATAGCCCTCCTTATAGCCTAATACAATCTCATAACAGCTCCATATAGTATAATGCAGCCTCATAGCCTCTCCATATAGTATAATACAGCCTCATAGCCCTCCTTATAGCCTAATACAATCTCATAACAGCTCCATATAGTATAATGCAGCCTCATAGCCTCTCCATATAGTATAATACAGCCTCATAGCCCTCCTTATAGCCTAATACAACCTCATAACATCTCCATATAGTATAATACAGCCTTATAGCCTCTCCATATAGTATAATACAGCCTCATAACCTCTCCATATAGTATAATGCAGTCTCATAGCCTCTCCATATAGTATAATACAGCCTCATAACCTCTCCATATAGTATAATACAGCCTCATAGCCTCTCCATATAGTATAATACAGCCTCTTAGCCTCTCCATATAGTATAATGCAGCCTTATAGCATCTCCATATAGTATAATACAGCCTCATAGCCTCTCCATATAGTATAATACAGCCTCATAACCCACCATATAGTATAATACATCCTCATAGCCTCTCCATATAGTATAATACAGCCTCATAGCCTCTCCTTATAGTATAATACAGCCTCATAGCCTCTCCATATAGTATAATACAGCCTCATAGCCTCTCCATATAGTATAATGCAGCCTCATAACCTCTCCATATAGTATAATGCAGTCTCATAGCCTCTCCATATAGTATAATACAGCCTCATAGCCCTCCTTATAGCCTAATACAACCTCATAACATCTCCATATAGTATAATACAGCCTTATAGCCTCTCCATATAGTATAATACAGCCTCATAACCTCTCCATATAGTATAATGCAGTCTCATAGCCTCTCCATATAGTATAATACAGCCTCCTACCCTCTCCATATAGTATAATACAGCCTCATAACCTCTCCATATAGTATAATGCAGTCTCATAGCCCTCCATATAGTATAATGCAGTCTCATAGCCTCTCCATATAGTATAATGCAGTCTCATAGCCCTCCATATAGTATAATGCAGTCTCATAGCCTCTCCATATAGTATAATACAGCCTCATAGCCTCTCCATATAGTATAATGCAGCCTTATAGCATCTCCATATAGTATAATACAGCCTCATAGCCTCTCCATATAGTATAATGCAGTCTCATAGCCTCTCCATTAAGTATAATACAGCCTCATAGCCTTTCCATATAGTATAATGCTGCCTCATAGCCTCTCCATATAGTATAATACATCCTCATAGCCTCTCCATATAGTATAAAACAGCCTCATAGACCCTCCATATAGCATAATACAGCTTCATAGCTCTCCATATAGTGCAGGTTCATAACATTCCATATAGTGCAGCCTCATATCTCTCCATATAGTGCAGTGTTATATATGCAGCCTTCTCCCATATAGTGTAGTATTATATACAAGGCGTTTTCCCATATGGTGCAGTATTATATATATATGCAGTCTTCTCCCATATAGTGCAGTATTATATATGAGGCTTTCTCCCATATGGTGCAGTATTATATATGCAGCCTTCTCCCATATAGTGCAGTATTACATGTGCAGCCTTCTCCCATATAGTGCAGTATTATATATGCCGCCATCTCCCATACAGTGCAGTATTATGTGCAGCCTTCTCCCATATAGTGCAGTATTATATATGCAGCCTTCTCCCATATAGTGCAGTATTACATGTACAGCCTTCTCTCATATAGTGCAGTATTATATATGAGGCATTCTCCCATATGGTGCAGTATTATATATGCAGCCTTCTCTCATATAGTGCAGTACTATATATGCCGCCTTCTCCCATACAGTGCAGTATTATGTGCAGCCTTCTCCCATACAGTGCAGTATTATGTGCAGCCTTCTCCCATACAGTGCAGTATTATATATGTAGCCTTCACCCATATAGGGCAGTATTATGTGCAGCCTTCTCCCATATAGTGCAGTATTATGTGCAGCCTTCTCCCATATAGTGCAGTTTTATATATGCAGCCTTCTCCCATATAGTGCAGTATTATATGTGCAGCCTTCTCCCATATAGTGCAGTATTATATGTGCAGCCTTCTCCCATATAGTGCAGTATTATATGTGCAGCCTTCACCCATATAGGGCAGTATTATGTGCAGCCTTCTCCCATATAGTGCAGTATTATGTGCAGCCTTCTCCCATATAATGCAGTATTACATGCATCCTTATATATGACTCCCTCCCCCCCTCTCAATCTTAATCATCTGGCCATACTGCACTAATTATTAAAAAAAACAACTTTACTTACCTCTCCTGGTTCCTTCGCTGCTCTGGCGGACTCCTCTGAGGATTGACTCAGGAGGCGGAAGAGGTGCGGCCGGCCTGCGTTCCTCTGCGCCCTCAAGCAGGAAGTGGGAGGAGGCGGCACAGTGGAATGCAGGCCAGGACGCTGGCAGGTCAGAGGAGGAAAGGGTTAGGAGCAGCAGTATGAAGTAGGAGGCTTCCCTCCCCTCCTCTCCTCTCCCTAACACACGGACCCTATCTGCCGCGCTGTCACATGGATGTGTGTCCTCCGGGACTCACATCCATGTGAAGCGGGTACCCGGCGCTGCGACCCCTGCGACCGGCGATCTCTAATGCCACTGCTCCCCACGATCCCACGGTGAGCTCCAGTAATGTCTTCCTTCTGGCACCAGCAGGACCTGTAGGAGGTCAGATACGGTTCTCCAGGACCTGCCTATATGACTGAGTCACATGGCACAAGGTCCTGTAAGTACTCGTACTACTCACAGACAGGTCCTGCCGGTTCCGGGGAGGAAGGCATCACTGGGGATCACAGTGGGACGTGGGGAAGTTAAAAAAGTGTGTGTATGTCTGTCTGTCTGTGTCCCTCGAAAATGGAGCAAAAAAGCAACACAAATGGATGATATGTTTGTGATACTTTTTTGCAAAAAGAGGATTCGTTTTTGTTGCAGAAACTGGATCACCA
The DNA here is from genome assembly GCA_033576535.1 of Allobates femoralis. Classification (NCBI taxonomy): domain Eukaryota; kingdom Metazoa; phylum Chordata; class Amphibia; order Anura; family Aromobatidae; genus Allobates; species Allobates femoralis. The sequence goes on along the minus strand of JARQOC010000005.1, from coordinate 13,573,134 downwards.
AAAAATGAAGCACAAACGCTTTGTTAGAGTTTAGCCTTGAAGTCAATGGTCCCATCAGCGCATGCGTCCAAAGTCCCAATTTGCATAAACCCCGACGAGAGCACTGAACAGGGGACAAAACCCAGTGTGAAAGCAACCTAAACATCTCAACCATAAATTCGACTACATATACAGTATCAAGCTGTCCATGTTGGGTCAGCGAGTTGACCCTTTCCTGCTTATGTAACGACCACAGATGTGAAGTCAATATTCCCTTCCTTCAGCGCTGACCCTTTCCGCTATCGGTTGCTGTATCACGTAGAGAACTCAATCTTTCAAAACAGACAATAATGTACAATAATGTAGTCGAGCACGTAAAGTCCACGATGTATCGACAAACAGCCAGGACTTATTCTTCTTTCCAATAACTCAAGTGAGAGCCTGAAAACATTTATCACTTCCCGCCGGCTTCTCATTAATGGCGCAGCGGCATGGCTGGCTCCGCCGGCCGCTTCTCCTCATCCACGTTAACCTGATTAGACAATTACGGATGGAGTAATTGGATGAGACCTGATGGAACATCCGACCCTAAAACCGTCTACAGTTGACTCCCCGGTGACTGTAACGTTGGCAGACGTTTCGTGGGCTTCATCCGAGCTCCGTTCATTTATCAGTTCTGACTAATGGCGCGTGCAGTAGATGGGGCGTACAGATGCCGGGGTCCCCCACTGTCTCACCAGATGGAGAGATCTGCTTGTGACTTATCAGTGCAGCTCCAGCAATTAGAGAAAATATGTTTGGGGTCGGTCAGATATTCATAATCATCTGCTGCTGCTTCTGTGCACTTTGTCAGATAGAAGAGGTGAGGAATTCACAGCAATATAACTAGCTACAGGAGGGTAGAGCCGGATTTATTCCCCAGGAGCTACTGATGAAGAGTCAGCCATCAATACAAATCTAACAAGGGCATGGCCGCTGTACAAAGGGAGCGGATGGACACCAGCTCGGCTCCTACTAAAGTGAATGTGACCTGCAATACCCAAAATGGCCACCACACATTTTATGGTGCTATTGAGCACTTACACCACCTGATACACCCACTCCAGGGCAATGGGATACTCGAAACCGGGCCGGTTGTTACGCTCCTTTTGCATTCGGGGAGGATGTCATGGCGGCGACCCGACTCCGTGGCCCTGGCGGTGTCAATTTAAAGAAGTAACGGGGATGCTGGGCTTTGATGACGGGGATTGGGAATAGGGGCATTCGTGATGCCACCCGCGGTATGCGGCCACCGCTGCTGCAGAACCTCTGGGGACAATGACCGGCAACTTGGATGGTTTCGCTCCCCACGGGTGAAGCAGGGTCCCCAGGGCAGTGGGTAGTGAAGTCAGTTCATTCTTGGCCGGTGTTCATCGGATCATTAGCACCTCGGTGTCTCAGGCGGCCTCTGCGGCCGAAGGGCGCCGCAAAAAAAAGTCTCACACACTTTAATCAGACTTCTGTACCTTTTACTTCAACACTTTAACTAGGCGCCACAGGTGTGTGGGTAATCTCAGCCTTCTTCCACACCCCAAGGTCTCCTTCTCTCTTCTACAAGCTTTCGTCTTTCCCTCCCGGGGCGAGCGTGACCGTGCTCCTGTAGCAACCAAGCTTTGGGGTACTCGGGGATCAGGCGGCAAGGGTTAACTGCTGTGTCATGGGGAATGGCGGCCGCGCCTGATCCCGTGTCCTGGGCCTATCTTTGGAAAAGGGGGGTGATATATACAGGGGATTATATACAGTTTGTTGTCGTGACGCCACCTGCAGTTTCTGGTGATTTGCACCAGCGCCGCCACAGTCCGCCGGAGGTCGGTGGTATCGCGGCTGAGATGGTGAAGTCCTCCGCAGCCAGGACTGGGACCTCCGGGGCAGCAAGGTGAGAGGGGCAGCTTGGAGTGAAGCTGTGATGGTAGAGGGAGTATTGGGACAGTCTATGAAGGGTACTGGGAGTGGAGAAGAAGGATACACGCACACATCAAAGTCTCTTTTACCTTTTAATGATGGTTGGCAGATAAAACGATCCAGGGCACTGACGTGAGGACAGGATGCACAGTGGGTCCCCACAGCGAGTGGGTATAATGCCTCCTATGCTCTGTAGTATTGTCTGAAGCACAGCCTGCTTGCAGCCTGACTTGCCTCCTCTCTCTTCCTAACTGTAGTGTCTTCCTCTCCTCCTGTGCGTTCTCCGGGTTACCTTCTCTGAACACTGCGGCTTTGCCCTGCTGTGTCTGGCTCCCTCTCTTGACCCACAGAGGATACCGGGTAGCTGAAGCCTCCACGGTGCAACAGGGTTTTCTGTGGTCCTATAGTATCCAACAGGTGCGGATCCCCAATATCCGGTGGTTTCCTTTGGACGAACTCCCTCAAGTTCCTCGCTCCTTTTCTGTACTAAGCTCCTTGCCTTCAGTCCCACTTACGCTTGCGGGATGTAGAAGGGCCACTCCGGGTCACTGGTTCGGGCCTAATCGCAGCACCGACCATCAGGACGTCTTCACAGCTCTCCTAGCATCTGCACACTCTGACTAACTCCGCCCCCAGCAGCAGTATTTATAGGGGATCTTGCCTAAGGGCAGCAAGTAGTGTTCCCCCTACTGTGCCGGGGTGGAAGGTGTTGTATGTAGTAGGTACCTGCTGTGGAAACCCAGGTGTGCATGGGAGAACTCTGTGGCTACCTGTGTGAGCAGCCCGCGGGAGCTACCACCTCCACCACCTCTCGACTCCCATTCCTACTTCCTACTACTTCGCTGTCCTCTTCTCGACTCCTCTCTACTTTCTCATCCGTGTTCCCCTCTCTAAGGCTAGACCCACCCTCCTGGGTCCACACACCGTCCCAGTCCGGGGTCCTACGTGTGTGTTGCGGTGTCGGGTCTCAACGTCACTGTCCCATTCCAGAGAACAGGAGCACTACCCTCCCGCTAATGGAGGAGTGCAGTACTCCCGGTGGCGGCCAGACCAGTGGGGCTCCACACACCCATGGCCTCAGGTATCATCTGGTCGGTGGTGCTGCCAGTTGCCAGATCCCTACTGATCTCATATTAATAATGTCCTTAGGTAAAGCCACTAATATCTTAGCTCCAGGGTGTAACTACAATAGGTGCAGGGTTTGCAATCGCACCCGGGCCCTGAAGCCTTGAGGCCTATAGAAAAAAGACTACTGCTTTTTAAGATTTTCAATACTTGGGGGCCCCGTTGGAGCTTTCACATTGGGGCCTATGAGCTTCAAGTTACGCCACTGCTTAGCCCCTGATAATTCCTAATCATTTTAAGATGTATAAGTGATCCACAATGGGATCGCATTTGTGTAATACTGTACTAGTGTTCTACGGGTTACACAATAAAGCTACAGTACCAGGCACAGTCACAGTATCTATGTAAACACGAACATGAGAGGGACAGAGTATAAATATTGTTCCATAATGCACAAACAGCAGTTCACTGCAGTGTCAGAAAATACCACCACGATGACCTTTGTGCAGTTTTCAAATGGGTTGTCCATGGCTAAAATATTGATATTCTATCCTTAGGTTATCATAAAGGTGGAGGTTGAACCCCAGGCACCCCCACTAATCATTCACACCCTCACTGATCAGCCGCACCCCCACTAATCAGTCGCAGCCTCACAGGTCAGCCGCTCCCCCACTGATCAGCCGCACCCCCACTGATCAGCCACACCCCCACTAATCAGCTGCACCGCCACTGATCAGCCACACCCCCACTGATCAGCCACATCCACACTAATAAGACACACCCCAACTGATCAGCCACACCCCCACTGATCAGCCACATCCACACTAATAAGACACACCCCCACTGATCAGCCACACCCCCACTGATCAGCCACATCCACACTAATAAGACACACCCCCACTGATCAGCCACATCCACACTAATAAGACACACCCCAACTGATCAGCCACACCCCCACTGATCAGCCACATCCACACTAATAAGACACACCCCCACTGATCAGCCACACCCCCACTGATCAGCCACATCCACACTAATAAGACACACCCCCACTGATCAGCCACACCCCCACTGATCAGCCACAATCCCACTGATCAGTGGCACCACCACTGATCAGCCGCACCCCCCCACTGATCAGCCGCACCCCCCACTGATAAGCCGCACCCCCACTAATCAGCCGCACCCCCACTGATCAGCCACACCCCCACTAATCAGCCACACTTCCACTGATCAGCCACAACCCCACTAATCAGCCGCACCCCCACTGATCAGCCACACCCCCACTAATCAGCCACACTTCCACTGATCAGCCACAACCCCACTGATTAGTGGCACCCCCACTGATCAGCCGCACTCCCCACTCAAATCGCCGGAGGGTAAGTCAGAAGCGTTTTTTATTTTATCTGCTGCGGGCCAGCATGGGGGCATATAAGTGACAGAATAAGTGCAGGACGAGGGGCCATCTTTATAATGGAGGAAGTGGGTGTATTACGTGGGGGGAGGCATATGGAGGGGGTAAATGCAGGATGTGGGGGGCATATGGAGGGCATCAGAGAAGAACAGGGAGTGAGTGCAGGCTCACATAACATGTACTGCTCCCCCTGTCCATCACTCAGTGCAACTTCAGCACTGAGAGGTAGGCGGCGGCAGTGCAATGCATATTAAATGAGTGGGATCATGTGACCTCCCGCTGTCTCTGCAGCCCGCAGCCAGCCCGCTCCAGCCCCGGAAAGGCTCCACAGCTGCCCCCAGCCTCCCCTGTCGTGTATAATCCGTATTCGGATAATAAGACGCACCCCCCACTTTCCCCCAAAATTTGGGGGAACAAAAGTGCGTCTAATAATCTGAAACATACGGTATATGTGATTTTTGAGTCTTGGCACCAAAAGGAAGGAGAATGAGAAGTTTTGATAGTAAAGGACCTGAGTAGCCTAAAGAGAGGCGATAACTACGGATAAACAAGGTATATTGTATATGTGGCGGTATGTGCACGTTCAGCTCATTTACAAGCAGCACACGACCTTCAGGAAATTTTCGTAACTTACTGTACATTTCTGTGTAATGGGAAAAACAAATGAGTCACCGACATGTAATTAATTCTGCCCTAATGTGAACTGATTCCAACAACAACTGTCAAACACTTTCAAAGTCAAAGTGACATCGAATATAAAGCAGAGAAAAGGCGAAAACACCGAGAGATTTAAGAATGAAGAGACATCTGCAACATAAATACAACATGGTACAGACAGACGAGGAGACGGGGGATCAAATACATCAGAGATCGCCAGAGATCACCAGAGGAATCAGGATCACACGCAGACTATAGACTATACTACTGCTGCCCATAAATACTACAAAACACCAAAAATGACAATGTATATTACTAACAACCTAATCTAACACTGACACTTAATTACTAAAAATATTACTATAATACTGCTCCTATATACAAGAATATAACTACTATAATACTGCTCCTATGTACAAGAATATAACTACTATAATACTGCCCCTATATACAAGAATATAACTACTATAATACTGCCCCTATGTACAAGAATATAACTACTATAATACTGCTCCTATGTACAAGAATATAACTACTATAATACTGCCCCTATATACAAGAATATAACTACAATAATACTGCTCCTATATACAAGAATATAACTACTATAATACTGCTCCTATATATCAAGAATATAACTACTATAATACTGCTCCTATATACAAGAATATAACTACTATAATACTGCTCCTATATACAAGAATATAACTACTATAATACTGCCCCTATATACAAGAATACAACTACTATAATACTGCCACTATGTGCAAGAATATAACTACTATAATACTGCCCCTATGTACAAGAATATAACTACTATAATACTGTCTATATACAAGAAATATAACTACTATAATACTCTACTATATACAAGAATATAACTACTATAATACTGCCCCATATATACAAGATATATAACTACTATAATACTGCTCCTATATACAAGAATATAACTACTATAATACTGCCACTATATACAAGAATATAACTACTATAAATACTGCCTCTATGTACAAGAATATAACTACTATAATACTGCCTCTATGTACAAGAATATAACTACTATAATACTGCCCCTATATACAAGAATATAACTACTATAATACTGCTCCTATGTACAAGAATATAACTACTATAATATACTGCCCTATATACAAAAATATATAACTACTATAATACTGCCCCTATGTACAAGAATATAACTACTATAATACTGCCACTATATACAAGAATATAACTACTATAATACTGCCCCTATATACAAGAATATAACTACTATAATACTGCTCCTATATACAAGAATAAAAATACTATAATACTGCCCCTATGTACAAGAATATAACTACTATAATACTGCTCCTATGTACAAGAATATAACTACTATAATATTGCCCTATATACAAGAATATATCTACTATAATACTGCCCCTATATACAAGAATATAACTACTATAATACTGCTCCTATATACAAGAATATACCTACTATAATACTGCTCCTATATACAAGAATATAACAAACTTTTAATACTGCTCCTATATACAAGAATATAACTACTATAATACTGCCCCTATATACAAGAATATAACTACTATAATACTGCCCCTATATACAAGAATATAACTACTATAATACTGCTCCTATGTGCAAGAATATAACTACTATAATACTGCTCCTATGTACAAGAATATAACTACTATAATACTGCTCCTATATACAAGAATATAACTACTATAATACTGCCCTCATGTACAAGATATATAACTTATATAATACTGCTCCTATATACAAGAATATAACTACTATAATACTGCTCCTATATACAAGAATATAACTACTATATAACTGCCCCTATATACAAGAATATAATACTATAATACTGACCCTATATACAAGAATATAACTACTATAATACTGCCCCTATGTACAAGAATATAACTACTATAATACTGCTCCTATATACAAGAATATAACTACTATAATACTGCTCCTATATACAAGAATATAACTACTATATACTGCCCCTATATACAAGAATATAACTACTATAATACTGACCCTATATACAAGAATATAACTACTATAATACTGCTCCAATGTAACAAGAATTTAACTACTATAATACTGCTCCTATATACAAGAGTATAACTGCTATAATACTGCCCCTATATACAAGAATATAACTACTATAATGTTGCCCTATATACAAGAATATATCTACTATAATACTGATCCCTATACACAAGAATATAACTACTATAATACTGCCCCTATATACAAGAATATAACTACTATAATACTGCCCCTATGTACAAGAATATAACTACTATATACTGCCCTATATACAAGAATATAACTACCGTACTATAATACTGCCCCATGTACAAGAATATAACTACTATAATACTGCCCCTATGTACAAGAATATATCTACTATAATACTGCCCCATGTACAAGAATATAACTATTATAATACTGCTCCTATGTACAAGAATATAACTATTATAATACTGCTCCTATATACAAGAATATAACTACTATAATACTGCCCTATGTACAAGAATATAACTACTATAATACTGCCCTTATATACAAGAATATAACTACTATAATACTGCCCCTATATACATGAATATAACTACTATAATACTGTCCCTATATACAAAAATATAACTACTATAATACTGCTCCTATGTACAAGAATATAACTACTATAATACTGCTCCTATATACAAGAATATAACTACTATAATACTGCCCCCTATGTATAAGAATATTAACTACTATAATACTGCTCCTATGTACAAGAATATAACTACTATAATACTGCCATATATACAACAATATAACTACTATATTACTGCTCCTATATACAAGAATATAACTACTATAATTCTGCTCCTATATACATGAATATAACTACTATAATACTGTCCCTATATACAAGAATATATCTACTATAATACTGCCCCTATATACAAGAGTATAACTGCTATAATACTGCCCCTATATACAAGAATATAACTACTATAATGTATGCCCCTATATACAAGAATATAACTACTATAATACTGATCCTATACACAAGAATATAACTACTATAATACTGCCCCTATGTACAAGAATATAACTACTATAATACTGCCCTATATACAAGAATATAACTACCGTACTATAATACTGCCCCATGTACAAGAATATAACTACTATAATACTGCCCCTATGTACAAGAATATATCTACTATAATACTGCCCCCATGTACAAGAATATAACTATTATAATACTGCTCCTATGTACAAGAATATAACTATTATAATACTGCTCCTATATACAAGAATATAACTACTATAATACTGCCCCTATGTACAAGAATATAACTACTATAATACTGCTCCTATATACAAGAATATAACTACTATAATACTGCTCCTATATACAAGAATATAACTACTATAATACTGCCCCCTATGTATAAGAATATAAGTACTATAATACTGCTCCTATATACAAGAATATAACTACTATAATACTGCTTCTATATACAAGAATATAACTACTATAATACTGCCCCCTATGTATAAGAATATAAGTACTATAATACTGCTCCTATATACAAGAATATAACTACTATAATACTGCTTCTATATACAAGAATATAAGTACTATAATACTGCTCCTATATACAAGAATATAACTATTATAATACTGCTCCTATATACATGAATATAACTACTATAATACTGTCCCTATATACAAGAATATAACTACTATAATACTGCTCCTATATACAAGAATATAACTACTATAATACTGCTCCTATGTACAAGAATATAACTACTATAATACTGCTCCTATATACAAGAATATAACTACTATAATACTGCTCCTATATACAAGAATATAACTACTATAATACTGCTCCTATATACAAGAATATAACTACTATAATACTGCTCCTATGTACAAGAATATAACTACTATAATACTGCTCCTATATACAAGAATATAACTACTATAATACTGCTCCTATGTACAAGAATATAACTACTATAATACTGCCCCCTATGTATAAGAATATAACTAGTACTACGGTAGATGGAGGACTGATGCTATCGCATCGGGAGGGCGCTGACATCATGATGTGGGCAGGCTCTAAGGCCATCTCTCCCTCATGAGCTCTCTCCCTTCATGTGCTTTCTTTTTAATTGTCTCCCTAAGTGCGCTTTCCCCCCTTGTATACTGTCTCTACCCTCATGTGCTCTCTTTATTGAGCTATTTCCCCCCATGCTCTCCTCCCTGTGTGTAATGTCTGTAAACAAATGTATTTTTACTTAAAAACCTGTTCCTATCTTTATTTTTATTAATAAAGTGTTTAAATTCCCGGTAAAAAATGTGTTGGGCTTTGCGCTATTTTCAATTGCCAGTGTAGGTAAACCAAGCAGCTACTGGCTGCCAAGTATTACCTTCGCTGGTAATGAAAAATACAAAGGAAACCAAACAATTTTTAAAAAATTAGCGTGGGCTCCTTCATATTTTCTATTGCCAGCCAAGGTAACCCAGGTAGCTGGGGGCTGGAATACTCTGCGTGGTAAGGCCCAAGCGTTCTGGGGCCCCCACGCTGAAAATTGCAGCCAGCAGCAACCCCAGAATTGGTGTCTCCATGAGAAACGCCAAAACTAACAGTTACCTCCGTCTTCCAACTGCCATGTAGTGGTGGCAGACTGGGTAATAAAGGGGTTGATGTCAGCTGCCAAAATAAAGCAGACATCAAGCCCTATTGCTAATGTCAGCCTTCAGTATGACAGACAGCCATTAGCAATACTTTCAGAAGAGAGAAAAAAAAACACAACACAGAAAGAAATCCTTTATTACATACAAAATAGACAGAGACATCTCTTTATGCACTTTATTAGCCCCCACCATTTTCCCCTCCGGCGTAATCCTGGAATTACTGTAATCTTGCAGTGGGGTGCGGAAATCTGTCACACTGCCGCCATCTTTCTACACCCAGATATCCAAAGATGGTGGCCATGTAAGTGCGTATGTATGAGCATGTATTTGTATATGTGTGTGACTCTGCCACATTAAGTGACTCACCGTGTGTGTATACATGTGTGTATACGTGCTGACCTGCCGCGTGTGTATGTGTTTATCTGTGAGGAGTGAGCATTAGAGGAGTGAGTGAGCATATCTGTGGAGTGTGTGTCTATCTGAGGAGTGAGTGTGTCTGTCTGTTAGGAGTGAGTGTGTCTGAGGAGTGATTGTGTCTGTTAGGAGTGTGCCTCTGAGTGGAGTGAGCGTGTGTGCATGAAGTGAGCTTGTGCGTAGGGCGTGCATGTGCATGAAGTGAATTGGTGTGCGTAGCGGGCGTGCATATGTATGTGGAGTGTATGTATGTGGAGCATGTGTATGTGTATATGTATGTTGAGCGTGCGTTTGTGACCCGCCCAGGGGTCTTTGGGAACTCAGTACTCAGGCGTGGAGTTGGGGTGCTGTCTCGGTGGCCTGTGGCCGGTGCCGTACCCTGGGGTCACTTGAAAAAGGGGAAAAACAAAATGGGAAATAATAAAGTCTCTAGATGCCACCTGTGGTATCTGGTGAAGGTACCAGCGCTACTTCAGACCTCTGGGGATGATGGCCGGGCAGCTTGGGTTATACAGCTCCCCACAGGTGGAGCGGTGTCCCCAGGGCAGTGGTAAGGTTACGGGGATTTGCACAGAGAGGTGGTTAGGCAGACGGGCTGCTGAGACAGTCTCTAGTCCGGACGGGTTCATGGATGGACAAACTGACACACACTCTGGGAATCATTTCTGTACCTTTACTGGTGGTATTGCAGGCAAATAGAGGCATCAAACAATTCCAAAACCACACCACAACCCGCACCCCACTCTCCGCACCCTGCACCCTGCTCCCCGCACCCCATTCACTGCACCCCGCACCCTGCTCCCCGCACCCTGCTCTCTGCACCTTGCACCCTGCTCCCTGCACCCCGCTCCCCGCACCCTGCCCTCTACACCTTGCACCTTGCACCCTGCTCCCTGCACCTGCACCCTGCACCCCACTCCCTGCACCTTGCTCCCTGCACCCCGCTCCCCGCACCCTGCTCCCTGCACCCCACTCCCCGCACCCTGCTCCCTGCACCCCACTCCCCGCACCCCACTTCCCGCTTCCCGCACCCTGCACCCCGCAACCCGCTCCCCACACCCCGCACCCTGCTCTCTGCACCCTGCACCCCGCTCCCCATGACCTTCGCAAGGAAGTTTTAAAAGTCTGAGCCAGAAGTAGCAGCTGTTGTCATGGGAACGGTTTAGAACTCGGCGATGTTTTGTGTTACACTGTATACTTTGTGTATCGATCTGATGCATTTTATTGTCATGATAACAGCTACAGAGACACCGATAGCGGCGCGGCCCACGCACCGCACTCAGGTTATTACCTCCGCACCGGCACTAAAAGAAACTGCAGGAGCTGCTGGTGTTCTGAAGATTTCCACCTCAAGAAGCCAAAATTTAGTCTAATTGTATTGTGTTAAATCCTGTAAAGTAGGGCAACCCTTTATTATGACAATATAAAGAAACAGACTTTTCTTCAGGTCGTATCATAGTACAGGGCAGGAAAGTAATCTACAGATGTCTACATATGTATCTCTGTATAGAGGGAGCTCCCCCTAGTGGTGGCTGCAGACAGAATCTTATCATGTATCTCAGTATACAGGGAGCTCCCCCTAGTGGTGACTGCAGACAGAATCTTATCATGTATCTCTGTATACAGGGAGCTCCCCCTAGTGGTGGCTGCAGACAGGATCTTATCATGTATCTCTGTATACAGGGAGCTCCCCTTAGTGGTGGCTGCAGACAGGATCTTATCATGTATCTCTGTATGCAGGGAGCTCCCCCTAGTGGTGACTGCAGACAGAATCTTATCATGTATCTCTGTATACAGGGAGCTCCCCCTAGTGGTGACTGCAGACAGAATCTTATCATGTATCTCTGTATACAGGGAGCTCCCCCTAGTGATGACTGCAGACAGGATCTTATCATGTATCTCTGTATACAGGGAGCTCCACCTAGTGGTGACTGTAGACAGAATCTTATCATGTATCTCTGTATACAGGGAGCTCCCCCTAGTGGTGGCTGCAGACAGGATCTTATCATGTATCTCTGTATACAGGGAGCTCCCCCTAGTGGTGACTGCAGACAGAATCTTATCATGTATCTCTGTATACAGGGAGCTCCCCCTAGTGGTGACTGCAGACAGAATCTTATCATGTATCTCTGTATACAAGGATCTCCCCCTAGTGATGACTGCAGACAGGATCTTATCATGTATCTCTGTATACAGGGAGCTCCACCTAGTGGTGACTGCAGACAGAATATTATCATGTATCTCTGTATACAGGGAGCTCCCTCTAGTGGTGACTGCAGACAGAATCTTATCATGTATCTCTGTATACAAGGATCTCCCCCTTGTGATGACTGCAGACAGAATCTTATCATGTATCTCTGTATACAGGGAGCTCCCCCTAGTGGTGGCTGCAGACAGAATCTTATCATGTATCTCTGTATACAAGGATCTTCCCCTTGTGATGACTGCAGACAGGATCTTATCATGTATCTCTGTATACAGGGAGCTCCCCCTAGTGATGACTGCAGACAGGATCTTATCATGTATCTCTGTATACAGGGAGCTCCACCTAGTGGTGACTGTAGACAGAATCTTATCATGTATCTCTGTATACAGGGAGCTCCCCCTAGTGGTGGCTGCAGACAGGATCTTATCATGTATCTCTGTATACAGGGAGCTCCCCCTAGTGGTGACTGCAGACAGAATCTTATCATGTATCTCTGTATACAGGGAGCTCCCCCTAGTGGTGACTGCAGACAGAATCTTATCATGTATCTCTGTATACAAGGATCTCCCCCTAGTGATGACTGCAGACAGGATCTTATCATGTATCTCTGTATACAGGGAGCTCCACCTAGTGGTGACTGCAGACAGAATATTATCATGTATCTCTGTATACAGGGAGCTCCCTCTAGTGGTGACTGCAGACATAATCTTATCATGTATCTCTGTATACAAGGATCTCCCCCTTGTGATGACTGCAGACAGGATCTTATCATGTATCTCTGTATACAGGGAGCTCCCCCTAGTGGTGGCTGCAGACAGAATCTTATCATGTATCTCTGTATACAGGGAGCTCCCCCTAGTGGTGACTGCAGACAGAATCTTATCATGTATCTCTGTATGCAGGGAGCTCCCCCTAGTGGTGACTGCAGACAGAATCTTATCATGTATCTCTGTATACAGGGAGCTCCCCCTAGTGGTGACTGCAGACAGAATCTTATCATGTATCTCTGTATACAGGGAGCTCCCCCTAGTGATGACTGCAGACAGGATCTTATCATGTATCTCTGTATACAGGGAGCTCCCCCTAGTGGTGACTGTAGACAGAATCTTATCATGTATCTCTGTATACAGGGAGCTCCCCCTAGTGGTGGCTGCAGACAGGATCTTATCATGTATCTCTGTATACAGGGAGCTCCCCCTAGTGGTGACTGCAGACAGAATCTTATCATGTATCTCTGTATACAGGGAGCTCCCCCTAGTGGTGACTGCAGACAGAACGTTATCATGTATCTCTGTATACAGGGAGCTCCCCTAGTGGTGACTGCAGACAGAATCTTATCATGTATCTCTGTATACAGGGAGCTCCCCCTAGTGGTGGCTGCAGACAGAATCTTATCATGTATCTCTGTATACAGGGAGTTCCCCCTATTGGTGGCTGCAGACAGAATCTTATCATGTATCTCTGTATACAGGAAGCTTCCCCTAGTGGTGGCTGCAGACAGAATCTTATCATGTATCTCTGTATACAGGAAGCTCCCCCTAGTGGTGGCTGCAAACAGGATCTTATCATGTATCTCTGTATACAGGAAGCTCCCCCTAGTGGTGGCTGCAAACAGGATCTTATCATGTATCTCTGTATACAGGGAGCTCCCCTTAGTGGTGACTACAGACAGGATCTTATCATGTATCTCAGTATACAGAGAGCTCCCCCTAGTGGTGACTGCAGACAGGATCTTATGTATCTCTGTATACAGGGAGCTCCCCCTAGTGGTGGCTGCAGACGGAATCCTATCATGTATGTCTGTATACAGGTAGCTCCCCCTAGTGGTGGCTGCAGACAGAATATTATCATGTATCTCTGTATACAGTGAGCTCCCGCTAATGGTGACTACAGACAGAATCATATAATGTATCTCTGTATACAGGGAGCTCCTCCTAGTGGTGACTGCAGACAGGATCTTATCATGTATTTCTGTATACAGGGAGCTCCCCCTAGTGGTGTCTGCAGACAGAATCTTATCATGTACCTCTGTACACAGGGAGCTCCCCTAGTGGTGACTGCAGACAGAATACTATCATGTATCTCTGTATACAGGGAGCTCCCCCTAGTGGTGACTGCAGACAGGATCTTATCATGTATCTCTGTATACAGGGATCTCCCCCTAGTGGTGGCTGCAGACAGAATATTATCATGTATCTCTGTATACAGGGAGCTCCCCCTAGTGGTGACTGCAGACAGGATCTTATCATGTATCTTTGTATACAGGGAGCTCCTCCTAGTGGTGGCTGCAGACAGAATACTATCATGTATCTCTATACACAGGCAGATCTCCCTAGTGGGTACTGTAGAAAGGATCTTATTATGCATCTCTGTATACAGGGAGCTCCCCCTAGTGGTGACTGCAGACAGTATTTATCATGTATCTCTGTATACAGGAAGCTCCCCCTAGTGGTGGCTGCAGACAGAATCTTATCATGTATCTCTGTATACAGGAAGCTCCCCCTAGTGGTGGCTGCAGACAGAATCTTATCATGTTATACAGGGAGCTCCCCTAGTGGTGACTGCAGACAGGATCTTATCATGTATCTCTGTATACAGGGACCTCCCCCTAGTGGTGGCTGCAGACAGAATCTTATCATGTATCTATGTACAGGGAGCTTCCCCTAGTGGTGGCTGCAGACAGAATCTTATCATGTATCTCTGTATACAGGGAGCTCCCCCTAGTGGTGACTGCAGACAGGATCTTATCATGTATCTCTGTATACAGGGACCTCCCCTAGTGGTGGCTGCAGACAGAATCTTATCATGTATCTATGTACAGGGAGCTCCCCTAGTGGTGACTGCAGACAGGATCTTATCATGTATCTCTGTATACAGGGAGCTCCCCCTAGTGGTGACTGCAGACAGAATCTTATCATATATCTCTGCATACCTGAACCTCCCCTAGCTGGCTGCAGAAAAAGATGATTGTATATCACTATACAGAAATTGTATCGTAATCGGGGCAGCAGACACTAGAATGTCAATTATTTACTTTTCTTTACTGATACAAAGTGATAAACAACATTATTTATAGATATGGTGGGTCAGATTACTTCTGCCATTTGAACAGGAGATAGGAGAGCAAATACAAAAAACACTTTCTAGTAAGTGTTTATCTCACCACCTAAGCTGATTCTGCTCAGAACTGCTATATAATGACCTCCATGATGCTTTGTTTTCCAGTGTTTCATCTTACCCTTAAGAACTGTATTCACAGCTACACTACTCAGTACTGCAGTATAATGTCCTCCACACTGTTTCTGTTTTCCAGTAAAGGTTTTATCTCACAGCTTCACTGCTCAGTTCTGCTGTATGATGTGCTCCATTGTACGTCTGTTTTCCAATAAGTTTTATATCTCACCCCAGAACAGGACTCACAGCTACACTGCGCAGTATTGATGTATAATGTCCTCTATACTGCGTCTGTTTTCCAGTAAGTCTTATATCTCACCCCAGAACTGGACTCACAGCTACACTGCTCATTACTGCTGTATATTGCTGTCCATGCTACTTATGATTTCCAGTAAGTGTTTTATCTCACCTGCAAAACTCGATTCACAGCTACACTGCTCAGTTCTGCTGTATAATGTCCTTCATACTGCTGCTGCTTCTTCTGAAGATATTCTATATAGAGTTAGGAATCCCTAATCCTTGCTGTATATTGCCCTCCATGCTGCTTCTGCTTTCCAATAAGTGTTTCATCTCACCACCAGAACTGGATTCACAGCTACACTGCTCAGTTCTATATAATGCCCTCCATGCTGCTGCTGCTTCTTCTGAAGATATTCTATATAAAGTTAGGAGTTAGTTAGAGTTAGAGGAGCAGTTATCTATAATCCTCGCTGTATATTGCCCTCCTTGCTGCTTCTGCTTTCCAATAAGTGTTTCATCTCACCACCAGAACTGGATTCACAGCTACACTGCTCAGTTCTGTATAATGCCCTCCATGCTGCTGCTGCTGCTTCTGAAGATATTCTATATAGAATTAGGAGAGCAGCAATCGCTAACGTCTGTCTGTGAGTACTCTGTATTGGAGACATCATAGTAGCTCAACTCCACCCACTAGCTCAGAGACAACTGAAGATTGGTGAAAAATGCAGATTACAAGACATACATGGGCCACATATAGAGTGTTTCCTTCTATACACATCACAGTGTATCCTGAGCAGTTGTTTGACCCAAGAGCTTGCAATCGTCCCAACATATAAGCAATAGGAAAAACTAATAAAATCTGCTTTATTTATGTCTCAGGGGCAAACCGGAGATCCAAGAACAAGAGGAGAATATAAAACAACAAGTGACTCCCCAACACAAAGGATAACGGACACGAGCGGCAGGGATGATGCCGGCTGACTCCAGGCCCGGTTTCAGCTCTGGTTGCAGTCTCAGCCCTCCCGCACCGCCGCATTATGCCGATAAGATGGAGGAATCTTTAAGATTTAACCTGTGCGGGAGAATGACACAAAATAATACGGCAAAGGAAAAATGGAGCGAAAGTATAAAGCGTCTCGGCAGCGAAGCCCACACAGAATGTAATACAGCAGAGAATGTGCAGCAATTAGCAGAACCACAAAAAGGCTGCCAAATACATGGAGAGGGGCTGGAGGTGTGCGAGCGCTAGATAAACACTGTAACGGGGAGGCTGGAACCCAGAAAGAACAGGGGGATCCGCAGTGCAACATCCCCATCTACTGGTCACAGTGTGCAACAGCGGGAAGAAAACCGCCACATTGTGCTGCAGAAACAAAGATATGGAGCCAATAATGGAAATGATGAGCCCATTCTGTTTATGGTTCAATATTGTGCTCTTAACTGTTTCAAGAGAAACAATGGGATCTTAGGGGTAAAGGTTCTCCAAATGGAGAGTACCATAAATCCTAAGTCATATAAAAAGGCTTGTTAAAGAGTCAATTATGACATTTAGGATTGCTACTTCCAATAGGTGGCGCTAGAGTTCTTCTACTTCCTCCCTGAAGTGACAATTTTGCATATGAGGAGACCTAAACGCCGTAATGCTCCTCTGGGAAGTATGCAGATTGAACTCTAGTGCCACCTATTGGAAGTAGCAATCCTAAATGTCAAAATCAACCCTTTAACGAGCCTTGTCATACTACTTAGGATAATAATAACCAAACCAGAATCTCAGTTTGTAGACACAGTGTATCAGGGTTTCTGCTCCTCGGGTCAGTGCAAAGTATTGGATCTGATCTGGCTGTATGAGAGGCTAAGTGGGGTATAAGGGTAAGGCTGCTTCTTGTGGAGAGTGACATGCCAGGATGAGGAGACTTAAATGCCTTGTAATGCTCCTCTGGAGAATTAGATATGCAAAATGTCTCTTTAGAGAGGCAGAGGAATTGAACTCTAGCGCCACCTATTGGACGTAACACCATCGTAAAAGTCAATATTTGCCATTTACCGAGCTTTCTCATATGACTATATATGACTAGGATATAAGCCAAACCAGGATCTCAGTTTGCAGACACGACGGTGTATCAGGGTGTTGCTCCTTACCAGTGCAAAGTATGAGATCTGATCTGGCAGTGTGAGATGCTATGTGGGGTCTAAGGGGTGCGGTTTCTCCTTGTGGAGAGTGACATGCCAGTAATTGGGAGACATAAATGCATTGAAATGCTCCACTGAAAAATTAAATGTAAATTCCGTCTTCATGGAACTTTAACGCCACCTATTGGAAGTAGCAATCCTAAAAGTCAATATCAACCTTTTAATGAACCTTGTCATATGACTTAGGATAAAAGTCAAACCAGAACCTCAATTTTCAGACATAGTGTTTAGGGGTGTAGACCCTCATCAGTGCAAAGTATGAGATGTGATTTGGATTTGGCTGTGTCAGAGGCTAAGAATGGGATCTAAGTCTCCTCATACTCTCATGTCACTCTCCACAAAGAGAAACCTTATCACTTAGACCCCACTACCCTCTCACATATCCAGATCAGATCTAATACATTGCACTGACGAGGGGCAAATACCCCGAAACACCGAGTCTGCAAACAGAGATTCTGGTCTGGCTTTTATCCTAAGTCATGACATTGTTTCAGCTGCTCAAATTGCTGCTCCGTACCCCATGCTTTACATTACAGCTCTGCTCCAATCAATGACTTTAGATTTTCTATTTTAGAGTATTAAACAATAAGAAGTCACCTCCTGCAGATACTTAGATTTTACCTCTATCCCTTATGCTTTACACTTCCGCTCTGCTTCATCAGGACACAGGTTCCTTCAGCTCAGCTGCATTGTTTAGAGACGCTTGAGATCCACTGAATCCTCCTCCAGGTCAGCTACTTTCTGACCTCCAAAACTGCAGCTGTTTTTGTACATTGGCTACTCTAGTTTATTATTATTATTATTATTATTATTACTATTATTTATTTATAGCGCCATTAGATTCTATGGCACTTTACATGAGGAGGGGTAGATGAGGACAAGTACAATATATGTGGACAATCAAGTCATCCAGGTAGGAGAGGAGAGAGGACCCTGCCTGCGAGGGCTCACAGTCTACAAGGGATGGGTGAGGATACCATAGGTGTGGAGAGAGGACCCTGCCCACGAGGGCTCACAGTCTACAAGGGATGGGTGAGGATACAGTAGGTGAGGAGAGAGGACCCTGCCCATGAGGGGTCACAGTCTACAAGGGATGGGTGAGGATACAGTAAGTGAGTGGAGAGAGGACCCTGCCCACGAGGGCTCACAGTCTACAAGGGATGGGTGAGGATACAGTAGGTGAGAGGAGAGAGGACCCTGCCCATGAGGGGTCACAGTCTACAAGGGATGGGTGAGGATACAGTAAGTGAGAGGAGAGAGGACCCTGCCCACGAGGGCTCACAGTCTACAGGGGATGGGTGAGGATACAGTAGAAGAGGAGAGAGGACCCTGCCCATGAGGGCTCACAGTCTACGAGGGATGGGTGAGGAATCTGAGGATACAGTAGGAGGGGGTAGTGCCGATCGTGAGTCGGTGCAGTGGACGAGTCTCATTGTAGGTTGTATTTTTGTCGGAAGAGGCTTCTTTTGAAGGATTCTAGGGTAGGCGAGTTTCTGATGTGTTGTGGGAGAGAGTTCCAGAGAATAGCGGATGCACAGGAGAAATCCTGTATGCGGTTGTGAGAGGAGGAAATAAGAGGGGAGTAGAGGAGAAGCTCTTGGGAGGATCGCAGGTTGCGTGAGGGGAGGTATCAGGAGACCATGTTGGAGATGTATGGAGGGGACAGGTTGTGAATGGGTTTGTATGTCTTGAAACGGGATCTATGAGGAGTGGGGAGTCAGTGAAGGGCTTGGCAGAGGGGGGAGACAGGGGAGTAGCAGGCAGCGAAGTTTAGGATTGATTGACAAGGTGCAAGGGAGGTAGCGGGGAGGCCGGTAAGCAGGAGGTTGCAGTAGTTAAGGCGGAAGATGATGAGAGCATGAATTAGTGTTTTGGCAGTGTCATGGTCAAGGAAAGTGCGAATTAGGGAAATGTTTGTGAGCTGAAGTCGGCAGGTGGTGTCGAGAGCTTGGATGTGATGCTTGAAGGAGAGGGAAGAGTCGAGGATTATGATTCACCCTGGGGTCTATGGGAACTCGGTACCCGGGCGTTGTTCTGGGGTGCTGTCTCGGTGGCTGGTATCCAGGCCCATAGCCCTGATGGTCTACTGAAAATTGGGGAAAAAGGGATAAATGTCTCGTGACGCCACCTGCAGTTCTGTTGATGCTCACCAGCGCCGCTGTCAGACCGCCGGGGATGATGGCATTGCAGCTAGATGGATTGGCTCCCTGCAGGCGGAGCAGATCCCCAGGGCAGTTGGATGGTATAGTTCATGCAGAAAGAGACACTGAGGTGTGTTAACTCTATACGGGTACTTTACTGGAAACCGGTGATGATGGCATGCAGGTTTACAGTTACACAGTCTTTGTGGGTAGCTGGCCGGGTAGTCACTGAGGAGGATAACGTCTTTTGAGGCTCCCAGAGAGAACCTTCTGCTTACTTTCACTGTCCCGAAGGAGTCGGGACTCTTAGATAGGCCCACGACCTACCGGTGTTGACGGCTCAGGGATAGACTCCTGCACCGTGATTCAGAGCCAGTTCTCCATTGTGGACTAGAATTCCCCCGGAATGTAGCAGATCCGGCATTGGGTCTCCTCCTTCCGTCTGGGCAGCCATTCCTTTCAGGCACCCTCCCTGGGGGGTCCCCTTTAGGGCTTCCTCCCTGGTTCATCCCTCAGACTAGACTTGATCTGTCTATGTGTTTCCCGCTCCTTCTACCCTAGCACTCCTCCCACCGGGGCTGGGTCTTCCAGGCAAACAGGTTAACCCTTTAGTCCCCCTATTCTAGGTGTAGGGATGCTGGGATAAGAGCCTCAGGTTGACTTTACACTCCCCAATGACAAGAATACCGCACACTCAGTTATGGGTGCAGTACCCCTGGCACACTGACCAGTGGGGCGCCACAATTACCCCAAGGCACTTGGCGTGGGGGACGGGCAAGAGTGAGCAGTCGTTGACATTAATGGATAGGTTGGGTAGTGGGGGAGAGCAACTTGGGATGAAGACGATGAACTCAGTTTTGTCCATGTTCAGTTTGAGGAAGAGCAGAGACAGAGGAGATGGCGGACAGGCATTGTGGAACTTTGGATAGCAGGGAGGTGATGACAGGTCCAGATAGATAGATTTGGGTGTCGTCGGCGAAGAGATGATACTGAAGGCCGTGGGACTCGATGAGTTGTCCTAGGCTGAGGTTGTAGATGGAGAAGAGTAGTGGTCCCAGAACTGAGCCATGGGGGACACCGACAGATAGGGGGTAGGACGAAGAGGAGGTATGTGAATGGGTGACTGTAAAAGTCCGGGCCGTTAGATATGAGGAGATCCTAGGTCAGTGATGCCAAGAGATTTCAGAATCTTTAGTAGGAGGGAATGGTCTAAGGTGTCGAAGGCGGCAGATACGTCGAGGAGGAGGACGGAGTAGTGTTGCTTGCTTTTATGCAATATTTCTAAGAAGCCATTACATGGCATGACGGGTATACACATAATATAAAGAACCCCGGACTGGATACCCATCTTTCCTCTTTAGGATCAATGCCAAGTGCTATGTGGTGACCCGTCCTGATAGGAGAGATACTGGGACCAATCATAATAGGCCCCTATAGCATTCATGTGTCCTCTAGAAGTGCCGTAACAATAGGGGCCGCAAGAGCTGCGCTACATGGATGATCCATGTGACTGCATGGCAGACCACACAGCCACTATAAGGCCCATGAGTCATGGATGCCCCTGCATCCTAGCTGCGGGCCCATCCTTATACTATCCTCGCCCGTCACTTCCTCTTAGCACAGGTGGGCTTCCATGTGAGTTCCACTGTGCAACACCTATAGAAGGTTTGTGCCACCTCCTCCACATTAGGAGAAGGCAGCACTTCCTGCTTTATGGGTTGCACAGTGGAATGCGCACTGATGACGCCACTTCCTCCTCCTCCTGTGTCTTCAGTTTTTGTGGGGAGACCGGAGCTGTGGGGGAGCCAAGAGAGGTAAATACAGAATTACTTTTTTAGTAAGTGGGTACACTGTGGCCAGAGGATTATAGAGGGGGGAGGGGGGATGCATTACACTATATGGAGAGTTATGACGCTGCATTATACTATTTGGAGGACTATGAGGCTACATTATACTATATGGAGGACTATGAGGCTATATTATACTATTTGGAGGACTATGAAGCTGCATTATACTATATGGAGGGCAATGAGGCTGCATTATACTATATGGAGGGCTATGAGGCTGCATTATACTGTATGGAGGGCTATGAGGCTGCATTATACTATATGGAGGGCTATGAGGATGCATTATGCTGTATGGAGGGCTATGTGGCTGCATTACACTATAATGGAGGACTATGAGGCTGCATTGTACTATATGGAGCACTACAGAGGCTGCATTATACTATATGGAGGACTATGGGGGTGTAATATAGTATATAGAGGACTATGGGGTGTGTATTATACTATATGAAGGGCTATGAGGCTGCATTATACTGTACTATATGAAGGGCTATGAGGCTGCATTATACTATATGAAGGATAATGGGGGTGCATTGTACAGTATGGAGGGCTATGAGGCTGCATTATACTGTATGAAGGATCATGGGGGTGCATTATAATAATTGGATGATGATATGGGCTACCTTACTAATGGGGGACTATGGGATGCATTATAATACATAGAGGACTATCGGGATACATTGTAATATATGGAGGAATATGGGGATGCATTATAATAATGGTGGCGGGAGGAGAAGGACCATATAAACCAGGATGGGGGACACATAAACCAGGATAAGGGTCATATTCCAGTAGGGGGATGATATATAGCAGGTTGAGGGACATTAATACATAATGAAGGGGGAGAGGGGTTAATCTGTGAGTCTTTGTAGGATGTAGAACATTACACAGGGCCCATACACTGACCAATGTGGGGGGAGTCTACATTTCGCACCGGGACAATCAGACTTTAGTTACGCCACTCGCCTCTAGGCTACATCTGCCCTTGAATGGAAAGCAGAAAGGCGACAACAAAAATAAATAAACTACAAGTGACTAAACCAGTAAGAAGCCAACAAGAACTAATGAATCAGGGGGAGTCAGCATGTTTTATGTTTTATTTCCACTTCATTATCTAACTTTAAGGAAAGTTTTTCAAACTTTTTGTCAAAAATATCAAGTTACAAAAAGTGGAGAAAAGATGAGAAAAGTGGAGAAAAGATGAGAAAAGTGCTCATTGGTCCTGATGAAGACTGTATAAAAGGGACCTAAACAAGTCTGTGCAGAACTGAGAGGTCGACTACTATGAGGACATCGTGTCTTAGCAAATACAAGTCCCTGATTAGAAAAGAGCTAAAACAAGTCTATTTAATACCAAAAGGCAATCTGCTGTATGGGGCGTCCCATTACCACTAGCAGGTTGTGTCCTATGTTACCTTACAGTTTGATAAGAGACTTAGTTAATAGAGACCTAAAGCCAGTCTGTGCAAACGTGAGAGGCAGTATGTTGTATAGGAAGACAAACAGATCATATCATGCTGTGTTGTTATGTTACCATATTGAGGAAGGCATGGATTCTAAAAAGATGCAGGGATACACCTCACTGTTAATCTAAAACTAGTCTGTGCAAAACAAGAGAGGTAGTCTGTTATATAAGGGGCGGAACCTTCCATTACCGTTTATACACTTAGATGCTATGTTATACAAGTGCACACTTTTGAGGTTTGATAACAGCTAAGTTTCAGGGACCTTAGGCAAGTCTGTGCAGGACAGAGGTGCAGTATACTGTACTGCAAAAACATCGTGTAACGTTTGATGCTACTTATAGTTAAATGACTGTAACCAGATATGACAAATTGAAGGGTCACAACATGCAAATCATTAGGTCTAATTACTAAATCCTACTAGATATTGTAGTAGTAGTAGAAGAAGAAGGAGAGTACAATGTAATAGTAATAGGGTGCAATATAGTAGTAGCGTATGAGTAGTAAAAAGATACTATGTAGTAGTAGTGTACAATGTTGTAGTGCTATGAGTAGTGGAAGGGTACAATGTAGTAGTAGCGGTAGTAGAGTAGTAGTAGTAGTGTACAATGTTGTAGCGTTATGAGAAGTGGAAGGGTAGAATGTAGTAGTAGTAGCAATAGGATACAATGCTGTAGTATTAGTGGTAGTAGTGGGGGACAATGTAGTAGTATTAGTAGTGGCAGCAGTAGTATTTTAGTACAATGTAGCAGTATGAGTAGTAAAAAGATACTATGCAGTGGTAGTAGTGTACAATATTGTAGTGCTATAAGTATTGGAAGGGTACAATATAGTAGTATTAATAGTAGTAGGGTACAATGTTATAGTGCTATGAGTAGTAGTATGGTACAATGTAGTAGTAATAGTAGTAGAAATGGTAGTAGTAGTAGGGTACAATGTAGTATTAGCGGTTGCAGTAGGGTACACAGTAGCAGTATGAGTAGTAAAGGGATATTTTGCAGTAGTAGTAGTAGTGTACAATATTGTAGCGCTATGAGTAGTGGAAGGGTACAATATAGCAGTAGTAGTAGTGTACAATGGCGCTATGAGTAGTGGAAGGGTATAATATAGTAGTGGTAGTGTACAATGTTGTAGCGCTATGAGTAGTGGAAGGTTACAATATAGCAGTAGCAGTAGTAGAGTAGTAGTAGTGTACAATGTTGTAGCGTTATGAGAAGTGGAAGGGTACAATGCAGTAGTAATAGTAATAGGATACAATGCAGTAGTAGTAGGGTACAATGTAGTAGTATGAGTAGTAAAGGGAAACTTTGCAGTAGTAGTAGTGTTGTACAATGTTGTAGCGCTATGAGTAGTGGAAGGGTACAATATAGTAGTAGCAGTAGTAGAGTAGTAGTAGTAGTAGGGTACAATGTTGTAGTAGCCGTTGTAGTAGTAGGGTACACAGTAGTAGTATGAGTAGTAAAGGGATACTTTGCAGTAGTAGTAGTGTACAATGTTGTAGCGCTATGAGTAGTGGAAGGGTACAATGTAGCAGTTGCAGTAGTAGGGCACAATGTAGTAATAATAGTAGTAGAAGTGCTAGTAGTAGTAGGGTACAATGTTGTACTAGCCATTGTAGTAGTAGGGTACACAGTAGTAGTATGAGTAGTAAAGGGATACTTTGCAGTAGTAGTAGTATTAGTAGTAATAATCAGGGGTAAAATATATAATAACTTAGGTCCGGTAGTTCAATGCAGAATGTGCTGAATATTATTATCATGAATTCTTATTATATTCTATCTAATGATCTTGATTATTGTATCATAATGATGACTAAAACCTTGATGTTACCACTGTACTACAATAAATGAATCACTTAAACGTGAGCCATGTGTGAAGGAGTTGGAGTGGGGTACGTTGAGGAGTCGTATTCGGGGTCTTGGCTCACTGACCCCACAGCCCTGGTAGTAATAGTAGCAGTCACTGCAGTGGAGCTGGTAACAATATCACATGTAACGTCCCCCAAGTAATGACCCTGTGGTCCTGTTCCACCGTCTGGTCCTGATCCAGTCCTCCATGATGCTTCTCCAATATGTACAGAGCTCCCTCCTAATTAAGTGATGGAAGGTTTTGGCAGTCCAGAGTTGTCCGCTTTGGCCCCACGGTTAGTTTGACGTCCGCGATATTCAATTTTAAATGAATGATGGAGCAGGTCTGGTGAAAGAAGACACACAGAAGACATTAATGATCTACAGAGAAGACATAACCTGATAGGACCTGACCTCCTGGGTATAATGGACATTGGCCAGACTGAGGAACTAGGCACCATATTCCCCATAACTCGTGGTATTTTGAGCAGTGTCATCTACTACACCCAGAATTGGTATAAAGTAGAGGACCACATAACCACGTGGTCAAGATGACGAGGGGAGCATGTGATTGAAGAGGTTTTAGTAACATGGGCACAATTATAAAGCAACAACACCACAATAGACCACAAATAGTAACGACTGATCAATGGTGTCCACCATGGTGGTGCATGTGCTGGTAATGAATTATCTACCATGCCATGATAAAGCATGGAGATCCAACCAGATTGCTCAAAGAAAAAGCCCCATTACCTTAAGAAGAAGTGCATTTATCATGTCTTCGGGGCTTCCACTGTTGGGACTTGAGATCCTGACTTTCAGCACCATGCTTCCTAATAACAATACAATCATTAAACTTACAGACAACACATGAAGGTCTCCTTGTCTCTCTGTATATCAGGTATGGTGTTGCTTACCACTGGTTGAGGGTTGAGATGTTGAGGGACCAAAGGAAACATTACCACCACCGGGACTTGTAGTGTTGACTATGGAGAGGACGGATTTTTCATCAGTGGAGTCAATACCCGTTTTTGTTATTGGATTAAGATTAATAGCGGCCTCAGATGTATTGATTGTCAAGTTCGTCAGTTTAGTAGCCATGGCATGGGTCGTTGAGCTAGTAGATGTAGTAGTAGATGACAGACTGGCTGTGGTCTTAGTTGTAGTAGTAGATGGTAGACTGGCTGTGGTCTTAATTGTTATAGTAGATGGTAGACTGGCTGTGGTCTTAATTGTTATAGTAGATGGTAGACTGGCTGTGGTCTTGGCTGTAGTAGTAGATGGTAGACTGGCTGTGGTCTTGGCTGTAGTAGTAGATGGTAGACTGGCTGTGGTCTTGGCTGTAGTAGTAGATGGTAGACTGGCTGTGGTCTTGGCTGTAGTAGTAGATGGTAGACTGGCTGTGGT
Organism: Allobates femoralis; assembly: GCA_033576535.1. Taxonomy (NCBI): domain Eukaryota; kingdom Metazoa; phylum Chordata; class Amphibia; order Anura; family Aromobatidae; genus Allobates; species Allobates femoralis. Next base: position 13,546,423 of record JARQOC010000005.1, on the reverse strand, counting down.
CTTGGCTGTAGTAGTAGATGGTAGACTGGCTGTGGTCTTGGCTGTAGTAGTAGATGGTAGACTGGCTGTGGTCTTGGCTGTAGTAGTAGATGGTAGACTGGCTGTGGTCTTGGCTGTAGTAGTAGATGGTAGACTGGCTGTGGTCTTGGCTGTAGTAGTAGATGGTAGACTGGCTGTGGTCTTGGCTGTAGTAGTAGATGGTAGACTGGCTGTGGTCTTCGCTGTAGTAGTAGATGACAGACTGGCTGTGGTCTTGGCTGTAGTAGTAGATGGTAGACTGGCTGTGGTCTTGGCTGTAGTAGTAGATGGTAGACTGGCTGTGGTCTTGGCTGTAGTAGTAGATGGTAGACTGGCTGTGGTCTTGGCTGTAGTAGTAGATGGTAGACTGGCTGTGGTCTTAGCTATAGTAGTAGATGGTAGACTGGCTGTGGTCTTAGCTATAGTAGTAGATGGTAGACTGGCTGTGGTCTTGGCTGTAGTAGTAGATGGTAGACTGGCTGTGGTCTTGGCTGTAGTAGTAGATGGTAGACTGGCTGTGGTCTTGGCTGTAGTAGTAGATGGTAGACTGGCTGTGGTCTTCGCTGTAGTAGTAGATGACAGACTGGCTGTGGTCTTGGCTGTAGTAGTAGATGGTAGACTGGCTGTGGTCTTGGCTGTAGTAGTAGATGGTAGACTGGCTGTGGTCTTGGCTGTAGTAGTAGATGGTAGACTGGCTGTGGTCTTGGCTGTAGTAGTAGATGGTAGACTGGCTGTGGTCTTAGCTATAGTAGTAGATGGTAGACTGGCTGTGGTCTTAGCTATAGTAGTAGATGGTAGACTGGCTGTGGTCTTGGCTGTAGTAGTAGATGGTAGACTGGCTGTGGTCTTGGCTGTAGTAGTAGATGGTAGACTGGCTGTGGTCTTGGCTGTAGTAGTAGATGGTAGACTGGCTGTGGTCTTGGCTGTAGTAGTAGATGGTAGACTGGCTGTGGTCTTGGCTGTAGTAGTAGATGGTAGACTGGCTGTGGTCTTAGCTGTAGTAGTAGATGGTAGACTGGCTGTGGTCTTGGCTGTAGTAGTAGATGGTAGACTGGCTGTGGTCTTGGCTGTAGTAGTAGATGGTAGACTGGCTGTGGTCTTGGCTGTAGTAGTAGATGGTAGACTGGCTGTGGTCTTGGCTGTAGTAGTAGATGGTAGACTGGCTGTGGTCTTGGCTGTAGTAGTAGATGGTAGACTGGCTGTGGTCTTGGCTGTAGTAGTAGATGGTAGACTGGCTGTGGTCTTAGCTGTAGTAGTAGATGATAGACTGGCTGTGGTCTTGGCTGTAGTAGTAGATGGTAAACTGGCTGTGGTCTTAGCTGTAGTAGTAGATGATAGACTGGCTGTGGTCTTGGCTGTAGTAGTAGATGGTAAACTGGCTGTGGTCTTAGCTGTAGTAGTAGATGATAGACTGGCTGTGGTCTTAGCTGTAGTAGTAGATGGTAAACTGGCTGTGGTCTTGGCTGTAGTAGTAGATGGTAGACTGGCTGTGGTCTTGGCTGTAGTAGTAGATGGTAGACTGGCTGTGGTCTTGGCTGTAGTAGTAGATTGTAGACTGGCTGTGGTCTCAGGTGTATTAGTAGATGGCAGACTGACTGTGGTCTTTGTTGTAGTATTAGGTGGTATATTAGCTGTGGTCTTAGTTGTAGTAATAGATGGTAGACTGACTGTAATCTTACTTGTAATATTAGATGGTAGATTGGCTGTGGTCTCAGTTGTGGTAGTAGATGGTAGACGGGTTGTGTTTTCAGTAGTAATAGTAGATGGTAGAATGACTGTAGCTTTAGCTGTAATAGTAGATGGTAGATGGTCTGTAGTCTTGGTTGTAGTAGTAGTAAATAGCAGACTGACAGTTGTTTCAGTTGTGATAGTAGATGGCTGACTGGCTATGGTCTCAGCTATAGTAGTAGATGGTAGACTGGCTGGAGTCTGAGTTGTAGTAGATGGTAGACTGGCTGGAGTCTGAGTTGTAGTAGATGGTAGACTGGCTGGAGTCTGAGTTGTAGTAGATGGTAGACTGGCTGGAGTCTGAGTTGTAGTAGATGGTAGACTGGCTGGAGTCTGAGTTGTAGTAGATGGTAGACTGGCTGGAGTCTGAGTTGTAGTAGATGGTAGACTGGCTGGAGTCTTAGCTGTAGTAGATGGTAGACTGGCTGGAGTCTGAGTTGTAGTAGATGGTAGACTGGCTGGAGTCTTAGTTGTAGTAGATGGTAGACTGGCTGGAGTCTTAGTTGTAGTAGATGGTAGACTGGCTGGAGTCTTAGTTGTAGTAGATGGTAGACTGGCTGGAGTCTGAGTTGTAGTAGATGGTAGACTGGCTGGAGTCTGAGTTGCAGTGGTTGATAGACTGGCTGGAGTCTTACTCGTTGTAGTGTGTGATAGACGGGCTGTGGTCTCAGTTGTGATAGGGGATCGTAAACTGGCTGTGGTCTCAGATGTGGTAGTAGATGGTAGACTGCCGTGTGTCTCAGTTGTGGGTAGTAGATTGTAGGCTGGCTGTGGTCTCAGTTATGATAGTGGATGATAGACTGGCTCTGGCCTCAGTTGTGGTAGTAGATGGTAGATTGGCTGTAGTCTCGTTGCGGTAGATGGTAGACTGCCTGTGGTCTCAGTTGTGGTAGTAGATGGTAGCCTGGCTGTGGTCTCAGTTATGATAGTGGATGATAGACTGGCTCTGGCCTCCGTTGTGGTAATAGATGAAAGATTGGCAGTGGCATCAGTTGTTTTAGTAAATGGTAGACTGCCTGTGGTCTCAGATGTGATAGTGAATGGTAGACTGACTATGGTCCCAGTTGTGGTAGTAGATGGTTGACTGGCTGTGGTCTCAGTTGTGGTAGTAAATGGTAGACTGGCTGTGGCGTCAGTTGCGACAGTTGATGGTAGACTGGCTCTGGCCTCCGTTGTGGTAGTAGATGGTAGATTGGCTGTCATCTCGGTTGCGGTAGATGGTAGACTGCTGAGGTCTCAGATGTTATAGTAGATGGTAGACTGGCTGTGGTCTCAATTGTGGTAGTAATGGTAGATTGGCTGTAGTCTCAGTTGCGGTAGATGGTAGACTGCCTGTGGTCTCAAATGTGGTAGTAGATGGTAGATTGGCTGTAGTCTCGGTTGCGGTAGATGGTAGACTGCCTGTGGTCTCAGTTGTGGTAGTAGATGGTAGACTGCCTGTGGTCTCAGTTGTGGTAGTAGATGGTAGACTGGCTGTGGTCTCAGTTGTGGTAGTAGATGGTAGACTGCCTGTGGTCTCAGTTGTGGTAGTAGATGGTAGACTGGCTGTGGTCTCAGTTGTGGTAGTAGATGGTAGACTGGCTGTGGTCTCAGTTGTAGTAGATGGTAGATTGGCTGTAGTCTCGGTTGCGGTAGATGGTAGACTGGCTGTGGTCTCAGTTGTGGTAGTAGATTGTAGGCTGGCTGTGGTCTCAGTTATGATAGTGGATGATAGACTGGCTCTGGCCTCCGTTGTGGTAATAGATGAAAGATTGGCTGTGGTCTCAGTTGTTTTAGTAGAATGTAGACTGTCTGTGGTCTCAGTTGTGGTAGTAGATTGTAGGCTGGCTGTGGTATCAACTGTGGTAGTGGATGGTAGACTGGCTCTGACCTCCGTTGTGGTAATAGATGGCAGATTGGCAGTGGCATCAGTTGTGGTAGTAGATGATAGACTGCCTGTGGTCTCATTTGTTTTAGTAGATGGTAGACTGGCTGTGGTTTCATCTGTGGTAGTAGAAGGTAGACTGCCTGTGGTCTCAGTTGTGATTGCAGATGGTAAACTGCCTGTGGTCTCAGTTGTGATCGTGGATGGTAGACTGGCTGTGGTCTCACTTGTGGTAGTAGATGGTAGACTGGCTGTGGTCTCAGTTGTGATCGTGGATGGCAGACTGGCTGTGGTCTCAGTTGTGATCGTGGATGGTAGACTGGCTGTGGTCTCACTTGTGGTAGTAGATGGTAGACTGGCTGTGGTCTCAGTTGGGGTATTAGATGGTAGACTGGCTGTGGTCTCACTCGTGGTAGTGGATGGGAGACTGGCTGTGGTCTCAGCTGTGGTAGTAGATGGTAGACTGGCTGTTTCCTCAGTTGTGTTAGCAGATGGTAGACTGCCTGTGGTCTCAGTTGTGGTAGTGGATGATAGACTGGATATTATCTCAGTTGTGGTAGTAAATGGTAGACTGACTGTGATGTCAGTTGTGGTTGTAGGTGGTAGACTGGCTGTGGTTTCATCTGTGGTAGTAGATGGTAGACTGGCTGTGGTCTCAGTTGTTGTTGTAGGTGGTAGATATGCTTTGGTCTCACTTGTGGTAGTAGATGGTAAACTGGCTGCGGCATCAGTTGTGGTAGTGGATGATAGACTTGCTGTGGTCTCAGTTGTGATAGTGGATGATAGACTGGCTGTGGTCTCAGTTGTGATAGTGGATGGGAGACTGGCTATGGACTCAGTTGGGGTATTAGATGGTAGACTGGCTGTGGTCTCACTTGTGGTAGTGGATGGTAGACTTGCTGTGGTCTCAGTTGGGGTATTAGATGGCAGACTTGCTGTGGTCTCAGTTGGGGTATTAGATGGTAGACTGGCTGTGGTCTCAGTTGGGGTATTAGATGGCAGACTTGCTGTGGTCTCAGTTGGGGTATTAGATGGTAGACTGGCTGTGGTCTCACTTGTGGTAGTGGATGGGAGACTGGCTGTGGTCTCACTTGTGGTAGTAGATGATAGACTGGCTGTGGTCTCAGTTGGGGTATTAGATGGTAGACTTGCTGTGGTCTCAGTTGGGGTATTAGATGGTAGACTGGCTGTGGTCTCAGTTGGGGTATTAGATAGTAGACTGGCTGTGGTCTCAGTTGGGGTATTAGATAGTAGACTTGCTGTGGTCTCACTCGTGGTAGTGGATGGTAGACTGGCTGTGGTCTCAGTTGTGGTATTAGATGGTAGGCTGGCTGTGGTCTCAGTTGTGATAGTGAATGGGAGAACTGGCTGTGGTCTCATTTGGGGTATTAGATGGTAGACTAGCTGTGGTCTCAGTTGGGGTATTAGATGGTAGACTTGCTGTGGTCTCATTCGTGGTAGTGGATGGTACACTGGCTGTGGTCTCAATTGGGGTAGTGGATGATAGACTTGCTGTGGTCTCACTTGTGGTAGTGGATGGTAGACTGGCTGTGGTCTCAGTTGTGGTAGTGGATGATAGACTTGCTGTGGTCTCACTTGTGGTAGTGGATGATAGACTGGCGGTGGTCTCAGTTGTGATAGTGGATGATAGACTGGCTGTGGTCTCAGTTGGGGTATTAGATAGTAGACTTGCTGTGGTCTCACTTGTGGTAGTGGATGGTAGACTGGCTGTGGTCTCACTTGTGGTAGTGGATGATAGACTGGCGGTGGTCTCAGTTGTGATAGTGGATGATAGACTGGCTGTGGTCTCAGTTGGGGTATTAGATAGTAGACTTGCTGTGGTCTCAGTTGGGGTAGTAGATGATAGACTGGCTGTAGTCTCAGTTGGGGTATTAGATGGGAGACTTGCTGTGGTCTCACTCGTGGTAGTGGATGATAGACTGGCTGTGGTCTCAGTTGGGGTAGTAGATGGTAGACTGGCTGTGGTCTCAGTTGGGGTATTAGAGGGTAGACTTGCTGTGGTCTCACTCGTGGTAGTGGATGATAGACTGGCTGTGGTCTCAGTTGGGGTAGTAGATGGTAGACTGGCTGTGATCTCAGTTGGGGTATTAGATGGTAGACTGGCTGTGGTCTCAGTTGTGATAGTGGATGATAGACTGGCGGTGGTCTCAGTTGGGGTATTAGATGATAGACTGGCTGTGGTCTCAGTTGGGGTATTAGATGGTAGACTGGCTGTGGTCTCACTCGTGGTAGTAGATGATAGACTGGCGGTGGTCTCAGTTGGGGTATTAGATGGTAGACTTGCTGTGGTCTCAGTTGGGGTAGTAGATGGTAGACTTGCTGTGGTCTCACTCGTGGTAGTGGATGATAGACTGGCGGTGGTCTCAGTTGGGGTATTAGATGGTAGACTTGCTGTGGTCTCAGTTGGGGTATTAGATGGTAGACTTGCTGTGGTCTCAGTTGGGGTAGTAGATGGTAGACTTGCTGTGGTCTCACTCGTGGTAGTGGATGATAGACTGGCGGTGGTCTCAGTTGGGGTATTAGATGGTAGACTGGCTGTGGTCTCAGTTGGGGTATTAGATGGTAGACTGGCTGTGGTCTCAGTAGTGGTAGTGGATGATAGACTGGCGGTGGTCTCAGTTGTGTTTGTAGGTAGTTTACTTGCTCCAGCCTCAGCTGTTGTAGATACTAGCCTAGTCTCAGCTATGGATGGAGAAGGCAGACTATCATGGGTCTCCAATGTGCTTGCAGATAATAGACTGTTACTTGTCTCAGTTGTGTCACCAGAACTTGCGCTGATTCCAGTTTCCACTGTGGAATAAGATGATGACAAGTCTGAGATGGATGATATTATAGTCTTGGCTCCTGATGTAGTAGATGGTGGCTTAGCAGTCCCAGGATCCAATGTAGAAGCATAAGTCATGATGGTATTAGTGGCATCACTTGTCGTAGTTGTCCTGAGGGTCGTGTCGCTATCTCCAGTAGAGGAGGGCACGGCTCTTGTTGTAGATGTCGGAGGGGCACTCAGGGTGGTAGCCTGTCCTGCACTGGTATTAAGCTTTTGCTGTATTATTTGTTGTATCATCCCCCATAGGGATAATGTGGTCACTTGATCTGACATTGACAGTTGTGTTGATATTGATGTATTTGGATAGATTGTGGTGATATCAGTAGTAACATTAGAAAAATCCCAAGTATTAGCAGAATTATTTTCAGTATCTATCAATGATGTAGACAAATTTAGAGATGCCTTATCAGGTGTTATATTAGCAGCCGAGTCCATTATATCACTTCTCACAGTAGAGGGAACAAATAATGAATAATTTCTCATGGTAGCAGCAGTGTCCATTGTACCACCCATCATAGTAGCAGCAGTGTCCATTGTACCATCTATCATAGTAGCAGTGTCCATTGTACCACCTATCATAGTAGCAGCAGTGTCCATTGTACCACCTATCATAGTAGCGGCAGTGTCCATTGTACCACCCATCATAGTAGAAGTAGAGTCTATTGTACCACCTATCATAGTAGCAGCAGTGTCCATTGTACCACCTATCATAGTAGCGGCAGTGTCCATTGTACCACCCATCATAGTAGTAGTAGAGTCCATTGTACCACCTATCATAGTAGCAGCAGTATCCATTGTACCATCGATCATAGTAGCAGTAGAGTCTATTGTACCACCTATCATAGTAGCAGCAGTATCCATTGTACCATCGATCATAGTAGCAGCAGTGTCCATTGTACCATCGATCATAGTAGCAGTAGAGCCCATTTTACCACCTATCATAGTAGCAGTGTCCATTGTGCCACCTATTATAGTACCAGTAGAGTCCATTGTACCATCTATCATAGTAGCAGCAGTGTCCATTGTATGACCTATCATAATAGAAGTAGAGTCCATTGTACCACCTATCATAATAGAAGTAGAGTCCATTGTACCACCCATCATAGTAGCAGTAAAGTCCATTGTACCACCTATCATAGTAGAAGTAGATTCCATTGTACCACCTATCATAGTAGCAGCAGTGTCCATTGTACCACCTATCATAGTAGCAGTAGAGTCCACTGTACCACCTATCATAGTAGCGGCAGTGTCCATTGTACCACCTATTATAGTAGCAGTTGTGTCCATTGTACCACCGATCATAGTAGCAGCAGTGTCCATTGTACCACCTATCATAGTAGCAGCAGTGTCCATTGTACCACCTATCATAGTAGCAGCAGTGTCCATTGTACCGCCTATCATAGTAGCAGCAGTGTCCATTGTACCACCTATCATAGTAGCGGCAGTGTCCATTGTACCACCTATTATAGTAGCAGTTGTGTCCATTGTACCACCGATCATAGTAGTAGCAGTGTCCATTGTGCCACCTATTATAGTACCAGTAGAGTCCATTGTACCACCTATCATAGTAGCAGCAGTGTCCATTGTACCACCTATCATAGTAGCGGCAGAGTCCATTGTACCACCTATCATAGTAGCGGCAGTGTCCATTGTACCATCTATCATAGTAGCAGTAGAGTCCATTGTACCATCTATCATAGTAGCAGCAGTGTCTATTTTACCACCTACCAAAGTAGCAGTAGAGTCCATTGTACCACCGATCATAGTAGCAGCAGTGTCCATTGTACCACCTATCATAGTAGCAGCAGTGTCCATTGTACCACCTATCATAGTAGCAGCAGTGTCCATTGTACCACCGATCATAGTAGCAGCAGTGTCCATTGTACCACCGATCATAGTAGCAGCAGTGTCCATTGTACCACCTATCATAGTAGCAGCAGTGTCTATTTTACCACCTACCAAAGTAGCAGTAGAGTCAATTGTACCACCTATGAAAATAGCAGTAGAGTTTATTGTACCACCTATCATAGTAGCAGCAGTGTCCATTGTACCACCCATCATAGTAGCAGCAGTGTCCATTGTACCATCTATCATAGTAGCAGTAGAGTCCATTGTACCAGCTATCAAAGTAGCGGCAGTGTCCATTGTATCATCTATCATCGTAGCAGCAGTGTTCATTGTACCACCTATCATAATAGCAGTAGAGTCCATTGTACCACCGATCATAGTAGCAGCAGTGTCTATTGTACCACCGATTATAGTAGCAGTGTCCATTGTGCCACCTATTATAGTACCAGTAGAATCCATTTTACCACCGATCATAGTAGCAGCGGTGTCCATTGTACCACCTATCATAGTAGCAGCAGTGTCCATTGTACCACCTATCATAGTAGCAGCAGTGTCCATTGTACCCCCTATCATAGTAGCAGCAGTGTCCATTGTACCCCCTATCATAGTAGCAGTAGAGTCCATTGTATGGCCTATCATAGTAGCAGTAGAGTCCATGGTATCATCGATCATAGTAGCAGCCGTGTCTGTTGTACCACCTATCATAGTAGCAGCAGTGTCCATTGTACCACCTATCATAGTAGCGGCAGTGTCCATTGTGCCACTTATCATAGTAACAGCAGTGTCCATTGAACTACCTATGATAGAAGCAGTAGAGTCCATTGTGCCACCTATCATAGTAGCAGCAGTGTCCATTGTACCACCTATGATGGTAGCAGTAGAGTCCACTGTTTCTCCTGCCATGGTAGCAGTAGAGTCCGATGTTTCTCCTGCCATGGTAGCAGTAGAGTCCATTGTTTCTCCTGCCATGGTAGCAGTAGAGACCATTGTTTCCCCTGCCATGGTAGCAGTAGAGTCCATTGTTTCTCCTGCCATGGTAGCAGTAGAGTCCATTGTTTCCCCTGCCATGGTAGCAGTAGAGTCCGATGTTTCTCCTGCCATGGTAGCAGTAGAGTCCATTGTTTCTCCTGCCATGGTAGCAGTAGAGACCATTGTTTCTCCTGCCATGGTAGCAGTAGAGTCCATTGTTTCTCCTGCCATGGTAGCAGTAGAGTCCATTGTTTCTCCTACCATGGTAGCAGTAGAGTCCATTGTTTCTCCTGCCATGGTAGCAGTAGAGTCCACTGTTTCTCCTGCCATGGTAGCAGTAGAGACCATTGTTTCCCCTGCCATGGTAGCAGTAGAGTCCATTATTTCTCCTGCCATGGTAGCAGTAGAGTCCATTGTTTCTCCTGCCATGGTAGCAGTAGAGACCATTGTTTCTCCTGCCATGGTAGCAGTAGAGTCCATTGTTTCTCCTGCCATGGTAGCAGTAGAGTCCATTGTTTCTCCTGCCATGGTAGCAGTAGAGTCCATTGTTTCTCCTGCCATGGTAGCAGTAGAGTCCATTGTTTCTCCTGCCATGGTAGCAGTAGAGTCCATTGTTTCTCCTGCCATGGTAGCAGTAGAGTCCATTGTTTCTCCTGCCATGGTAGCAGTAGAGACCATTGTTTCCCCTGCCATGGTAGCAGTAGAGTCCATTGTTTCTCCTGCAATGGTAGCAGTAGAGTCCACTGTTTCTCCTGCCATGGTAGCAGTAGAGTCCATTGTTTCTCCTGCCATGGTAGCAGTAGAGTCCATTGTTTCCCCTGCCATGGTAGCAGTAGAGTCCATTGTTTCTCCTGCCATGGTAGCAGTAGAGTCCATTGTTTCTCCTGCCATGGTAGCAGTAGAGACCATTGTTTCCCCTGCCATGGTAGCAGTAGAGTCCATTGTTTCTCCTGCCATGGTAGCAGTAGAGTCCATTGTTTCTCCTGCCATGGTAGCAGTAGAGTCCACTGTTTCTCCTGCCATGGTAGCAGTAGAGTCCATTGTTTCTCCTGCCATGGTAGCAGTAGAGTCCATTGTTTCTCCTGCCATGGTAGCAGTAGAGTCCATTGTTTCTCCTGCCATGGTAGCAGTAGAGACCATTGTTTCCCCTGCCATGGTAGCAGTAGAGTCCATTGTTTCTCCTGCCATGGTAGCAGTAGAGTCCATTGTTTCTCCTGCCATGGTAGCAGTAGAGTCCATTGTTTCTCCTGCCATGGTAGCAGTAGAGTCCATTGTTTCTCCTGCCATGGTAGCAGTAGAGTCCATTGTTTCTCCTGCCATGGTAGCAGTAGAGACCATTGTTTCTCCTGCCATGGTAGCAGTAGAGACCATTGTTTCCCCTGCCATGGTAGCAGTAGAGTCCATTGTTTCTCCTGCAATGGTAGCAGTAGAGTCCACTGTTTCTCCTGCCATGGTAGCAGTAGAGTCCATTGTTTCTCCTGCCATGGTAGCAGTAGAGTCCATTGTTTCCCCTGCCATGGTAGCAGTAGAGACCATTGTTTTCCCTGCCATGGTAGCAGTAGAGTCCATTGTTTCTCCTGCAATGGTAGCAGTAGAGTCCACTGTTTCTCCTGCCATGGTAGCAGTAGAGTCCATTGTTTCTCCTGCCATGGTAGCAGTAGAGTCCATTGTTTCTCCTGCCATGGTAGCAGTAGAGTCCATTGTTTCTCCTGCCATGGTAGCAGTAGAGACCATTGTTTCCCCTGCCATGGTAGCAGTAGAGACCATTGTTTCTCCTGCCATGGTAGCAGTAGAGTCCATTGTTTCTCCTGCCATGGTAGCAGTAGAGTCCATTGTTTCTCCTGCAATGGTAGCAGTAGAGTCCATTGTTTCTCCTGCCATGGTAGCAGTAGAGTCCATTGTTTCTCCTGCCATGGTAGCAGTAGAGTCCATTGTTTCTCCTGCCATGGTAGCAGTAGAGTCCATTGTTTCTCCTGCCATGGTAGCAGTAGAGACCATTGTTTCCCCTGCCATGGTAGCAGTAGAGTCCATTGTTTCTCCTGCCATGGTAGCAGTAGAGTCCATTGTTTCTCCTGCAATGGTAGCAGTAGAGTCCATTGTTTCTCCTGCCATGGTAGCAGTAGAGTCCATTGTTTCTCCTGCCATGGTAGCAGTAGAGTCCATTGTTTCTCCTGCCATGGTAGCAGTAGAGACCATTGTTTCCCCTGCCATGGTAGCAGTAGAGTCCATTGTGTCACTTATATTTGTAGCAGTAGAGTCCATTGTGTCACTTATATTTGTAGCAGTTAGCACTCTAGTAGTATTGTCCAATGTTTCATCTATCAAAAAAGAAGTAGAGTCCATAGTGTCACTTACTGTATTAGTAATACTAGAGTCTATTGTATCACTCATCACATTATCTGTAGAGTCTATGGTGTCCCTTCTCATAGTGGCTGTAGGGTAATCTCCGGGATCAGTGGCGTGCCTTTGCTCGGTGGGGCTGGGCCCAGTCTTTGTTGTTATGACTTTGTCGTCTTTGTATAATGAATCTGTAGATCCGGCCCCGATTCCATCACTGGAGCCGATGTGATCAGATGATGAGGAATCCACACTGCTTGTCACAGTCTCCACAGCTTTAATCCCAATAAGTGACATAAGGTCACCAGTAAGGGATAATGGTGCATTACTGGTGTCCTGCTGTGTATGGGACGTGGTGAAGGATAAGGCAGCAGATTCAGAAGACGTGGTAACAACGCCGAGAGACGTCTGAGCAAACAATGGAGCAACAACTGCAAAGAACAAGTACAGGATCAGTAATGTAATGTATGTACACAGTGACTGCACCAGCAGAATAGTGAGTGCAGCTCTGGAGTATAATACAGGAGATAACTCAGGATCAGTAATGTAATGTATGTACACAGTGAGTACACCAGCAGAATAGTGAGTGCAGCTCTGGAGTATAATACAGGAGGTAACTCAGGATCAGTGATGTAATGTATGTACACAGTGACTGCACCAGCAGAATAGTGAGTGCAGCTCTGGAGTATAATAGAGGAGGTAACTCAGGATCAGTAATGTAATGTATGTACACAGTGACTGCACCAGCAGAATAGTGAGTGCAGCTCTGGAGTATAATACAGGAGGTAACTCAGGATCAGTAATGTAATGTATGTACACAGTGACTGCACCAGCAGAATAGTGAGTGCAGTTCTGGAGTATAATACAGGAGGTAACTCAGGATCAGTAATGTAATGTATGTACACAGTGACTGCACCAGCAGAATAGTGAGTGCAGCTCTGGAGTATAATACAGGAGGTAACTCAGGATCAGTAATGTAATGTATGTACACAGTGACTGCACCAGCAGAATAGTGAGTGCAGTTCTGGAGTATAATACAGGAGGTAACTCAGGATCAGTAATGTCATGTATGTACACAGTGACTGCACCAGCAGAATAGTGAGTGCAGCTCTGGAGGATAATACAGGAGGTAACTCAGGATCAGTAATGTAATGTATGTACACAGTGACTGCACCAGCAGAATAGTGAGTGCAGCTCTGGAGTATAATACAGGAGGTAACTCAGGATCAGTAATGTAATGTATGTACACAGTGACTGCACCAGCAGAATAGTGAGTGCAGTTCTGGAGTATAATACAGGAGGTAACTCAGGATCAGTAATGTCATGTATGTACACAGTGACTGCACCAGCAGAATAGTGAGTGCAGCTCTGGAGGATAATACAGGAGGTAACTCAGGATCAGTAATGTAATGTATGTACACAGTGACTGCACCAGCAGAATAGTGAGTGCAGCTCTGGAGTATAATACAGGAGGTAACTCAGGATCAGTAATGTAATGTATGTACACAGTGACTGCACCAGCAGAATAGTGAGTGCAGCTCTGGAGTATAATACAGGAGGTAACTCAGGATCAGTAATGTAATGTATGTACACAGTGACTGCACCAGCAGAATAGTGAGTGCAGCTCTGGAGTATAATACAGGAGGTAGCTCCAGATCAGTAATGTAATGTATGTACACAGTGACTGCACCAGGAGAATAGTGAGTGCAGCTCTGGAGTATAATACAGGAGGTAACTCAGGATCAGTAATGTCATGTATGTACACAGTGACTGCACCAGCAGAATAGTGAGTGCAGCTCTGGAGTATAATACAGGAGGTAACTCAGGATCAGTAATGTAATGTATGTACACAGTGACTGCACCAGCAGAATAGTGAGTGCAGCTCTGGAGTATAATACAGGAGGTAACTCAGGATCAGTAATGTAATGTATGTACACAGTGACTGCACCAGCAGAATAGTGAGTGCAGCTCTGGAGTATAATACAGGAGGTAACTCAGGATCAGTAATGTAATGTATGTACACAGTGACTGCACCAGCAGAATAGTGAGTGCAGCTCTGGAGTATAATACAGGAGGTAACTCCAGATCAGTAATGTAATGTATGTACACAGTGACTGCACCAGGAGAATAGTGAGTGCAGCTCTGGAGTATAATACAGGAGGTAACTCAGGATCAGTAATGTCATGTATGTACACAGTGACTGCACCAGCAGAATAGTGAGTGCAGCTCTGGAGTATAATACAGGAGGTAACTCAGGATCAGTAATGTAATGTATGTACACAGTGACTGCACCAGCAGAATAGTGAGTGCAGCTCTGGAGTATAATACAGGAGGTAACTCAGGATCAGTAATGTAATGTATGTACACAGTGACTGCCTTAGTCTATCCTCTCCTTACCTGGTGGTGGGCTGATGCTGACACCATAGACTTTTGTTTTGTGTTGATGTGTGGACAGTGATGTAGGGCTGCAGGCGCTGATCTTGGGCTTTGTTGGTTATATTGGTTTTGTGTTTCTGTATATATTGTATATAGGTGTATATGTATGGGTGTAGGTGTTAGGTTGGGAGGTGGGTTTCTCATACGGGACTTTGGGACGCTGGGGCTTAAACTGGTGCTTCCTGATCTGGACTATGGACATTGGACCATGAACTGAGGCAAGAGACGTGGGACCGGCTCTCAGGATGGTGCGGGGGAGGGGAATGGTGAAGGGGGGAGAGGAATGGTGAAGGGGAGGGGGGAAGGGAAAAAAAAAAAATGTGATTGGCTATTGTTTTCCTTATTGTTTTCCTTATTTTTTTTTTTCTTTTGGCAACTGGATCAGGTGTTGATGTATTTAGGGTTAGTGAATATTATGTATATATTGAGGTTTAGGGTTGTATGTATGGTAATACGTGTGTGAGGAGAGAGTGAGCGGCTGGACCAGATCTTGTTATATTGATCATGTTCTGATTGTTACTTTTGTTATGTTTCTGTTATTGTTGTTATGTTTTTCATTTTTATAATAAAAGATCTACAGGAGGTAACTCAGGATCAGTAATGTAATGTATGTACACAGTGACTGCACCAGCAGAATAGTGAGTGCAGCTCTGGAGTATAATACAGGAGGTAACTCAGGATCAGTAATGTAATGTATGTACACAGTGACTGCACCAGCAGAATAGTGAGTGCAGCTCTGGAGTATAATACAGGAGGTAACTCAGGATCAGTAATGTAATGTATGTACACAGTGACTGCACCAGCAGAATAGTGAGTGCAGCTCTGGAGTATAATACAGGAGGTAACTCAGGATCAGTAATGTAATGTATGTACACAGTGACTGCACCAGCAGAATAGTGAGTGCAGCTCTGGAGTATAATACAGGAGGTAGCTCCAGATCAGTAATGTAATGTATGTACACAGTGACTGCACCAGGAGAATAGTGAGTGCAGCTCTGGAGGATAATACAGGAGGTAACTCAGGATCAGTAATGTAATGTATGTACACTGTGACTGCACCAGCAGAATAGTGAGTGCAGCTCTGGAGTATAATACAGGAGGTAACTCAGGATCAGTAATGTCATGTATGTACACAGTGACTGCACCAGCAGAATAGTGAGTGCAGCTCTGGAGTATAATACAGGAGGTAACTCAGGATCAGTAATGTAATGTATGTACACAGTGACTGCACCAGCAGAATAGTGAGTGCAGCTCTGGAGGATAATACAGGAGGTAACTCAGGATCAGTAATGTAATGTATGTACACAGTGACTGCACCAGCAGAATAGTGAGTGCAGCTCTGGAGTATAATACAGGAGGTAGCTCAGGATCGTAATGTAATGTATGTACACAGTGACTGCACCAGCAGAATAGTGAGTGCAGCTCTGGAGTATAATACAGGAGGTAACTCAGGATCAGTAATGTAATGTATGTACACAGTGACTGCACCAGCAGAATAGTGAGTGCAGCTCTGGAGTATAATACAGGAGGTAACTCAGGATCAGTAATGTAATGTATGTACACAGTGACTGCACCAGCAGAATAGTGAGTGCAGCTCTGGAGTATAATACAGGAGGTGAACTCAGGATCAGTAATGTAATGTATGTACACAGTGACTGCACCAGCAGAATAGTGAGTGCAGCTCTGGAGTATAATACAGGAGGTAACTCAGGATCAGTAATGTAATGTATGTACACAGTGACTGCACCAGCAGAATAGTGAGTGCAGCTCTGGAGTATAATACAGGAGGTAACTCAGGATCAGTAATGTATGTAACACAGTGACTGCACCAGCAGAATATGAGTGCAGCTCTGGAGTATAATACGGAGGTATCAGGATCAGTAATGTAATGTATGTACACAGTGACTGCACCAGCAGAATAGTGAGTGCAGCTCTGGAGTATAATACAGGAGGTAACTCAGGATCAGTAATGTAATGTATGTACACAGTGACTGCACCAGCAGAATAGTGAGTGCAGCTCTGGAGTATAATACAGGAGGTAACTCAGGATCAGTAATGTAATGTATGTACACAGTGACTGCACCAGCAGAATAGTGAGTGCAGCTCTGGAGTATATACAAGTAATCAGGATCTGTAATGTAATGTATGTACACAGTGACTGCACCAGCAGAATAGTGAGTGCAGCTCTGGAGTATAATACAGGAGGTAACTCAGGATCAGTAATGTAATGTATGTACACAGTGACTGCACCAGCAGAATAGTGAGTGCAGCTCTGGAGTATAATACAGGAGGTAACTCAGGATCAGTAATTAGTATGTACACAGTGACTGCACCAGCAGAATAGTGAGTGCAGCTCTGGAGTATAATACAGGAGGTAAACTCAGCATTTCAGTAATGTAATGGGTATGTCTACAGACTTTACTGACAGGAGACCTCTGAGGCATAAGTTAAGAGGTAATCATCAGAATGTAACCTATTACCATGATGCCCAGCAGAGTAGTTGGGGTGAGCTGGAGTAAAGCACCCCAGTGTAACCTTCTTGGCGGCTCAGGTATATTTAGTGTGGACACAGTGGACTCAAAGAAAGCCATGGCTCTGCCAGTGATAATACAGAGGACCTCAGGATCAGTAATGTAATGTATGTAAGCAGTGACTGCACACAGAAATAGTGAGTGCAGCTCTGGAGATAATACAGGAGGTAACTCAGGATCAGTAATGTAATGTATGTACACAGTGACTGCACCACAGAAATAGTGAGTGCAGCTCTGGAGTATAATACAGGAGGTAGCTCCAGATCAGTAATGTAATGTATGTACACAGTGACTGCACCAGAGAATAGTGAGTGCAGCTCTGGAGTATAATACAGGAGGTAACTCAGGATCAGTAATGTCATGTATGTACACAGTGACTGCACCAGCAGAATAGTGAGTGCAGCTCTGGAGTATAATACAGGAGGTAACTCAGGATCGTAATGTAATGTATGTACACAGTGACTGCACCAGCAGAATAGTGAGTGCAGCTCTGGAGTATAATACAGGAGGTAACTCAGGATCAGTAATGTAATGTATGTACACAGTGACTGCACCAGCAGAATAGTGAGTGCAGCTCTGGAGGATAATACAGGAGGTAACTCAGGATCAGTAATGTAATGTATGTACACAGTGACTGCACCAGCAGAATAGTGAGTGCAGCTCTGGAGTATAATACAGGAGGTAACTCAGGATCAGTAATGTAATGTATGTACACAGTGACTGCACCAGCAGAATAGTGAGTGCAGCTCTGGAGTATAATACATGGAGGTAACTCAGGATCAGTAATGTCAAAGTATGTACACAGTGACTGCACCAGCAGAATAGTGAGTGCAGCTCTGGAGTATAATACAGGAGGTAACTCAGGATCAGTAATGTAATGTATGTACACAGTGACTGCACCAGCAGAATAGTGAGTGCAGCTCTGAAGTATAATACAGGAGTAACTCAGGATCAGTAATGTAATGTATGTACACAGTGACTGCACCAGCAGAATAGTGAGTGCAGCTCTGGAGTATAATACAGGAGGTAACTCAGGATCAGTAATGTAATGTATGTACACAGTGACTGCACCAGGAGAATAGTGAGTGCAGCTCTGGAGTATAATACAGGAGGTAACTCAGGATCAGTAATGTAATGTATGTACACAGTGACTGCACCAGCAGAATAGTGAGTGCAGCTCTGGAGTATAATACAGGATCTGTAATGTAATGTATGTACACAGTGACTGCACCAGCAGAATAGTGAGTGCAGCTCTGGAGTATAATACAGGAGGTAACTCAGGATCAGTAATGTAATGTATGTACACAGTGACTGCACCAGCAGAATAGTGAGTGCAGCTCTGGAGTATAATACAGGAGGTAACTCAGGATCAGTAATGTAATGTATGTACACAGTGACTGCACCAGCAGAATAGTGAGTGCAGCTCTGGAGTATAATACAGGAGGTAACTCAGTTCATTTGCCAGGTTAGTAATGGGGGTGTCTGATAGACCTTTATCTATAACCTCTGGGCTTAATGTCACAGGTAACATCAACCCCATTACCTATTACCATGATTGCTCCAGCCTGAGGTCAGTTGGGAGGAGCTGGGTAAAGCACCACATTTGCTGTACTCCTGCGTCTTCTTGGCGGCTGCAGGCTGCTATATTTAGGCTGGGAAGGGTCAAATAACCATGGCCCTGTCCAGGATGATAATACCAGCCCTCAGCTGTCTGCTTTACCTTGGCTGATTATAAAAAATAGGGCAGACCCCACATCTTTAATTATTGCCATATAATAGAGGTGTAGCCGGGGGGGAGCAGCTACATATAGGAACCCAGAGAGATTCAAGATAGGAGACAAAGCTTTAGAAAAAGAGTAAATCCTACAAGGTAAATAGTGAGAGTGAGACCCCCGAGGGGGGCAAGAGCCGGCCCCATAGTCATAACCAGGGAAGGAGATAAAGATCCCAATGATAAGTACTTTCCACAATGGTGTTAACCAGTCCGGGGTATTAGTGACAATTATTGGATGTGAGAGACGTTGTGGGTCATCGTCCCCCAATTACACCCAAAATGAGGTCCTTTAACATCAGACTTGTGCTTCAACCATCCAAACCCTCGAATGTGGCTCCAACCAAGACCTCTAGGATGTTATATACCGGGACGTAACGAGCGCGGTCACAGGGGTCCCCGGGGTTACAGGGGCCCGCAGACCCCAGCGACCTGTGTCATCACTGAGAATGCAGAATTCATCGCAGTACAGAGACCCGCCGAGCCCCCATACACCATACACACCGCCGGCACAGGGGCTGATGTCAGGGTGCAGCGACGAGGGGGGGGCAGCGCATGATAGTGACATCATCCACCATGGCCCGCACCCCAATGTCAGCGGCTGTGTGCTGGCTCCAGAGGACGTGATCTGGGAGCGGAGGGAAAGGGGAGTAAAATGTGTTTGTTTTAAATTATGTGTTAGGAACAGATTGGGGACAAATATACTAGGAATGGGATCATATATACCAAGATAGAGACTAATATGCCAGAATAGTACAGCATATACCAGGATGGGGACATATATACCAAGATAGAGAGTAATATGCCAGAATAGTACAGTATATACCAGGATGGGATCATATATACCAGGATGGGGACATATATACCAAGATGGGGACATGTATACCAGAATAGTACAGTAGATACCAAGATGGGCTCATATATACCAGGATAGGGACATATAAAACATATATACCAGGATGGGATCATATATACCAGGATAGAGACTAATATGCCAGAATAGTACAGTATATACCAGGATGGGATCATATATACCAGGATAGAGACTAATATGCCAGAATAGTACAGTATATACCAGGATGGGGACATATATACCAAGATAGAGACTAATATGCCAGAATAGTACAGTATATACCAGGATGGGATCATATATACCAGGATGGGGACATGTATACCAGAATAGTACAGTAGATACCAAGATGGGCTCATATATACCAGGATAGGGACATATAAAACATATATACCAGGATGGGATCATATATACCAGGATAGAGACTAATATGCCAGAATAGTACAGTATATACCAGGATGGGATCATATATACCAGGATAGAGACTAATATGCCAGAATAGTACAGTATATACCAGGATGGGATCATATATACCAAGATAGAGACTAATATGCCAGAATAGTACAGTATATACCAGCATGGGGGACCATTTATACCAGGATGGGGACATATATACCAGGAAAGGGACACATATCAGGAGGAAGACATATGTACCATGAAGGGGTCATATATACCAAGAGGAGGACCATATACGAGGACATATATACCAGGATATGGACCATATATCCCTAGAAGGGGATCATATATACCAGCATGGGGGGCATATATACCAAGATGAGGGACATATATAACAATAATGGGTCATATATACCAGGATAGGGACATATATAGCAGGATGGGGGACATATATACCAGGATGGGGAACATGGGGGACATATATACCAGGATGGGAAACATGGGGGACATATATACCAGGATGCCCCATATATGACAGGATGGGGGACATATAAACTAGGATGGGGACATACATACCAGGATTGAGTACATATATACCAGGATATGGACATATATACTAGAATGGGGACATATATACAAGGAAGGGTACATATATACCAGGATGGGGACATATAAACCAGGATGGGGGACATATATACCAGGATGGGGACATATATACCAGGATGGGTGATATTAATACGTAATGAAGGGGAAGGAGGGTGAATTCATATGTTTTTTTAGGATTTAGAACACTACAAGGATCTATACGTCAGACAACCTTGTGTGGGGGGGGGGATGGGGCCCTGGTTGGAATATTGCACTGGGGCCCATTGAAGGATTGGGGACTGTATAGATGAGACACACATCTACCACGTCATGTTCATGTCCAGCATTGGATTGATAAAGTGGAGGAACCAATGGGGGGACTGGGATTGTTTAATCTGCAAAAGAGGCAAAATAGATAAGAACAAATGTAGAAGACTCCTGTGAATTGGGCGCTCCCCTGCGCCGCCCTCTCTGCTGGATGAGATACAGCCTGATAAGGTTTAATGTTCCTGGATGAGTCCAGATTGGCAGAATGTGTTCAGGTGCCGGTGAGGACACTTAGGGTTCGGCTACATCCAGGGTCAGCGCTGACCTTGTTAGGGGGCAAGTATTTAAGATCCAAAGGATAGAATAGCTCCGACAATATAAATGCAATGATCTATATTAGCCAAAATAGAAAAGGGGAATCAATCATTCTTTCAAAAAATATTAAAGCAATTAAAAATGGAAAGTCAGACAGAAGACACAACCAAGAAGGAGTATGCAACAAGCACAAAGTGGGATTAAAGAATGAGATAAAACTGCAATATAAAATATGGCCACAAGATGGCGACAAAGAACCACAGCTGAAAAACAGGAGGAAATCAACAAACAAATCTGTGATGGAATAGAAAAAGGGCAGAACTGCAGACAAAGGTGAAGGAGCAATGGAGTAGAGGGAACAACACTCCCCTGAGAGGGCACCACACACTGAGGAGGACACAGCGAGCACCACACACTGAGGAGGATACAGCGGGCACCACACACTGAGGAGGACACGGCGGGCACCACACACTGAGGAGGACACAGCGGGCACCACACACTGAGGAGGACACGGCGGGCACCACACACTGAGGAGGACACGGCGGGCACCACACACTGAGGAGGACACGGCGGGCACCACACACTGAGGAGGACACGGCGGGCACCACACACTGAGGAGGACACCACACACTGAGGAGGACACCACACACTGAGGAGGGCACGGCGGGCACCTCACACTGAGGAGGACACGGCGGGCACCACACACTGAGGAGGACACGGCGGGCACCTCACACTGAGGAGGACACGGCGGGCACCTCACACTGAGGAGGACACCACACACTGAGGAGGACACCACACACACTGAGGAGGGCACGGCGGGCACCTCACACTGAGGAGGACACGGCGGGCACCACACACTGAGGAGGACACAGCGGGCACCACACACTGAGGAGGACACAGCAGGCACCACACACTGAGGAGGACACAGCGGGCACCACACACTGAGGGGGATACGGCGGGCACCTCACACTGAGGAGGACACGGCGGGCACCACACACTGAGGAGGACACGGCGGGCACCACACACTGAGGAGGACACAGCGAGCACCACACACTGAGGAGGACACGGCGGGCACCACACACTGAGGAGGACACGGCGGGCACCACACACTGAGGAGGACACGGCGGGCACCACACACTGAGGAGGACACGGCAGGCACCACACACTGAAGGAGGACACCACCACACTGAGAGGGCACGGAGTGTACCACACACTGAGGAGGACACGGCGGGCACCACACACTGAGGAGGACACAGCGGGCACCACACACTGAGGAGGACACGGCGGGCACCACACACTGAGGAGGACACGGCGGGCACCACACACTGAGGAGGAAACGGCAGGCACCACACACTGAGGAGGACACCACACACTGAGGAGGGCACGGAGTGTACCACACACTGAGGAGGACACGGCGGGCACCACACACTGAGGAGGACACAGCGGGCACCACACACTGAGGAGGACATGGCGGGCACCACACACTGAGGAGGACACAGCGAGCACCACACACTGAGGAGGACACGGCAGGCACCACACACTGAGGAGGACACAGCGAGCACCACACACTGAGGAGGAACACGGCGGGCACCACACACTGAGGAGGACACGGCGGGCACCACACACTGAGGAGGACACGGCGGGCACCACACACTGAGGAGGACACAGCGAGCACCACACACTGAGGAGGACACAGCGGACACCACACACTGAGGAGGACATGGCGGGCACCACACACTGAGGAGGACACAGCGAGCACCACACACTGAGGAGGACACGGCGGGCACCACACACTGAGGAGGACACAGCGAGCACCACACACTGAGGAGGACACGGCGGGCACCACACACTGAGGAGGACACGGCGGGCACCACACACTGAGGAGGACACGGCGGGCACCTCACACTGAGGAGGACACAGCAGGCACCACACACTGAGGAGGACACAGCGAGCACCACACACTGAGGAGGACACGGCGGGCACCTCACACTGAGGAGGACACAGCGAGCACCACACACTGAGGAGGACACAGCGAGCACCACACACTGAGGAGGACACAGCGAGCACCACACACTGAGGAGGACACGGCGGGCACCACACACTGAGGAGGACACAGCAGGCACCACACACTGAGGAGGACACAGCGAGCACCACACACTGAGGAGGGACACGGCGGGCACCTCACACTGAGGAGGACACAGCGAGCACCACACACTGAGGAGGACACGGCGGGCACCACACACTGAGGAGGACACAGCGAGCACCACACACTGAGGAGGACACAGCGAGCACCACACACTGAGGAGGACATGGCGGGCACCACACACTGAGGAGGACACAGCGGGCACCACACACTGAGGAGGACACAGCGAGCACCACACACTGAGGAGGACACGGCGGGCACCACACACTGAGGAGGACACAGCGAGCACCACACACTGAGGAGGACACAGCGAGCACCACACACTGAGGAGGACATGGCGGGCACCACACACTGAGGAGGACACGGCAGGCACCACACACTGAGGAGGACACGGCAGGCACCACACACTGAGGAGGACACGGCGGGCACCACACACTGAGGAGGACACGGCGGGCACCACACACTGAGGAGGACACGGCGAGCACCACACACTGAGGAGGACACGGCGGCACCACACACTGAGGAGGACACAGCGAGCAACACACACTGAGGAGTACACAGGTGGCACCACACACTGAGGAGGACACGGCGGGCACCACACACTGAGGAGGACACTGCGGGCACCACACACTGAGGAGGACACAGCGAGCACCACACACTGAGGAGGACATGGCGGGCACCACACACTGAGGAGGACACGGCGGGCACCACACACTGAGGAGGAACACGGCGGGCACCACACACTGAGGAGGACACGGCGGGCACCACACACTGAGGAGGACACGGCTGGCACCACACACTGAGGAGGACACGGCGGGCACCTCACACTGAGGAGGACACGGCGGGCACCACACACTGAGGAGGACACGGCGGGCACCACACACTGAGGAGGACACGGCGGGCACCACACACTGAGGAGGACACGGCGGGCACCACACACTGAGGAGGACACGGCGGGCACCACACACTGAGGAGGACACGGCGAGCACCACACACTGAGGAGGACACGGCGGGCACCACACACTGAGGAGGACACAGCGAGCACCACACACTGAGGAGGACACGGCGGGCACCACACACTGAGGAGGACACGGCGGGCACCACACACTGAGGAGGACACGGCGGGCACCACACACTGAGGAGGACACGGCGGGCACCTCACACTGAGGAGGACACGGCGGGCACCACACACTGAGGAGGACACGGCGGGCACCACACACTGAGGAGGACACGGCGGGCACCTCACACTGAGGAGGACACGGCGAGCACCACACACTGAGGAGGACACGGCGGGCACCACACACTGAGGAGGACACGGCGGGCACCACACACTGAGGAGGACACGGCGGGCACCACACACTGAGGAGGACACGGCGGGCACCTCACAACTCTCTACTGCTTATTCTCTTTACATTTTATTATTAGATAAAAGTGATAATAACACTTCTATGTGTGACAGCTCTATATGTGCAGCATCTCATCACTGTCATCACTGAGGCTGTCACAGTGCTGTGTACTATGTATATATATACTGTATTTGTGTACTATGTATATATATACTGTATTTGTGTACTATGTATATATATTCTGTATCTGTGTACTGTATATATATATTCTGTATCTGTGTACTGTGTATATATATACACTGTATCTGTGTACTGTGTATATATATATATATATATATATACTGTATCTGTGTACTGTGTATATGCATACTATATCTGTGTATTTTATATATATATATATATACTGTATCTGTGTACTGTGTATATATATATATATATATATATATATATATACTGTATCTGTGTACTGTGTATATGCATACTATATCTGTGTATTTTATATATATATATATATATATATATATATATATATACTGTATCTGTGTACTGTATATATATACTGTATCTGTGTACTGTGTATATATATATACTGTATCTGTGTACTGTGTATATATATATATATATACTGTATCTGTGTACTGTGTATATATATACTGTATCTGTGTACTGTGAATATATATACTGTATCTGTGTAGAATATATATACTGTATCTGTGTACTGTGTATATATATACTGTATCTGTGTACTGTGTATATATATATATATATATAAATATATATATATACTGTATCTGTGTACTGTGTATATATATACTGTATCTGTGTACTGTGTATATATATACTGTATCTGTGTACTGTGAATATATATATACTGTATCTGTGTACTGTGAATATATATATATACTGTATCTGTGTACTGTGTATATATATACTGTATCTGTGTACTGTGAATATATATACTGTATCTGTGTACTGTGAATATATATACTGTATCTGTGTACTGTGTATATATATACTGTATCTGTGTACTGTGAATATATATACTGTATCTGTGTACTGTGAATATATATACTGTATCTGTGTACTGTGAATATATATACTGTATCTGTGTACTGTGAATATATATACTGTATCTGTGTACTGTGTATATATATACTGTATCTGTGTACTGTGTATATATATATATATATAAATATATATATATACTGTATCTGTGTACTGTGTATATATATACTGTATCTGTGTACTGTGTATATATATACTGTATCTGTGTACTGTGAATATATATATATACTGTATCTGTGAACTGTGTACATATATACTGTATCTGAGTACTGTGAATATATACATACTGTATCTGTGAACTGTGTACATATATACTGTATCTGTGTACTGTGTGTATATATATATATACTGTACCTGTGTATTGTGTGTATATATATACTGTATCTGTGTATTGTGTGTGTATATATATATATAATATATATATATATATACTAGCTGGGTGCCCGATGCACATGCATCGGGATTCTAGAAGGGCGAGTCTCTGACTCGCAATGGCCGCTTCGCGGCCAATGCTTCGCGCTGCTAAGGCGACTCGCCATGCCCGCTGCGCGGGCATAGCGAGTCGCCTTAGAACTGCTCGCAACGGAACTGCGCGGCCAATACTTCGGGCGTATCCACATGACCATGCACGACTCGCAATGGCCGCTTCGCGGCCAATGCTTCGCGCGTATCCACATGGCCACGCCGGGGGCAAAAAACCCATTCGCAATTATATAATAGATATATACTGTATCTGTGTACTGTGTATATATATACTGTATCTGTGTATTATATATATATATACTGTATCTGTGTACTGTGTATATATATATACTGTATCTGTGTACTGTGCAGCATTCTCACCACTGAGGCTTTGTCACAGTGCTGTGTACACATATATATTTATACTGTATTAGATGGCGGCCCGATTCTAAAGAATCGGGTAGTCTAGAATCCATATATAGTTTATTTACTAATAGTTACGGGAGTGCGGTGAAATGAATTGTGTGTATACAGGCGGCTTTGTGGGTAGCAGACTATACGGTGGCTCAGTGGTGCGTGGTGGCTCAGTGGTTAGCACTGCGCGGTGGCTCAGTGGTTAGCACTGCGCGGTGGCTCACTGGTTAGCACTGCGCGGTGGCTCAGTGGTTAGCACTGCGCGGTGGCTCAGTGGTTAGCACTGTGCGGTGGCTCAGTGGTTAGCACTGTATATGGTGGCTCAGTGGTTAGCACTGCGCGGTGGCTCAGTGGTTAGCACTGCGCGGTGGCTCAGTAGTTAGCACTGTATGGTGGCTCAGTGGTTAGCACTGCACGGTGGCTCAGTGGTTAGTCCAGCATTGTGGCTCAGTGGTTAGCACAGCACGGTGGCTCAGTGGTTAGCAGTGAGTGCGGTGAAAGTGGTCAGCACAGCGCCGTGGGCAGAGTGGTTAGCGCAGCGGCGTGGGCAGAGTGGTCAACGCAGCGCCGTGGGCATAGTGGTCATCGCAGCGCCGTGGTCAGCGCATCGCCGTGGGCAGAGTGGTCAGTGCAGAGCCGTGGGCAGAGTGGTCAGCGCAGCGCCATGGGCAGAGTGGTTAGCGCAGCGGCGTGGGCAGAGTGGTCAACGCAGCGCCGTGGGCATAGTGGTCATCGCAGCGCCGTGGTCAGCGCATCGCCGTGGGCAGAGTGGTCAGCGCAGCGCCGTGGGCAGAGTGGTCAGCGCAGCGCCATGGGCAGAGTGGTCAGCGCAGCGCCGTGGGCAGAGTGGTCAGCGCAGCGCCATGGACAGAGTGGTCAGCGCAGCGCCGTGGGCAGAGTGGTCAGCGCAGCGCCGTGGGCAGAGTGGTCAGCGCAGTGCCGTGGGCAGAGTGGTCAGCGCAGCGCCGTGGGCAGAGTGGTCAGCGCAGCGCCGTGGGCAGAGTGGTCAGCGCAGCGCCGTGGGCAGAGTGGTCAGCCCACACATACACACACATACACACATACACACACTACGCTATACTTACCACCGGCCCTGCGTCTTCCCCGCCGGCTGGATCCTCAGTCGACATGTCGCCGCCCCCTGACGACTGGATCCAATATGGCGTTTGGGAAGTCTCGCCAGACTTCCCGGACGCCATCTTGGACAAAGTATGTCGCCGCCCCTGGACGACTGGATCCAATATGGCATCCGGGAAGTCTCGCGAGACTTCCTGGACGCCATATTGGATCCAGTAGTTCGAGGGCGAGGACATGTCGACTGAGGATCAAGGCGGCGGACGCAGGCTCGGTGGTAAGTATAGCGGAGTGTGTGTGTGTATGTGTATGTGCTGTATGTGTGGACAAAGTGACGAATGCGGACAAAGTGACTGGAAGTGCGGACAAAGTGACGGAAGTGCCTTCGGCTTTTATAATTAATACACACATAATAGTACAACCTGCAAATCTATAAAGATGTAGAAACATATATTACATTACACGACATCATTCACAAATTTTTACATCACACATATATACACATACTGTAATTGCATATAGACAAAGGCCATACACACACAAATTAATAGATGTAGAGGTATATACACACATTATTTGCATATACACACAACACACACCATATATACTGTATAATTATAAACAATGTATATTATATCAAAATATATATATGAGTGAGAGCGAGGCTGGAGGGTGAGGAGAGCAGAGGCTGGAGGGTGAGGATAGGTGAGGTGGAGGGGGGGAGAGGAGAGCGGAGGTGGAGGGTGAGGAGACCGGAGGCGGAGAGGGTCAGGATGAGCGGAGCTGGAGGTGAGGATAGTGAGGCTGGATGCTGTGGAGAGGGTGAGGTGGAGGGGTGAGGCTGAGTGCTGAGGAGAGGGATGAGGCTGGAGGGGTGAGGAGAGCGGAGGCTGGAGGGGTGAGGATAGGTGAGGCACATACACAGACAGAATCTGGATGGATGAGGATAACACACTGAGGATTTGCAGATACGACTGACAGACACACACTACATAATACGGTATATAGGGGTATAAGCACATGTGATATAGATACGGAGCATATATATCATGAGGAGGCGGAGGCGGAGGGGTGAGGAGAGCAGAGGCTGGAGGGGTGAGGATAGGTGAGGCTGGAGTGGTGGAGGAGAGCGGGGGCTGGAGGGGTGAGGAGAGGGGAGGCTGGAGGGTAGGAGAGCGGAGGCTGGAGGGGTGAGGAAAGGAGGCTGGAGTGGGGAGTAGGAGGCAGGCTGGAGGGGTGAGGCAAGTGTGAGGCTGGGGTGAGCTGAGGGGAGGGGGAGGCTGGAGGGTGAGGATAGGTGAGGCTGGAGTGCTGAGGAGAGGGTGAGGCTGAGGGGGTGAGGAGAGAGCGGAGGCTGAGGGTGAGGAGAGCGGAGTGGAGGGTGACGAGAGCGGAGGCTGGAGGAGTGAGAGAGCGGAGGCTGGAGGGGTGAGGAGAGCGGAGGCTGGAGGGTGAGGAGAGCGGGAGGCTGGAGGGGTGAGGAGAGGGAGCTGGAGGGGTAGGAGGCGGAGGTGGAGGTCAGGAGAGCGAGCTGGAGGGGTGAGGATAGGTGAGGCTGGAGGTGGTGAGGAGAGCGTGAGGCTGGAGGGGTGAGGAGGAGGTAGGCTGGAGGGAGTGCGGAAGCGGAGGGGCTGGAGGGGTGAGGAGAGCAGAGGCTGGAAGGGGTGAGGAGAGCAGAGGCTGGAGGGGTGAGGATAGGGAGGTGGAGTGCTGGGTGGAGGAGAGGGGCGGGGGGGAGAGGGAGCGAGCGGGGGTGGGGGAGGGTGGGGAGCGCTAGGGAGGGCGAGGGGAGGGACGCGGGGTGAGGGTGAGCGGCGGGGGTGGGGGCGGTGGGGTGTAGGGGGACTGGGTGGAAGGGGGTGAGGGTGAAGCGGCTGGGGGGAAGTGGCGGGGGTGAGGCGGAGTGGAGGTGGACGGGCGGGGGGGGGCGAGGGGTGGAGCAGGGAGGGGGAGGCGGTGAGGGCGATGTGAGGCTGAGGGGGGGGGCTGGAGGGGGAAGCCCCCCCCCCCCCCCCCCCCCCCCCCCCCCCCCCCCCCCCCCCCCCCCCCCCCCCCCCCCCCCCCCCCCCCCCCCCCCCCCCCCCCCCCCCCCCCCCCCCTAGGATGAGGCTGGAGTGCTGAGGAGAGGGTGAGGCTGGAGGGGTGAGGAGAGCGGAGGCTGGAGGGTGAGGAGAGGGTGAGGCTGGAGGGGTGAGGAGAGCGGAGGCTGGAGGGGTGAGGAGAGGGGAGGCTGGAGGGGTGAGGAGAGCGAAGGCTGGGGGGTGAGGAGAGGGTGAGGCTGGAGGGGTGAGGAGAGCGGAGGCTGGAGGGGTGAGAGAGGGTGAGGCTGGAGGGGTGAGGAGAGCGGAGGCTGGAGGGGTGAGGAGAGGGAGGCTGGAGGGGTGAGGAGAGCGGAGGCGTAGGCTCCAGTGACGTCACGTAGCCGATGACAAAGTGATGGAAGTGCTGGCCAAAGTGACTTAAATGGGCTTGGGGTTTTATATAATAGATATATATACTATATCTGTTTACTTTGTATATATACTGCATCTATGTTCTGTGTGTGTGTATATATATACTGTATCTGTGTATTGTGTATATACTGTATCTGTATACTGTGTGTGTGTATATATATCTAATATATAAAGCTGCCAAAAAAAATCGGACAGCACTCCTCATAGCACGTCATGCCTTACTTTATTGGCCCATATGTACTGAACATTTCGGTTCTCAAGAAATGTTCAGTACATATGGGCCAATAAAGTAAGGCATGACGTGCTATGAGGAGTGCTGTCCGATTTTTTTTGGTAACTATGCACAGTTGAATACTGCTGGACACTGCACCCAAGGTGGATTGTTCCTAGTGCTGCTACCTTTTTTCATTGTAATATATAAAGCTGAATGTGTGTATATATGTGTGTATGTGTGTATATCCGGGATTGGCATCTACACCGTCGCAACTACAGCCACAAAATTTTGCACAGTCACACGTCTGGACCCCGGGAGCGTCATAGGCTATGTTATGAGGCGAAATTTTAACCCTGCGCGTTCCAGTTCACCAAACTATTTTGCCCCTATCTACATAATGGGGGAAAAGTGAATGGAAAAGTATTGGAGGAAAATCGACAGCTGTCAGCTACAGCCACAAAATTTTGCACAGTCACACGTCTGGACCCCGGGAGCGTCATAGGCTATGTTGTGAGGCGAAATTTTAACCCTGAGCGTTCCAGTTCACCTATCTACATAATGGGGAAAAAATGAAAGGAAATGTGTTGGAGGAAAATTGACAGCTACCAGATGTGAACAAGGGGGACTTAAAGAATGAGAGCGATGCCGCCAAACAGTATATACTATACAGCTGCTAAGGTGGGGCCCCGACATAAAATACTCACCACACACCGGGATATGAACACACACACAAAATGCGCCACACACTACCACGTGCTTGAACACATATACCTCCCTCAGCACACATTTCACCACACATACACCAACCTCGCCACATAATCGCCCTAAAACACACACAAGTCTGGTATTATCCTCCAACGATAAAAATCTGATTAATAAGCAGCAAAACTACAAGAGAAACAAATGTACCATATAGGAAATACGGCAGCTGTCAGTCACATGAGCTGTCTATTATGTGTATGAGTGAGCTAATATATACTGTCAGGGGGGAGGGTTTCCTGTTGCCTGGGGATTTATCAGGCTGCCAATAGCAACCAATCACAGCTCAGCTTCTATTTTGCTACTGTTAATCTGAGCTCTGATTGGTTAATATAGACAAGAAAGGACATTCTCAGTAAAGCTTCTGTGTGGTAATAGGATGTCAGTTAGGGTGTGTTGGTGGAAAGGCTGATGTCAGTCACATTACCTCTATGTGAGAGGATATAGAAACTGCCAGTTACAGACTATTTTTACCACAATAATGCCTCATAAGAAAAGGAGTTCCTTGGCACGAATCTCAGCTGATGCAAAAAGAAAAGCTGCATTATGGGTGAGTGAAAAAAGTGAAGACTGAGAAACAAGGCTGACACACATGAGGACAGCAGCTGCTTCCTCAAGGGCCAATGAACTTTCTGAGGAGAGGGAAGCGAGGCTTGCAGACATGAAAACAAGAGCTGCTTCCTCAAGGGCCAATGAACTTTCTGAGGAGAGGGAAGCGAGGCTTGCAGACATGAAAACAAGAGCTGCTTCCTCAAGGGCCAATGAACTTTCTGAGGAGAGGGAAGCGAGGCTTGCAGATATGAAAACAAGAGCTGCTTCCTCAAGGGCCAATGAACTTTCTGAGGAGAGGGAAGCGAGGCTTGCAGACATGAAAACAAGAGCTGCTTCCTCAAGGGCCAATGAACTTTCTGAGGAGAGGGAAGCGAGGCTTGCAGACATGAAAACAAGAGCTGCTTCCTCAAGGTCCAATGAACTTTCTGAGGAGAGGGAAGCGAGGCTTGCAGATATGAAAACAAGAGCTGCTTCCTCAAGGGCCAATGAACTTTCTGAGGAGAGGGAAGCGAGGCTTGCAGACATGAAAACAAGAGCTGCTTCCTCAAGGGCCAATGAACTTTCTGAGGAGAGGGAAGCGAGGATCCACCAAAGCTGTGTAATGGAACAAGACTCTTGATTAAGAACCTGTTTCCACATGTAATTGAGGCAACCATTTTGACAGGATGTGCCACAGGAGAAGATGTTTTCATTCCAACAATTCCTCTTATTCCATCTGATTTGCCTTCAGTTTCCTGTTCGACTGGCATTTTCTATGTCCATCAACAAGGCTCAGGGACAGTCTTTGAAAGTAGTTGGAATCGATTTACAATCTCCATGCTTTTCTCATGGTCAACTTTATGTGGCCTGTTCAAGAGTTGGAACAGCCAAAAATCTGTTCGTCTTTGCACCTGAAGGAAGAACTAAGAATGTCGTCTATCAAAAGGCTCTGGAATAAGGAGTAGAAGATTACGTCACATTACTTGGCCAATTTAGTTAAATCTGTGTGGAATATCTGTGGTGTTGAAATATATGTTGTGAAATGCTTCTATTAGCTTAGTTTTTGCCTTTTAATAATTACATTTCAATCGATTAGTTTTGTGGTTTTCGTGTGCTGAATACATTTTTGTTAATACATTCTATTCTGTTAACAGCAGTTATTAACCCGGGCGAAGCCGGGGAGTACAGCTAGTCTAATATATAAAGCTGAATGTGTGTGTGTGTGTATGTCCGGGATTGGCATCTACACCGTCGCAACTACAACCACAAAATTTTGCACAGTCACACGTCTGGACCCCGAGACCGTCATAGGCTATGTTGTGAGGCGAAATTTTAACCCCGCGCGTTCCAGTTCACCAAACAATGTTGCCCCTATCTACATAATGGGGAAAAAGTGAATGGAAAAGTATTGGAGGAAAATCGACAGCTGTCAGCTATAGCCACAAAATTTTGCACAGTCACACGTCTGGACCCCGAGAGCGTCATAGGCTATGTTGTGAGGCGAAATTTTAACCCCGCGCATTCCAATTCACCAAACAATTTTGCCCCTTTCTACATAATGGGGAAAAAGTGGCAGTTACCAGTTGACAGTTGTGAATGAGAGGGGCCTAATGATAGCGCCAAAGACTAACAGCACATACCAGCATATAGTCACTAAGGTGGGGCCCCAACATGAGATATTCACCACGCACGGGGACATGTATACATACCACACGCACACAAAGAGTAACAGCAAGTGTATAGTCGCTAAGGTGAAGCCCCAATATTGGATACTCACCACGCACCCGAACAAACACACACACCACAAAGAGACACACACAACACAGAGACACACACACACCCACAGACACACACACACACCCTATAGCGACACATGCACTCACCCCACAGGGACACACACACACAACACAGACACACACACCACACAGACCCCCCCACAGGGACACACACACATACACACCCTATAGGGATACATGCACTCACCCCACAGGGACACACACACACCACAAAGAGACACACACAACACAGATACACACACACCACACAGACCCCCCCCCCCACAGGGACACACACACATTCACACCCTATAGGGACACATGCACTCACCCCACAGGGACACACACACACCACAAAGAGACACACACAACAGAAACACACACCACACAGACCCGCCCCCACAGGGACATACACACCCTATAGGGACATATGCACTCACCCCACAGGGACACACACATACACACACCCCAGGGACACACACACCACACAGACAGACACAGATGTGCACAAATCACCTCACACAACTCGCCTCATACGTGTGCTATCTTTAATTTCCAAAAATAAACATCTGATTAAAATCAGCCAATGTGCAACACATGTGCCATATAGGGAATTATGGCAGATGTCAGTCACATGAGCCGTCTATTATGTGTATGTGTGAGGTAACATATACTGCCCGGCCAGGGGGAGGGTTTACTGTTGCCTGGAGATTTATCAGGCTGCCTATAGCAACCAATCACAGCTCAGCTTCTATTTTCCTACAGGTCATTAATATGACATATTCAAATTCTATTTTGTTATAGCTAACAGCAGTTATTTATTAACCCGGGCGTAGCCGGGTACTACAGCTAGTATATATATATTGTACCTGTGTACTGTGTGTATATATATACTGTATCTGTGTATTGTGTATATACTGTATCTGTGTATTGTGTATATACTGTATATACTGTATCTGTATACTGTGTGTATATATATATAGATTGTGCTAAATGTTATGTTGGCTGCACAATCCGCGCTTTAAAAGTGAGGATTTCTGAACATCTCACTGCCGCCAACCCAGACTCTAAATCCCTGAGAACAGGATTATCTGGATTATCCGGACATTTCAGGGATGTCCATGCAGGTAATTATAAGTCCCTAAAAATCCTGGGAATTGACAGGGTTTCCTCACCGTACAGAAGTGGTGATTGGGAAAGGAAACTACAAGATAGAGAAAAGCTCTGGATTCTGCAGCTGAAGACACAATCACCAAATGTATCAATTTCAAGAATGATTTCTTTTTATTAAATAGAGCAGATAAAATATTCATAATAAGTCAGGATTCTATTGATGGATTTATTTATTTCTAAAGATATGTAACTGTTCTATTTATATTTGTATATTTGTATTAATATGAAGGTCTCTCACATTTCTATACTTAGCTGGCGATACAGGAGTTACATTTCCAAGATGTAATCATTGTACATGGAATACAGGCGCTCCTGTGACTTGTGCTTTTCCTTGTATATATGTGTGTGTTTTATTGTGGCTTTTCCTTGTATATATATGTGTGTGTTTTATTGTGGCTTTTCCTTGTATATATGTGTGTGTTTTATTGTGGCTTTTCCTTGTATATATGTGTGTGTTTTATTGTGCTTTTCCTTGTATATATGTGTGTGTTTTATTGTGGCTTTTCCTTGTATATATGTGTGTGTTTTATTGTGGCTTTTCCTTGTATATATGTGTGTGTGTTATTGTGGCTTTTCCTTGTATATATGTGTGTGTTTTATTGTGGCTTTTCCTTGTATATATGTGTGTGTTTTATTGTGGCTTTTCCTTGTATATATGTGTGTGTGTTTTATTGTGGCTTTTCCTTGTATATATATGTGTGTGTTTTATTGTGGCTTTTCCTTGTATATATGTGTGTGTTTTATTGTGGCTTTTCCTTGTATATATGTGTGTGTTTTATTGTGGCTTTTCCTTGTATATATGTGTGTGTGTTATTGTGGCTTTTCCTTGTATATATGTGTGTGTTTTATTGTGGCTTTTCCTTGTATATATGTGTGTGTTTTATTGTGGCTTTTCCTTGTATATATGTGTGTGTGTTATTGTGGCTTTTCCTTGTATATATGTGTGTGTGTTTTATTGTGGCTTTTACTTGTATATATGTGTGCGTTTTATTGTGGCTTTTACTTGTATATATGTGTGTGTTTTATTGTGGCTTTTCCTTGTATATATGTGTGTGTTTTATTGTGGCTTTTCCTTGTATATATGTTGTGTGTGTTTTATTGTGGCTTTTCCTTGTATATATGTGTGTGTGTTTTATTGTGGCTTTTCCTTGTATTATTGTGTGTGTTTTATTGTGGCTTTTCCTTGTATATATGTGTGTGTTTTATTGTGGCTTTTCCTTGTATAATATGTGTGTGTTTTATTGTGGCTTTTCCTTGTATATATTGTGTTTTGTGTTTTATTGTGGCTTTTCCTTGTATATATGTGTGTGTGTTTATTGTGGCTTTTCCTTGTATATATGTGTGTGTGTTTTATTGTGGCTTTTCCTTGTATATATGTGTGTGTTTTATTGTGGCTTTTCCTTGTATATATGTGTGTGTTTTATTGTGGCTTTTACTTGTATATATGTGTGTGTTTTATTGTGGCTTTTCCTTGTATATATGTGTGTGTTTTTATTGTGGCTTTTCCTTGTATATATGTGTGTATGTGCTTTCTTGATATTGTGTGCTTTTTTGCTTGTTTATATATGTGTGTGTTTTATTGTGGCTTTTCCTTGTATATATGTGTGTGTTTTATTGTGGCTTTTCCTTGTATATATGTGTGTGTTTTATTGTGGCTTTTCCTTGTATATATGTTGTGTGTTTTATTGTGGCTTTTCCTTGTATATATGTGTGTGTGTTTTATTGTGGCTTTTCCTTGTATATATGTGTGTGTTTTATTGTGGCTTTTCCTTGTATATATGTGTGTGTGTTTTATTGTGGCTTTTCCTTGTATATATGTGTGTGTGTTTATTGTGGCTTTTCCTTGTATATATGTGTGTGTTTTATTGTGGCTTTTCCTTGTATATATGTGTTGTGTTTTATATTGTGGCTTTTCCTTTATATATGTTGTGTGTGTTTTATTGTGGCTTTTCCTTGTATATATGTGTGTGTTTTATTGTGGCTTTTCCTTGTATATATGTGTGTGTTTTATTGTGGCTTTTCCTTGTATATATGTGTGTGTTTTATTGTGGCTTTTCCTTGTATATATGTGTGTGTTTTATTGTGGCTTTTCTTGTATATAGTTTGTTATTGCTTTTCCTTGTATATATGTGTTGTTTATTGTGCTTTCCTTGTATATATGTGTGTGTTTTATGTGCTTTCCTTGTATATATGTGTGTGTTTTATTGTGGCTTTTCTTGTATATATGTGTGTGTTTTATTGTGGCTTTTCCTTGTATATATGTGTGTGTTTTATTGTGGCTTTTCCTTGTATATATGTGTGTGTTTTATTGTGGCTTTTCCTTGTATATATGTGTGTGTTTATTGTGGCTTTTCCTTGTATATATGTGTGTGTTTTATTGTGGCTTTTCTTGTATATATGTGTGTGTTTTATTGTGCTTTTCCTTGTATATATGTGTGTGTTTTATTGTGGCTTTTCC
This sequence comes from Allobates femoralis, assembly GCA_033576535.1. Lineage (NCBI taxonomy): Eukaryota > Metazoa > Chordata > Amphibia > Anura > Aromobatidae > Allobates > Allobates femoralis. The sequence goes on along the minus strand of JARQOC010000005.1, from coordinate 13,509,794 downwards.
TTGTATATATGTGTGTGTTTTATTGTGCTTTTCCTTGTATATATGTGTGTGTTTTATTGTGGCTTTTCCTTGTATATATGTGTGTGTTTTTATTGTGGCTTTTCCTTGTATATATGTGTGTGTTTTATTGTGGCTTTTCCTTGTATATATGTGTGTGTTTTATTGTGGCTTTTCTTGTATATATGTGTGTGTGTTTATTGTGCTTTTCCTTGTATATGTGTGTGTTTTATTGTGGCTTTTCCTTGTATATATGTGTGTGTTTTATTGTGCTTTTCCTTGTATATATGTGTGTGTTTTATTGTGCTTTTCCTTGTATATATGTGTGTGTTTTATGTGACTTTTCCTTGTATATATGTGTGTGTTTTATTGTGGCTTTTCTTGTATATATGTGTGTGTTTTATGTGGCTTTTCCTTGTATTATGTGTGTGTTTTATTGTGGCTTTTCCTTGTATATATGTGTGTGTTTTATTGTGGCTTTTCCTTGTATATATGTGTGTGTTTTTTGTGGCTTTTCCTTGTATATATGTGTGTGTTTTATTGTGGCTTTTCCTTGTATATATGTGTGTGTGTTTTATTGTGGCTTTTCCTTGTATATATGTGTGTGTTTTATTGTGGCTTTTCTTGTATATATGTGTGTGTTTTATTGTGGCTTTTCCTTGTATATATGTGTGTGTTTTATTGTGGCTTTTCCTTGTATATATGTGTGTGTTTTATTGTGGCTTTTCCTTGTATATATGTGTGTGTTTTATTGTGCTTTTCCTTGTATATATGTGGTGTTTATTGTGGCTTTTCCTTGTATATATGTGTGTGTTTTATTGTGGCTTTTCCTTGTATATATGTGTGTGTTTTATTGTGCTTTTCCTTGTATATATGTGTGTGTTTTATTGTGGCTTTTCCTTGTATATAGTGTGTGTTTTATTGTGCTTTTCCTTGTATATATGTGTGTGTTTTATTGTGCTTTCTTGTATATATGTGTGTGTTTTATTGTGCTTTTCCTTGTATATATGTGTGTGTTTTATTGTGGCTTTTCCTTGTATATATGTGTGTGTTTTATTGGCTTTTCCTTGTATATATGTGTGTGTTTTATTGTGGCTTTTCCTTGTATATTGTGTGTGTTTTATTGTGGCTTTTCCTTGTATATATGTGTGTGTTTTATTGTGCTTTTCTTGTATATATGTGTGTGTTTTATTGTGCTTTTCCTTGTATATATGTGTGTGTTTTATTGTGGCTTTTCCTTGTATATATGTGTGTGTTTTATTGTGCTTTTCCTTGTATATATGGTGGTGTTTTATTGTGGCTTTTCCTTGTATATATGTGTGTGTTTTATTGTGGCTTTCCTTGTATATATGTGTGTGTTTTATTGTGCTTTTCCTTGTATATATGTGTGTGTTTTATTGTGGCTTTTCCTTGTATATATGTGTGTGTTTTATTGTGGCTTTTCCTTGTATATATGTGTGTGTGTTTTATTGTGGCTTTTCCTTGTATATATGTGTGTGTGTTTTATTGTGGCTTTTCCTTGTATATATGTGTGTGTATTTTATTGTGGGCTTTTCCTTGTATATATGTGTGTGTTTTATTGTGGCTTTTCCTTGTATATATGTGTGTGTTTTATTGTGGCTTTTCCTTGTATATATGTGTGTGTTTTATTGTGGCTTTTCCTTGTATATATGTGTGTGTTTTATTGTGGCTTTTCCTTGTATATATGTGTGTGTTTTATTGTGGCTTTTCCTTGTATATATGTGTGTGTTTTATTGTGGCTTTTCCTTGTATATATGTGTGTGTTTTATTGTGACTTTTCCTTGTATATATGTGTGTGTTTTATTGTGGCTTTTCCTTGTATATATGTGTGTGTGTGTTTTATTGTGGCTTTTCCTTGTATATATGTGTGTGTTTTATTGTGGCTTTTCCTTGTATATATGTGTGTGTTTTATTGTGGCTTTTCCTTGTATATATGTGTGTGTTTTATTGTGGCTTTTCCTTGTATATATGTGTGTGTGTTTTATTGTGGCTTTTCCTTGTATATAGGGTTGTGTGTTTTATTGTGGCTTTTCCTTGTATATATGTGTGTGTTTTATTGTGGCTTTTCCTTGTATATATGTGTGTGTTTTATTGTGGCTTTTCCTTGTATATATGTGTGTGTTTTATTTGTGGCTTTTCCTTGTATATATGTGTGTGTTTTATTGTGGCTTTTCCTTGTATATATGTGTGTGTTTTATTGTGACTTTTCCTTGTATATATGTGTGTGTGTTATTGTGGCTTTTCCTTGTATATATGTGTGTGTTTTATTGTGACTTTTCCTTGTATATATGTGTGTGTTTTATTGTGACTTTTCCTTGTATATATGTGTGTGTGTTTTATTGTGGCTTTTCCTTGTATATATGTGTGTGTTTTATTGTGACTTTTCCTTGTATATATGTGTGTGTTTTATTGTGGCTTTTCCTTGTATATATGTGTGTGTGTGTTTTATTGTGGCTTTTCCTTGTATATATGTGTGTGTTTTATTGTGGCTTTTCCTTGTATATATGTGTGTGTTTTATTGTGGCTTTTCCTTGTATATATGTGTGTGTTTTATTGTGGCTTTTCCTTGTATATATGTGTGTGTGTTTTATTGTGGCTTTTCCTTGTATATATGTGTGTGTGTTTTATTGTGGCTTTTCCTTGTATATATGTGTGTGTTTTATTGTGGCTTTTCCTTGTATATATGTGTGTGTTTTATTGTGGCTTTTCCTTGTATATATGTGTGTGTGTTTTATTGTGGCTTTTACTTGTATATATGTGTGTGTTTTTATTGTGGCTTTTCCTTGTATATATATGTGTGTTTTATTGTGGCTTTTCCTTGTATATATGTGTGTGTTTTATTGTGGCTTTTCCTTGTATATATGTGTGTGTTTTATTGTGGCTTTTCCTTGTATATATGTGTGTGTTTTATTGTGGCTTTTCCTTGTATATATGTGTGTGTTTTATTGTGACTTTTCCTTGTATATATGTGTGTGTGTGTTATTGTGGCTTTTCCTTGTATATATGTGTGTGTTTTATTGTGACTTTTCCTTGTATATATGTGTGTGTTTTATTGTGACTTTTCTTGTATATATGTGTGTGTGTTTTATTGTGGCTTTTCCTTGTATATATGTGTGTGTTTTATTGTGACTTTTCCTTGTATATATGTGTGTGTTTTATTGTGGCTTTTCCTTGTATATATGTGTGTGTTTTATTGTGGCTTTTCCTTGTATATATGTGTGCGTTTTATTGTGGCTTTTCCTTGTATATATGTGTGTGTTTTATTGTGGCTTTTCCTTGTATATATGTGTGCGTTTTATTGTGGCTTTTCCTTGTATATATGTGTGTGTTTTATTGTGGCTTTTCCTTGTATATATGTGTGTGTTTTATTGTGGCTTTTCCTTGTATATATTGTGTGCGTTTTATTGTGGCTTTTCCTTGTATATATTGTGTGCGTTTTATTGTGGCTTTTACTTGTATATATGTGTGTGTTTTATTGTGGCTTTTCCTTGTATATATGTGTGTGTTTTATTGTGGCTTTTACTTGTATATATGTGTGTGTTTTATTGTGGCTTTTCCTTGTATATATGTGTGTGTGTTTTATTGTGGCTTTTCCTTGTATATATGTGTGTGTGTTTTATTGTGGCTTTTCCTTGTATATGTGTGTGTGTTTTATTGTGGCTTTTCCTTGTATATATGTGTGTGTGTGTTTTATTGTGGCTTTTCCTTGTATATATGTGTGTTTGTTTTATTGTGGCTTTTCCTTGTATATATATGTGTGTGTTTTATTGTGGCTTTTCCTTGTATATATGTGTGTGTTTTATTGTGGCTTTTCCTTGTATATATGTGTGTGTTTTATTGTGGCTTTTCCTTGTATATATGTGTGTGTTTTATTGTGGCTTTTCCTTGTATATATGTGTGTGTTTTATTGTGGCTTTTCCTTGTATATATGTGTGTGTTTTATTGTGGCTTTTCCTTGTATATGTGTGTGTTTTATTGTGGCTTTTCCTTGTATATATGTGTGTGTGTGTTTTATTGTGGCTTTTCCTTGTATATATGTGTGTGTTTTATTGTGGCTTTTCCTTGTATATATGTGTGTGTGTGTTTTATTGTGGCTTTTCCTTGTATATATGTGTGTTTGTTTTATTGTGGCTTTTCCTTGTATATATGTGTGTGTTTTATTGTGGCTTTTCCTTGTATATATGTGTGTGTGTGTTTTATTGTGGCTTTTCCTTGTATATATGTGTGTTTGTTTTATTGTGGCTTTTCCTTGTATATATGTGTGTGTTTTATTGTGGCTTTTCCTTGTATATATGTGTGTGTTTTATTGTGGCTTTTCCTTGTATATATGTGTGTGTGTGTTTTATTGTGGCTTTTCCTTGTATATATGTGTGTTTGTTTTATTGTGGCTTTTCCTTGTATATATGTGTGTGTTTTAATGTGGCTTTTCCTTGTATATATGTGTGTGTGTTTTAATGTGGCTTTTCCTTGTATATGTGTGTGTTTTATTGTGGTTTGATGAGCTAACGAATAAGGAGTATATCTATATATAGCGGCCCCACAGCCCGGGGCATCTGAATGTTCCACATTTGAGAAAATAAAGGAATAACCGCATGTGTCAGTGGATTTCATCTTTCTCATTCATTGATGGACGTCTGCCATTAATTCACTGCCTGGGAATCCTGGTGGATGTAGGGTGCTGGAGCTTCACAACCGTCTTTTAGTCAGGCACAATGACAGTAGTGATTTATCTAGCTCAGGGATATCTTTGCAGTCTGTTATCTATTGTTCCCTGTTATCAGCCAATTCCAGATGACGAGATGCTTCTTCCTCCATGGGTTGATGGCATTGTACCCCGAGTGCCCCCCGTTATAGCAGCGGAGGATGAGTGACGGCAGCTCTCTGTTACGTTATGAGTCATTTTAGGAATGAAGAGGATGAATGTAGTAAAGTGATGTGTGTTTCTCATTCTCTGTTATCAGCCATGTCACAGGAGTGTCTAGAATAAAGTGAACGTACCGTTAACCAGGACGGTGAGAAGTGTCCAGAGACGTCTGGGTCCAGGCTCCATGCTCCGGATGTGCGGATAGAGGAGTGTGAGGGAGCGGAGGACGAGGGCTCAGGTGACAGGTGACATTCCTCCTCTCCTCCTCTCCTCCTCTCCTCCTTCTTCTCCTCCTCACCTGTGATGATGATAGAAGGAGACAGATCTTCTATGGACGATCAGTGATCTGTGACCGCTGCATGAGCCGGAAATAACACATAAAGCCATTCTCATAGGTGATCAATAACCTGATCCAGGTGTGGCCCCTGTGCACGAACACTACGGGCCCTAACAGCTCCACAATCCCACCTGTGAAGCTCGTCGGCCCCAATGTGAGAGCCACAACTGGGTCCCCAGTTATTGCAAATCCTTAATAGCATTAGTCTTTTTCTATAGGGATATTGGGGGCCCCCAAGTGTCCAGGGCCCAGGTGCGATTGCAGCCCCTGCACTTGTATTCACACCCCTGGGTAGTGGCTCACCAATGTTATGTCCACCTCTCACCTGATCCCATCTGTACATGTGTCCATGAGCCTGTCCTATCCATGAACATTGGAGTCTTGTCCCATCCATGTCCTTCTGATCAGTGAACTTACTGTCTCTTGTGTATAATTAAAGGGAGTCTGTCAGCAGATACCATAGTGCTATATGCAATGGAGGGGGTCAGTGCACTGGAGGCGGGTCAGTGCAATTTAGGGGGTCAGTGCACTGGAAAGGGTCAGTGCACTGTAGGTGGATCGCTGTACTGGCGGTGGGTCAGTGCACTGGAGGCGGATCACTGTACTGGAGGGAGGTCAGTGCACTGGAGGCGGATCACTGTACTGGAGGGAGGTCAGTGCACTGGAGGCAGGTCAGTGCACTGGAGGGAGGTCAGTGCACTGGAGGTGGATCGCTCTACTGGCGGTGGGTCAGTGCACTGGAGGGAGGTCAGTGCACTGGAGGTGGATCGCTGTACTGGCGGTGGGTCAGTGCACTGGAGGGAGGTCAGTGCACTGGAGGTGGATCGCTGTACTGGCGGTGGGTCAGTGCACTGGAGGGAGGTCAGTGCACTGGAGGTGGATCGCTGTACTGGAAGGAGGTCAGTGCACTGGAGGCGGGTCACTGTACTGGAGGGAGGTCAGTACACTGGAGGCGGGTCACTGTACTGGAGGGAGGTCAGTGCACTGGAGGTGGATCGCTGTACTGGCGGTGGGTCAGTGCACTGGAGGGAGGTCAGTGCACTGGAGGTGGATCGCTGTACTGGAAGGAGGTCAGTGCACTGGAGGCGGGTCACTGTACTGGAGGGAGGTCAGTGCACTGGAAGCGGGTCACTGTACTGGAGGGAGGTCAGTGCACTGGAGGTGGATCGCTGTACTGGAGGGAGGTCAGTGCACTGGAGGCGGATCACTGCACTGGAGGGAGATCAGTGCACTGGAGGCGGATCACTGTACTGGAGGGAGGTCAGTGCACTGGAGGCAGGTCAGTGCACTGGAGGGAGGTCAGTGCACTGGAGGTGGATCGCTCTACTGGCGGTGGGTCAGTGCACTGGAGGGAGGTCAGTGCACTGGAGGTGGATCGCTGTACTGGCGGTGGGTCAGTGCACTGGAGGGAGGTCAGTGCACTGGAGGTGGATCGCTGTACTGGCGGTGGGTCAGTGCACTGGAGGGAGGTCAGTGCACTGGAGGTGGATCGCTGTACTGGAAGGAGGTCAGTGCACTGGAGGCGGGTCACTGTACTGGAGGGAGGTCAGTGCACTGGAGGCAGGTCACTGTACTGGAGGGAGGTCAGTGCACTGGAGGTGGATCGCTGTACTGGCGGTGGGTCAGTGCACTGGAGGGAGGTCAGTGCACTGGAGGTGGATCGCTGTACTGGAAGGAGGTCAGTGCACTGGAGGTGGGTCACTGTACTGGAGGGAGGTCAGTGCACTGGAGGTGGGTCACTGTACTGGAGGGAGGTCAGTGCACTAGAGGCGGGTCACTGTACTGGAGGGAGGTCAGTGCACTGGAGGCGGGTCACTGTACTGGAGGGAGGTCAGTGCACTAGGCGGGTCACTGTACTGGAGGAAGGTCAGTGCACTGGAGGTGGGTCACTGTACTGGAGGGAGTTCAGTGCACTGGAGGCGGGTCAGTGCACTGGAGGTGAGTCACTGTACTGGAGGCAGGTTACTGTACTGGAGGTGGGTCACTGTACTGGAGGCAGGTCACTGTACTGGAGGGAGGTCAGTGCACTGGAGGCGGGTCACTGTACTGGAGGGAGGTCAGTGCACTGGAGGCGGGTCACTGTACTGGAAGGAGGTCAGTGCACTGGAGGCGGGTCACTGTACTGGAGGGAGGTCAGTGCACTGGAGGCGGGTCACTGTACTGGAGGGAGTTACCAATAGATAGATCAGCTGCACACCACATTATTTCTTTAAAGGGAATGCCAAAATGGCTGTGTGAATTTATTGCATTATATAATAAGAAACAAAGAAATATTTATACAGCTACTGAAAGCTGGCCCTGGTCTAAAAGATAAATGTGAAAGCTTTAGTTGATGTCATAGCCATGAAATCATAAGCCCAGTAACTGTTTACACAGTTCTTTCACTAATACTGGGTCCTATTCTCACCCTCAATGTCTGCAACCTGGAAATGTGAATGGGCCAGCTTTCAGTAGCTGTATAAATATTTCTTTGTTTCTTATTATATAATGCAATAAATTCACACAGCCATTTTGGCATTCCCTTTAAAGAAATAATGTGGTGTGCAGCTGATCTATCTATTGGTAAGTGTTTATATATTTTTTGAAGCTTGCACCCACAATAAGAGGTGTGCGCCCATACTGTAATATGTACTGGAGGCAGGTCACTGTACTGGAGGGAGGTCACTGTACTGGAGGGAGGTCACTGTACAGGAGGGAGGTCAGTGCACTGGAGGTGGGTCACTGTACTGGAGGGAGGTCACTGTACTGGAGGGAGGTCAGTGCACTGGAGGTGGGTCACTGTACTGGAGGGAGGTCACTGTACTGGAGGCAGGTCACTGTACTGGAGGGAGGTCAGTGCACTGGAGGCAGGTCACTGTACTGGAGGGAGGTCAGTGCACTGGAGGTGGGTCACTGTACTGGAGGGAGGTCAGTGCACTGGAGGTGGGTCACTGTACTGGAGGGAGGTCACTGTACTGGAGGGAGGTCAGTGCACTGGAGGGAGGTCACTGTACTGGAGGGAGGTCAGTGCACTGGAGGCAGGTCACTGTACTGGAGGGAGGTCAGTGCACTGGAGGCGGGTCACTGTACTGGAGGGAGTTACCAATAGATAGATCAGCTGCACACCACATTATTTCTTTAAAGGGAATGCCAAAATGGCTGTGTGAATTTATTGCATTATATAATAAGAAACAAAGAAATATTTATACAGCTACTGAAAGCTGGCCCTGGTCTAAAAGATAAATGTGAAAGCTTTAGTTGATGTCATAGCCATGAAATCATAAGCCCAGTAACTGTTTACACAGTTCTTTCACTAATACTGGGTCCTATTCTCACCCTCAATGTCTGCAACCTGGAAATGTGAATGGGCCAGCTTTCAGTAGCTGTATAAATATTTCTTTGTTTCTTATTATATAATGCAATAAATTCACACAGCCATTTTGGCATTCCCTTTAAAGAAATAATGTGGTGTGCAGCTGATCTATCTATTGGTAAGTGTTTATATATTTTTTGAAGCTAGCACCCACAATAAGAGGTGTGCGCCCATACTGTAATATGTACTGGAGGCAGGTCACTGTACTGGAGGGAGGTCACTGTACTGGAGGGAGGTCAGTGCACTGGAGGCAGGTCACTGTACTGGAGGGAGGTCACTGTACAGGAGGGAGGTCAGTGCACTGGAGGTGGGTCACTGTACTGGAGGGAGGTCACTGTACTGGAGGGAGGTCAGTGCACTGGAGGTGGGTCACTGTACTGGAGGGAGGTCACTGTACTGGAGGCAGGTCACTGTACTGGAGGGAGGTCAGTGCACTGGAGGCAGGTCACTGTACTGGAGGGAGGTCAGTGCACTGGAGGTGGGTCACTGTACTGGAGGGAGGTCAGTGCACTGGAGGTGGGTCACTGTACTGGAGGGAGGTCACTGTACTGGAGGGAGGTCAGTGCACTGGAGGGAGGTCACTGTACTGGAGGGAGGTCAGTGCACTGGAGGCAGGTCACTGTACTGGAGGGAGGTCAGTGCACTGGAGGCAGGTCACTGTACTGGAGGGAGGTCAGTGCACTGGAGGTGGGTCACTGTACTGGAGGGAGGTCAGTGCACTGGAGGTTGGTCACTGTACTGGAGGGAGGTCACTGTACTGGAGGGAGGTCACTGTACTGGAGGGAGGTCAGTGCACTGGAGGCAGGTCACTGTACTGGAGGGAGGTCACTGTACTGGAGGGAGGTCACTGTACTGGAGGGAGGTCAGTGCACTGGAGGTGGGTCACTGTACTGGTGGGAGGTCACTGTACTGGAGGGAGGTCAGTGCACTGGAGGTGGGTCACTGTACTGGAGGGAGGTCACTGTACTGGAGGCAGGTCACTGTACTGGAGGGAGGTCAGTGTACTGGAGGCAGGTCACTGTACTGGAGGGAGGTCAGTGCACTGGAGGTGGGTCACTGTACTGGAGGGAGGTCAGTGCACTGGAGGTGGGTCACTGTACTGGAGGGAGGTCACTGTACTGGAGGGAGGTCAGTGCACTGGAGGGAAGTCACTGTACTGGAGGGAGGTCAGTGCACTGGAGGCAGGTCACTGTACTGGAGGGAGGTCAGTGCACTGGAGGCAGGTCACTGTACTGGAGGGAGGTCAGTGCACTGGAGGTGGGTCACTGTACTGGAGGGAGGTCAGTGCACTGGAGGTGGGTCCACTGTACATGGAGGGAGGTCACTGTACTGGAGGGAGGTCAGTGCACTGGAGGGTGGTCACTGTACTGGAGGGAGGTCAGTGCACTGGAGGCAGGTCACTGTACTGGAGGGAGGTCAGTGCACTGGAGGCAGGTCACTGTACTGGAGGGAGGTCAGTGCACTGGAGGCAGGTCACTGTACTGGAGGGAGGTCACTGTACTGGAGGGAGGTCAGTGCACTGGAGGTCGGTCACTGCACTGGAGGTGGGTCACTGTACTGGAGGGAGGTCAGTGCACTGGAGGTGGGTCACTGTACTGGAGGGAGGTCACTGTACTGGAGGGAGGTCAGTGCATGGAGGGAGGTCACTGTACTGGAGGGAGGTCAGTGCACTGGAGGCAGGTCACTGTACTGGAGGGAGGTCAGTGCACTGGAGGCAGGTCACTGTACTGGGGTGGGTCACTGTACTGGAGGCAGGTCACTGTACTGGAGGGAGGTCAATGCACTGGAGGCGGGTCACTGTACTGGAGGGAGGTCAGTGCACTGGAGGTGGGTCGCTGTACTGGAGGGAGGTCACTGTACTGGAGGGAGGTCAGTGCACTGGAGGCAGGTCACTGTACTGGAGGTGGGTCACTGTACTGGAGGCAGGTCACTGTACTGGAGGGAGGTCAGTGCACTGGAGGCAGGTCACTGTACTGGAGGTGGGTCACTGTACTGGAGGCAGGTCACTGTACTGGAGGGAGGTCACTGTACTGGAGGAGGTCACTGTACTGGAGGGAGGTCGATGCACTGGAGGCGGGTCACTGTACTGGAGGGAGGTCAGTGCACTGGAGGTGGGTCACTGTACTGGAGGGAGGTCACTGTACTGGAGGCAGGTCACTGTACTGGAGGGAGGTCAGTGCACTGGAGGCGGGTCACTGTACTGGAGGTGGGTCACTGTACTGGAGGCAGGTCACTGTACTGGAGGGAGGTCAGTGCACTGGAGGGGGTCAGTGTACTGGAGGCAGGTCACTGTACTGGAGGCAGGTCACTGTACTGGAGGGAGGTCAGTGCACTGGAGGGAGGTCAGTGCACTGGAGGGAGGTCACTTTACTGGAGGGAGGTCACTTTACTGGAGGGAGGTCAGTGTACTGGAGGGAGGTCACTGTACTGGAGGGAGGTCACTGTACTGGAGGGAGGTCACTGTACTGGAGGTGGGTCACTGTACTGGAGGCAGGTCACTGTACTGGAGGGAGGTCAGTGCACTGGAGGGAGGTAATTTTACTGGAGGGAGGTCACTTTACTGGAGGGAGGTCAGTGCACTGGAGGGAGGTCACTGTACTGGAGGGAGGTCAGTGCACTGGAGGCAGGTCACTTTACTGGAGGGAGGTCAGTGTACTGGAGGGAGGTCAGTGCACTGGAGGCAGATAAGTCCCCTATGTTATATACATGAGCTTTTACTGTTTACTTGCTTTCTTCCTCTAGGGTATATGCACAATTTGTTGTGTTTCTTGGCTTTTATCTGGGATCTATAGAGCCATAATGAGAGTTTTCCAGAATATCGTCTTCACAGCTTCACTTTTACATTTTTGGCTTTTTGTATTTTCCTGAAACTTATATTAAAAACAGTCAAATTGAGAAATAAGAAATCACCAAGGGATCGTCCACGTCCTTCACAGGTGATAGATTTGCTAAACTGAGTCCAGAACACGAGGCTGGGGATCGTCACATTTTACACTTCTGGAGAATAGAAAATGTTCATTTTACACAAAAAGAAAAATAGAGAAAATAAAAGAGACTAAAAAGGCGACAATAACACGAGCGGAGCAGAGGGGCCGCATTGTGCTTTATTGCATTATTTTATATCACAGCTAGTTTTACATGATATTTTATTGTATTTTATATGTTGTTACATTTTATGGTTTATTGTAGTAAATTACATGACTAAATAAATGTCTTACATCATTGTATATATATTATATCACTACATACAGCAGCCGCACACCACCAAGCACAATGTTGAGCGTCATACATCACCAAGCACAATGCTGAGCGTCATACATCACCAAGCACAATGCTGAGCTTCATACATCACCAAGCACAATGCTGAGCGTCATACATCACCAAGCACAATGCTGAGCGTCATACACCATCAAGCACAATGCTGAGCGTCTTACACCACCAAGCACAATGCTGAGCGTCATACACCACCAAGCACAATGCTGAGCGTCATACACCATCAAGCACAATGCTGAGCGTCATACACCACCAAGCACAATGCTGAGCGTCATACACCACCAAGCACAATGCTGAGCGTCATACACCACCAAGCACAATGTTGAGCGTCATACACCACCAAGCACAATGCTGAGCGTCATACATCACCAAGCACAATGCTGAGCGTCATACACCACCAAGCACAATGCTGAGCGTCATACACCACCAAGCACATTGCTGAGCGTCATACACCACCAAGCACAATGCTGAGCGTCATACACCACCAAGCACAATGCTGAGCATCATACACCACCAAGCACAATGCTGAGCGTCATACACCACCAAGCACAATGCTGAGCGTCATACACCACCAAGCACAATGCTGAACGTCATACATCACCAAGCACAATGCTGAGCATCATACACCACCAAGCACAATGCTGAGCATCATACACCACCAAGCACAATGCTGAGCATCATACACCACCAAGCACAAATCTGAGCATCATACACCACCAAGCACGATGCTGAGTGTCATACACCACCAAGCACAATGCTGAGAGTCATACACCACCAAGCACAATGCTGAGCGTCATACACCACCAAGCACAATGCTGAGCATTGGATGGAGTGGTCTAAAGCCATACATCGCCAAGCACAATGCAGAATGTTGGATGGAGCTTTTATAAAACCGTACATCACCAAGCTCAATGTCGGCTCGGATGGAGCTTTATAAAGCTGTACATCACCAAGCACAATGACAAATGTCAGATTTAGCAGTGTAAAGCCTACACTACTGAACTCTGGAGGACACATGTTCTATGCAGGGACAGATCACATTGCTCTATCTGTGTCTGGTGGAGGAGTCTGGGTTTGGTGATGGAGGACATTCCCCCCTGATTGCATTGTGCTGTGCAGATGGTGGAGGAGGATAATGCTCCGGGCTGTGGTCAGGTATTTGGAGCTTCAGATAAGCAGCAGACGGTGCAGGTGACAATCAGTGGGATTATGACTGTGATCAGTCCTGTCCGCTACTCGGTTTGTGTCACCGGAGAGCTCCGCATTGTTCTCAGGAATCCCCGGATTAAAGCGCTGATGTGGTCACTGGTAGAGCTGAGTGTGAGGAGCGGCCCCGTCACACCCCGAGACCACAACGTCACAGCCCGGACCCGAGGACGAGGGACACCGGCGTCCTATACACTGTGTCATCATATACAGGCACTGCTACACAATCACTGCAGGGCACTATTACTACTACACTGTATGGCGGTGTTACTCACACGCTGTATGGCAGTGTTACTCACACACTGTATGGCAGTGTTACTCACACACTGTATGGCGGTGTTACTCACACACTGTATGGCAGTGTTACTCACACACCATATGGCAGAGTTACTCACACGCTGTATGGCAGTGTTACTCACACGCTGTATGGCAGTGTTACTCACACACCATATGGCAGAGTTACTCACACGCTGTATGGCAGTGTTACTCACACACTGTATGGCAGTGTTACTCGCACACTGTATGGCAGTGTTACTCGCACACTGTATGGCAGTGTTACTCACACGCTATATGGCAGTGTTACTCACACGCTGTATGGCAGTGTTACACACACGCTGTATGGCAGTGTTACTCACACGCTGTATGGCAGTGTTACTCACACACTGTATGGCAGTGTTACTCACACACTGTATGGCAGTGTTACTCACACACTTTATGGCAGTGTTACTCACACACTGTATGGCAGTGTTACTCACACACTGTATGGCAGTGTTACTCACACACTGTATGGCAGTGTTACTCACACACTGTATGGCAGTGTTACTCGCACGCTGTATGGCAGTGTTACTCGCACGCTGTATGGCAGTGTTACACACACACACTGTATGGCAGTGTTACTCACACACCCGTATGGCAGTGTTACACACACACCGTATGGCAGTGTTACACACACGCCGTATGGCAGTGTTACTCACACACTGTATGGCAGTGTTACTCACACACTGTATGGCAGTGTTACTCACACGCCGTATGGCAGTGTTACTCACACGCCGTATGGCAGTGTTACTCACACACCGTATGGCAGTGTTACTCACACACTGTATGGCAGTGTTACTCACACACTGTATGGCAGTGTTACACACACACTGTATGGCAGTGTTACTCACACACTGTATGGCAGTGTTACACACTATATGGCAGTGTTACTCACACACTATATGGCAGTGTTACACACCGTATGGCAGTGTTACAACACACGCTGTATGGCAGTGTTACACACACGCTGTATGGCAGTGTTACTCACACACTGTATGGCAGTGTTACTCACACACTGTATGGGAGTGTTACACACACACTGTATGGCAGTGTTACTCACACACTGTATCGCAGTGTTACTCACACACTGTATGGCACTATTACTACTACACGGTATGGCAGTGTTACTCACACACTGTATGGCAGTGTTACTCACACACTGTATGGCAGTGTTACTAACACACTATATGGCAGTGTTACTAACACACTATATTGGCAGTGTTACTCACACACCGTATGGCAGTGTTACTCACACACCGTATGGCAGTGTTACTCACACGCTATATGGCAGTGTTACTCACACACTGTATGGCAGTGTTACTCACACACTATATGGCAGTGTTACTAACACACTATATGGCAGTGTTACTCACACACCGTATGGCAGTGTTACTCACACACCGTATGGCAGTGTTACTCACACGCTGTTATGGCAGTGTTACTCACACACTGTATGGCAGTGTTACTCACACACTGTATGGCAGTGTTACTCACACACTATATGGCAGTGTTACTAACACACTATATGGCAGTGTTACTCACACACCGTTATGGCAGTGTTACTCACACACCGTATGGCAGTGTTACTCACACGCCGTATGGCAGTGTTACACACACGCTGTATGGCAGTGTTACTCACACACTGTATGGCAGTGTTACACACTGTATGGCACTATTACTACTACACGGTATGGCAGTGTTACTCACACACTGTATGGCAGTGTTACTCACACACTGTATGGCAGTGTTACTCACACACTGTATGGCAGTGTTACTCACACACTGTATGGCAGTGTTACTCACACACTGTATGGCAGTGTTACTCACACACTATATGGCAGTGTTACTAACACACTATATGGCAGTGTTACTCACACACGTATGGCAGTGTTACTCACACACCGTATGGCAGTGTTACTCACACGCCGTATGGCAGTGTTACACACACGCCGTATGGCAGAGTTACTCACACGCCGTATGGCAGTGTTACACACACGCCGTATGGCAGTGTTACACACACGCTGTATGGCAGTGTTACTCACACACTATATGGCAGTGTTACTCACACACTGTATGGCAGTGTTACTCACACACTGTATGGCAGTGTTACTCACACACTATATGGCAGTGTTACTCACACACTGTATGGCAGTGTTGCTCACACACTGTATGGCAGTGTTACTCACACACTGTATGGCAGTGTTAGTGTTCACACACTGTATGGCAGTGTTAGTGTTCACACGCTGTATGGCAGTGTTAGTGTTCACACGCTGTATGGCAGTGTTACTCACACACTGTATGGCAGTGTTAGTGTTCACACACTGTATGGCAGTGTTGCTCACACACTGTATGGCAGTGTTACTCACACACTGTATGGCAGTGTTAGTGTTCACACAGTGTATGGCAGTGTTACTCACACAGTGTATGGCAGTGTTACTCACACACTGTATGGCAGTGTTAGTGTTCACACGCTGTATGGCAGTGTTACTCACACACTGTATGGCAGTGTTAGTGTTCACACAGTGTATGGCAGTGTTAGTGTTCACACAGTGTATGGCAGTGTTACTCACACACTGTATGGCAGTGTTAGTGTTCACACACTTTATGGCAGTGTTACTCACAGACTGTATGGCAGTGTTAGTGTTCACACAGTGTATGGCAGTGTTAGTGTTCACACAGTGTATGGCAGTGTTATGTTCACACACTGTATGGCAGTGTTCTCACACCTGTATGGCAGTGTTACTCACACCTGTATGGCAGTGTTAGTGTTCACACAGTGTATGGCAGTGTTACTCACACACTGTATGGCAGTGTTAGTGTTCACACACCTGTATGGCAGTGTTACTCACACACTGTATGGCAGTGTTAGTGTTCACACACTGTATGGCAGTGTTAGTGTCCACACACTGTATGGCAGTGTTACACACACGCTGTATGGCAGTGTTGCTCACACGCTGTATGGCAGTGTTACTCACACACTGTATGGCAGTGTAGTGTTCACACAGTGTATGGCAGTGTTACTCACACACTGTATGGCAGTGTTACTCACACGCTGTATGGCAGTGTTACTCACACACTGTATGGCAGTGTTACTCACACACTGTATGGCAGTGTTACTCACACACTGTATGTCAGTGTTACTCACACACTGTATGGCAGTGTTACTCACACACTGTATGGCAGTGCTACTCACACACTGTATGGCAGTGTTACTCACACACTGTATGGCAGTGTTACTCACACACTGTATGGCAGTGTACTCACACACTGTATGGCAGTGTTACTCACACACTGTATGGCAGTGTTATTTCACACATGTATGCAGTGTGCTCACACACTGTATGGCAGTGTTAGTTCACACATGTATGGCAGTGTTACTCACACACTGTATGGCAGTGTTACTCACACATGTATGGCAGTGTTCTCACACACTGTATGGCAGTGTTGTACTCACACGCTGTATGGCAGTGCTTACTCACACACTGTATGGCAGTGTTACTCACACACTGTATGGCAGTGTTACTCACACACTGTATGCAGTGTTACTCACACACTGTATGCAGTGTTACTCAACACTGTATGGCAGTGTTACTCACACACTGTATGGCAGTGTTACTCACACCTGTATGGCAGTGTAGTCACACACTGTATGGCAGTGTTACTCACACACTGTATGGCAGTGTTGCTCACACACTGTATGGCAGTGTTCTCACACACTGTATGGCAGTGTTACTCACACACTGTATGGCAGTGTTACTCACACACTGTATGGCAGTGCTACTCACACACTGTATGGCAGTGTTACTGTCACACACCTGTATGGCAGTGTTACTCATCACATGTATGGCGTGTTACTCACACACGTATGGCAGATGTACTCGACATGTATGGCAGTGTTATCACACACTGTATGCAGTGCTACATCAACACGTATGGCGTGTTATCCACTCTTTTGATATGGCTCAGTGTTAAGCTCACACCTATATTAATGGCATCGTTATATAGGTCACACGTAGTTATGGACATGGCTCACACCTTGTATGGCAAGTGTTATCCTCATCTAATAGTAATGGCATGTATCCCACACTGTATGCAGTGATGCTCATCCTCATGTATGTGAATGGCTATACCTCACACATTATAGTGAATGGTTCTCACACGTCATTTATCACCTGATATGCGTCATTCGCACCATTATGGAGTGAATTGCTCCATCACACTCATTATAGGAATGGTTATGTCCACAGTTATAGGAATGTTGCTCACGTCATGTATGGCAAGTGTAGGTCCACCCATGTATGGCCTTTACTCATATGTAATGGCTCTACTCCACCTCATGTATGGAATGTTCACTCTGCCTCATTATAGTGAATGTCTCCATCATGCTCATTGATAGTGTAATGGTTCACATATCCGCATATGTGATGCTCACCTGCCTCAAAATTTAGTGAATTCTCGACATAAACCCTTTCAGAGCCCCGATAGGTTGTCAGTTTTCTAGATAAGCAAAAAGTGCAGGAGACCGTGTACATGTCAAAAAGAAGGACAGTGACAGGATGGAGGCCGGACAGAGTCCAACCTCATTATAGTGAATGGCTCCATCCGCCCCATTATAGTGAATGGCTCCATCCGCCTCATTATAGTGAATGGCTCAATCCGCCTCATTATAGTGAATGGCTCCATCTGCCTGATTATAGTGAATGGCTCCATCCGCCTCATTATTGTGAATAGCTCAATCTGCCTCATTATAGTGAATGGCTCCATCTGCCTCATTATAGTGAATGGCTCCATCCGCCTCATTATAGTGAATAGCTCCATCCCCCTCATTATTGTGAATAGCTCAATCTGCCTCATTATAGTGAATGGCTCCATCCGCCTCATTATAGTGAATGGCTCCATCAGCCTCATTATAGTGAATGTCTCCATCCGCCTCATTATAGTGAATGGCTCAAACTGCCTCATTATAGTGAATGGCTCCATCTGCCTCATTATAGTGAATGGCTCCATCTGTCTCATTATAGTGAATGGCTCTATCTGTCTCATTATAGTTAATGGCTCCATCTGCCGCATTATAGTGAATGGCTCCATCCATCTCATTATACTGAATGGCTCCATCTGCCTCATTATAGTGAATGGCTCCATCTGTCTCATTATAGTGAATGGCTCTGTCTCATTATAGTGAATGGCTCCATCTGCCTCATTATAGTGAATGGCTCCATCTGCCTCATTATAGTGAATGGCTCATTCCGCCTCATTATAGTGAATGGCTCCATCTGCCTCATTATAGTGAATGGCTCAATCCGCCTCATTATTGTGAATAGCTCCATCCCCCTCATTATTGTGAATAGCTCAATCTGCCTCATTATAGTGAATGGCTCCATCCGCCTCATTATAGTGAATGGCTCCATCCGCCTCATTATAGTGAATGGCTCCATCCGCCTCATTATACTCAATGGCTCCATCCGCCTCATTATAGTGAATGGCTCAATCTGCCTCATTATAGTGAATGGCTCCATCCGCCTCATTATAGTGAATGGCTCAATCTGCCGCATTATAGTGAATGGCTCCATCCGCCTCATTATAGTGAATGGCTCCATCTGCCTCATTATAGTGAATGGCTCATTCCGCCTCATTATAGTGAATGGCTCCATCTGCCTCATTATAGTGAATGGCTCAATCCGCCTCATTATAGTGAATGGCTCCATCTGCCTCATTATAGTGAATGGCTCCATCAGCCTCATTATAGTGAATGTCTCCATCCGCCTCATTATAGTGAATGGCTCCATCAGCCTCATTATAGTGAATGTCTCCATCCGCCTCATTATAGTGAATGGCTCAAACTGTCTCATTATTGTGAATGGCTCAATCCACCTCATTATAGTGAATGGCTCAATCCACCTCATTATACTGAATAGCTCAATCTGCCTCATTATACTGAATGGCTCCATCCCCCTCATTATTGTGAATGGCTCAATCTGCCTCATTATAGTGAATGGCTCCATCCGCCTCATTATACTGAATGGCTCCATCTGTCTCATTATAGTGAATGGCTCCATCCCCCTCATTATAGTGAATGGCTCCATCTGCCTCATTATAGTGAATGGCTCCATCCGCCTCATTATAGTGAATGGCTCCATCCGCTCTCATTATACTGAATGGCTCCATCCGCCTCATTATAGTGAATGGCTCCATCTGCCTCATTATAGTGAATGGCTCAATCTGCCTCATTATACTGAATGGCTCCATCCGCCTCATTATAGTGAATGGCTCCATCCGCCTCATTATACTCAATGGCTCCATCCGCCTCATTATAGTGAATGGCTCAATCTGCCTCATTATAGTGAATGGCTCAATCCGCCTCATTATAGTGAATGGCTCCATCTGCCTCATTATAGTGAATGGCTCCATCCTCCTCATTATAGTGAATGGCTCCATCCGCCTCATTATAGTGAATGGCTCAATTTGCCTCATTATTGTGAATGGCTCTATCCGGCTCATTATAGTGAATGGCTCCATCCGCCTCATTATAGTAAATGGCTCCATCCGCCTCATTATAGTGAATGGCTCAATTTGCCTCATTATTTTGAATGGCTCCATCCGCCTCATTATAGTGAATGGCTCAATCCGCCTCATTATAGTGAATGGCTCAATCCGCCTCATTATAGTGAATGGCTCAATCTGCCTCATTATAATGAATGGCTCCATCCTCCTCATTATAGTGAATGGCTCAATCCGCCTCATTATAGTGAATGGCTCCATCCGCCTCATTATACTGAATGGCTCAATCCTCCTCATTATACTGAATGGCTCCATCCGCCTCATTATAGTGAATGGCTCAATCCACCTCATTATAGTGAATGGCTCCATCTGCCTCATTATAGTGAATGGCTCCATCTGCCTCATTATAGTGAATGGCTCCATCCGCCTCATTATTGTGAATGGCTCCATCTGCCTCATTATAGTGAATGGCTCCATCAGCCTCATTATAGTGAATGGCTCCATGGGCCTCATTATAGTGAATGTCTCCATCCGCCTCATTATAGTGAATGGCTCCATGGGCTGTGTCGGCTTTTCACTGGAATCTTGTTTTTGGCCATTAGAATTGACCCCCTGATGTATTCAGTGTAGAGCACCTGATGTGTGTAATCCTGGCATTATTCCCGCTACCATCCCTGCACAGTTTGGCACTATTGAAGCATTATATGGGTGTTTGCACTGTACGACATTGTATTGAAGCTTCACAAGTCCCTGTGATGTGTACTCTACTCTTGTTCTTTCCACATTGTACGGTCCTATTATGTGTCCCCTCTCGTGGCACGGTATGGCACTGCTAATTCTGCGTCTCTAACTCTGATGTTGATCAGGACGTTTTTTTGGGGGAATAAACTGCTTTCCCACCTAAGTGTCGGTCATATTGAGAAAATCAGCATGCTGAATGAGTCTATTGCCTTATGTGTGCACTACACGGACCAGGTACATAAGCACTGTATGGCGGGATTATGCAGGTACTTTGCTCTTTTGTCTCAAGGAATAAAAGTGACTCAGCAATATCATTATTATACTGTACAGTGAAGGAAATAAGTATTTGACCCCTTGCTGATTGTGTAGTTTGCCCCCTGACACAGACATGAACAGTCTATAAGTTTAAGGGTCGATTAATTTTAACAATAAGAGAAAGAAGATCAAAAATAAAATCCAGAAAATCCCATTGTGTAAATGATATAAATGTATTTGCATTTTGCAAAGAGAAATAAGTATTTGATCCCCTCCCACCATTAGGCGCTCCGGCCCCTACAGAGCAGTTATCAGCTCCTAATCCCCTGGTTCCTGCATTACACACAGCTGTGTTACATTGTCACCTGTATAAAGACTCCACACAATGAATCAGTCACCTCTAACCTCTACAACATGGGAAGAGCACAGAGCTTTGTAAGGATGTCAGGGAAAAGATCCTAGACCTGCGCAAGGCTGGACTGTGCTACACAACCATAAGGAAGACAAAGCCGGGGGAGAAGAAACAACTGTGGGTGCAATAGGAAGAACATGGAAGAAATACAAAAGGAGGTCAATCCACATCGATCTGGGGCTCCATGTAACATCTCACCTCGTGGGGGATCCAGGATCATGAGGAGGGGAGAGATCAGCCGAAAACTACACGGGGGGAACTTGTTACTGATCTCAGGGCAGCTGGAACCAAGGAAACCACTGGTAACACATTACACCATAATGGATTAAATTCCTGCAGTGCCAATCACATGTGCCATATGTAACAGTGCCATGTGTAACAGTGACAATGGCACAACCTACCCATAACGGTGCCAACAACATGTTCCATCCATAACGGTGCCAACTACATGTTCCACCCATAACGGTGCCAACTACATGTTCCACCCATAATAGTGTCAACTACATGTTCCACCCATAATAGTGTCAACTACATGTTCCACCCATAACAGTGCCAAGTACATATGTCACCCATAATTTGGTCAACCATACATGTCACATATAACAGTGCCAACCACATGTCAACCATAACAGTGTCAACCACACATTTCACCCACAACAGTGCCAACTGCTTATGCCTCATATAACAGTGTTGACTGCATGTTCCACCCATAACAGTGCTAAGTACATATGTCACCAATAATTGGGTCAACCATACATGTCACATATAACAGTGCCAACTACATGTTCCACCCTTAATAGTGATAACTACATGTTCCACCCATAATAGTGATAACTACATGTTCCACCCATAACAGTGCAAACCACATATGTCACCCATAACTGGGTCAACCATACATATAACAGTGCCAACCACATGTCACCCATAACAGTGCCAACTACATGTGCCACCCATAACAGTGCCAAGTACATATGTCACCCATAATTGGGTCAACCATACATGCCACATATAACCGTGCCAACCACATGTCACCCATAACAGTGCCAACTACATATTACACCCATAACAATGCCAACTACATGTTCCACCCATAACAGTGCCAACCACATGTTCCACCCATAACAGTGCCAACCACATGTTCCACACATAACAGTGCCAACCACATGTTCCACCCATAACAGAGCCAACCACACATTCCACCCATAACAGTGCCA
The DNA here is from genome assembly GCA_033576535.1 of Allobates femoralis. Taxonomy (NCBI): domain Eukaryota; kingdom Metazoa; phylum Chordata; class Amphibia; order Anura; family Aromobatidae; genus Allobates; species Allobates femoralis. Next base: position 13,487,309 of record JARQOC010000005.1, on the reverse strand, counting down.
ACCACATTGCACCCCCATAATAGTTTCACATGTTTTCAATACCAGTGCTGGCCACAATGCCATCCATGAAATTGCCAGACACACAGTGCCCCCATAGCAGTGCCAGTCACAATGCACACACTGTAGTGCCAGCACCAGATATGTATGTGCCCTCCAACAATGCAAGTCACAATGTGTGACATTGTCCCAGAATAACACCTGTGCCAAACATGATCCCCCTTATTAGAACCAGCCAGAAATAATAGGTTACCCATCCCTGCGTTACATATATGTAGGTACATGTCCTAACATGGTGGTCACTCACTTTAAAACAACCATAAAGACTTATCATTAGGATAAGTTATCAATATCAGATTGCTGGAGTTCCTACTCCCATCACCCCCTATCCAATCAGCTCATTGACAAAAGTGCAGCGCCACGCACTGTGTTGTGGCTGTTAATGGTACTGCAGGTTCTCCTGGTTATTTGTATGGAGGATGAGTTGTAGTACCGATCACCACCACTACACAATGTGCAGCGCTGTGTCACTTGGATTGTACTGTGTCTCCTTCATTCGGTTGATCGATAGTAATGCTGGAAGTTGGACGTCCACAGACCTGCTGTTGATGCCCTTTGGTTTTTGATGGAATCCCCCCAAAAAACAGAATCCTGACAGTTGTACAGAGCCCCGATGGGTTGTCCGTTTTTTTAGATATGCACAGTATATTATGTTAGTGTCAAAAAGAAGAAAAGAAACCTGACTGCATTCCCTAACCTGCAGTGTGAACAGGTGCAGAACTGAACATGACATCTTATATCAAAGAGATATCTGCACTCTGAAGCATGCAAACCAGGAATGTAAGAATATAGACATGCATCAGTGCTAAGGAAATACATGAAAAAGGGAGATGCTTATTGTGGAGACACGGGGGTCAGAGGGTGCTCTCGTCCGCTGGCCCGGCCGCCTTTAGCAAAACAACGTGGACCAAGGCTCATCTCCAAACTGAACGCCCAAGCTCCCTAACCGTGGGCGGAACACTACTCAGTCAACACAGGGTAAGGGAAGCACAATATTAAGGCTTTATTGGATCCCCAAACAGTTTACAGCATATAACACACAACCAAGCCCAACACATAATGTAACAGGCAACAGAGTCTCACCCTTCTGCTGGCTCACCAGGGATTAGAATGTAGCACAGCAAAGTCTGTAGCCAGGTGACTGGATCCTCCCAACCTGGGTTGCTTCCTTATGCCGTCTTTGTCATCACAGCCGAATCCGATAATTCGATGCTGAAGTCCTTGTGGTTTTATAATCCAGGTTCTGATCCCCTTAGTCGGCAAAGAAATGCCTAGGCCTGGGGTTATGGCTGGCCAATCGGATCTGAAGATCCTAGATTAGCTGTCTGTTTTCAATCCAGTGCACCTCTAGCCAGGACTGAAATCCCTAGACTGAGTGCACTAGACAGAATCTCTAAACTCTCCCTGGTTAATCAACAGGTCTCCTTACATACCCTCAGCCTTCATTGCAGGATATTGGGGACTTCACGATTGGTGGAATAAAACTGTCTTCTTATTGGCTGAATCTCAAGCCTAAAAAATTTCTAGTAGTATTGCAGTCCTGTCAAGGGAGAGCCACATACTGATTGACATAGCACCTAGCAGGATACATTTAGTCTGCAATCCATGACATTAAACAATTGTGGCTGAGGCCATTTACATAGAGTCAACAATCCACATTGTAATACAATGGCATTCTAACAGGATTAAGTTTCACTGACCTTACAGAGGAGATATAATTGTATCACATAAGTCCACATCACCAAACATCTACAAGACTTGTATTTACAATGGATTGCTTACCACAAGGTAGGAAATAACATACAATACAAAGAGGCAAGATGATTACATTATACATGTTAAACACTGCCAGTCATCTACAAGAATTGTATTTACAATTAGTTGCTTATCACAAGGTAGATAATTACATTACCCACTTTAATTACTAGCAAGCTCCTAGAAATCATGTGTAACTCATAAGTGGCATATTACAAGTCTGCAAACCAAAATACAATATTGTCGGGATAAATAAGAAATCATCCTACATTATATATTAAAGGGGTCCATTTTGTCACACTTATCATACAAAAATGGCAATTAATATATCCACTATGTAACCCCGTCATGGCATATCTACTGGGCGAATGTAGAAAAGGCTATTTTTATATGCTCAGTATCTCCATTTTCCATATATTTCCTCAGCAGTGATGCATGTCTACATTCTTACATTCCTAGTTTAGCACTTCAGAGTGCAACTGTCTCTGTTATAATGAGTCAAAAAGAAGGACATTGACAGGATGGAGGCCAGACAGAGTCCAGAGTGACTCCACTGGCCTCGTCGTGGTGAGTGGCTCCATTGGCCTCGTCGTGGCGAGTGGCTCCTCCGGCCTCGATGTGGCGAGCGGCTCCACCGGCCTCGTTGTGGCGAGCGGCTCCTCCGGCCTCGTTGTGGCGAGCGGCTCCTCTGGCCTTGTCGTGGCGAGTGGCTCCATCAGCCTCGTCGTGGCGAGCGGCTCCTCTGGCCTCGTCGTGGCGAGTGGCTCCTCCGGCCTCGTCGTGGCGAGTGGCTCCTCTGGCCTCGTCGTGGCGAGTGGCTCCATCAGCCTCGTCGTGGCGAGCGGCTCCTCTGGCCTCTTCGTGGCGAGTGGCTTCTCCGGCCTCGTCGTGGCGAGCGGCTCCCCCGGCCTCGATGTGGCGAGCGGCTCCACCGGCCTCGTTGTGGCGAGCGGCTCCTCCGGCCTCGATGTGGCGAGCGGCTCCACCGGCCTCGTTGTGGCGAGCGGCTCCTCCGGCCTCGTTGTGGCGAGCGGCTCCTCCGGCCTCGTCGTGGCGAGTGGCTCCATCAGCCTCGTCGTGGCGAGCGGCTCCTCTGGCCTCGTCGTGGCGAGTGGCTCCTCCGGCCTCGTCGTGGCGAGTGGCTCCTCTGGCCTTGTCGTGGCGAGTGGCTCCATCAGCCTCGTCGTGGCGAGCGGCTCCTCTGGCCTCTTCGTGGCGAGTGGCTTCTCTGGCCTCGTCGTGGCGAGTGGCTCCTCTGGCCTCTTCGTGGCGAGTGGCTTCTCCGGCCTCGTCGTGGCGAGTGGCTCCTCTGGCCTCTTCGTGGCGAGTGGCTTCTCCGGCCTCGTCGTGGCGAGCGGCTCTTCCGGTCTCGTCGTGGTGAGCGGCTCCTCCGGCCTCGTCGTGGCGAGTGGCTCCTCCATCGAGCTCTGATGGGTTTTCACTGGAATCCTGTTTTTTTTCTTCCTCTTCAATTGAAGCCCTGGTGTATTCAGCATAGAGCACTAGGAATACCATACTATGTGACATGATGAAGCACAGACCTTTGATGGGTGGATTTATTCATTTATGCTTTAGACCAAAATAAATACGTATACGAGGCCCCCAATACTTATTACACTATTTACACATCTACAGCACCGGTCCCAGATACACCGGGGTCCAGTTCACGACAGTCTTACTTGGTCACTGATCACATCCGGATCGGGTCCCATAATTGAGGGGAACATTGGGGTTATGTAACTATTGGAGGGACGTCTTATCTCCACTGAGATGTTCAGGAGGAGGACGCCACACGTCTTGGTGTAATGAGGATTGTGAGGAAAGTAAGAAGGAGGAAAGTGTTCTCCAGCGGCTTCAGTAGAGCGGGATGGTGGAAGAGGCTGGAATATTAATCTCTCAGGCAGGACATAGGCGTCCTCTCCGGCCCCAGCGTCACCGTCACATCTTCTAGGGGCAAATGATGGAAAAAGTCACAGGCCTAGAAGATAAAACAAAGGGTTACCTAAAGGTAGAAGAGAGACATGGGGATCGATATAAGGGATAGACCACGAGGATAGGTCCCTGCTCACACCTTACACATGTCCTAAGGAAGCACGATTGGGGGGCACAAATATAGACCATTAAAAAAAGTGCCAGGCAAAATATGGAATAAACCTTTCACCAAAGCATCAGCCCTATGAGGCACATGATATCAATAATGGCCACTTTACACGCGGCAACAGGAAGATAGACACTGGCAGGTGTCGGAGACAATTGTACCTTTTACCTTCAAAACACCTTGCAGATACCTGAATTACACGCAGCCACTTCAAGGTGTTCTGAAGGTAAAAGGTACAATTGTCTCCGACACCTGCCGGTTTCTATTTTCCTGTTGCCGCGTGTAAAGTAGCCATTATGGTACCTTTACACGCCGCGACGGCAGGCTGGATACAGCCCGCTACAGGCTACAAATGTAGCTTGTAGCGTCAATGTAGCCCGTCGTAGCGGCGTCTGAAGACGCGACGCTACAGCCGGCGACAGATACATCTGTTTATGGGCTCTGCTCGAAAACAGATGGCTATATCGCCGATGGTAGCGAGCTGTATCGGCGTGTAAAGAAGCAACGGAAGGGAACTCCGGACACCCTGCGCTGTAGCTGCAATGTAGCTAAGGCGTGACCCTGGCTCCGGGATACCCCGCCCCATCACCGATCATTGGAGGAAGCTCCTGCGTTACGATTGGTAGACGCTGCATAGGGCGGCATATTTAAGGAGCTGCCCAGTCACACTACACAATCGCTCGAGCGTGCTGTATTTCTCAGCCTCCTGCGCTGGCTGCCCAATCAGGATGTTATTGCTTCGTCCTATCAGTGTACGGACGGCTCGTAATCCAAGATCGTGGCACGCCTATGTGCTGTCCCTGCTGCACCAGGTCCTCCCATAGTAGCTGGTTGTAGCGGTGTGTACATGAGCTACAGATGGCTACTTGAGACACCCGGCGATGTAGCTAGCTACAGATGTAGCGTGGCGTAGCGCACCTTGTCGCGGCGTGTAAAGGAGATGCGTTCACCGTTTGTAGCCGTTTGAGCGTGCTCGTGCACGTGAAGTAGCGCGATGTATCCAGCCTGCCGTCGCGGCGTGTAAAGGTACCATTAGTGATGAACAGCAGAACCAACCATCAGGACTGGTCCCGTTATTAACCTCACAGATGCCCTAATAATCCTGAATAAATATGGACTATTAACAGCAGAGCTAGAAAGGTCCTGTCATCCAGGCATCACCCACTGGTGTAGTTATGGGTGATATTTTGTATGTTATTTTGATCATCATTTAAGCAATTTCTACATCCTGATACCTTGTGTTGTACCAGGTCTGTATGAGATCTGCAATGGAAGCAGAGATAATAATCAAGGACACAAAGTATTCGTGTTTTCACTGCATTGGAGAAACTCGCCTCTGTATAACCTGTTCTCAGTATCTGTGGCCTGTAGTATCTATGCCCCTGTAGTATCTATGGCCCTGTAGTATCTATGGCCCTGTAGTATCTGTGCCCTGTAGTATCTGGTGCCCTGTAGTATCTGTTACCCTGTAGTATCTGTGCCAGTAGTATCTGTGCCCAGTAGTATCTGTGCCCCTGTAGTATCTATGGCCCTGTAGTATCTATGGCCCTGTAGTATCTGTGCCCCTGTAGTATCTATGGCCCTGTAGTATCTATGGCCCTGTAGTATCTGTGCCCCTGTAGTATCTATGCCCCTGTAGTATCTATGGCCCTGTAGTATCTATGGCCCTGTAGTATCTATGGCCCTGTAGTATCTGTGCCCAGTAGTATCTCTGCCCTGTAGTATCTCTGCCCTGTAGTATCTATGCCCCTTTAGTATCTGTGCCCCTGTAGTATCTATGCCCCTTTAGTATCTGTGCCCTGTAGTATCTGGTGCCCTGTAGTATCTGTTACCCTGTAGTATCTGTGCCAGTAGTATCTGTGCCCAGTAGTATCTGTGCCCCTGTAGTATCTATGGCCCTGTAGTATCTATGGCCCTGTAGTATCTATGGCCCTGTAGTATCTGTGCCCCTGTAGTATCTGTGCCCCTGTAGTATCTATGGCCCTGTAGTATCTGTGCCCCTGTAGTATCTATGCCCCTGTAGTATCTATGGCCCTGTAGTATCTATGGCCCTGTAGTATCTGTGCCCCTGTAGTATCTATGGCCCTGTAGTATCTGTGCCCAGTAGTATCTGTGCCCAGTAGTATCTGTGCCCAGTAGTATCTCTGCCCTGTAGTATCTATGCCCCTTTAGTATCTGTGCCGTAGTATCTGTGCCAGTAGTATCTGTGCCCCTGTAGTATCTATGGCCCTGTAGTATCTATGGCCTGTAGTATCTGTTACCCTGTAGTATCTATGCCCTGTAGTATCTATGGCCTGTAGTATCTATGGCCCTGTAGTATCTGTACCCTGTAGTATCTGTGGCCCTGTAGTATCTATGGCCCTGTAGTATCTGTTACCCTGTAGTATCTGTGCCCTGTAGTATCTGTGCCCAGTAGTATCTGTGCCAGTAGTATATGTGCCCTGTAGTATCTGTGCCCTGTAGTATCTGTGCCCCTGTAGTATCTATGGCCCTGTAGTATCTATGGCCCTGTAGTATCTATGGCCCTGTAGTATCTGTTACCCTGTAGTATCTATGCCCTGTAGTATCTATGGCCCTGTAGTATCTTGGCCCTGTAGTATCTATGCCCTGTTATCTGTGCCCTGTAGTATCTAGGCCTGTAGTATGTCGTGTTGGCCCTGTAGTATCTTGCCCCTGTAGTTCTATGCCCTGTAGTATCTGTGCCCTGTAGTATCTATGCCCTGTAGTATCTTGGCCCTAGTATCTGTGCCTGTAGTATCTGGCCCTGTAGTATCTTGCTGTAGACTTGCCCTGTAGTATCTTGCCCTGTAGTATCTGCCCTTAGTATCTGCCCTGTAGTATCTTGCCCTGTAGTATCTGTCCCTGTAGTATCTGTGCCCGTAGTATCTGTGCCCGTAGTATCTGTGCCCTGTAGTATCTATGCCTGTATATCTATGGCCCGTAGTATCTGTGCCCTGTAGTATCTATGGCCCTGTAAGGTTTATGGCCCTGTAGTATCTAGCCCTGTAGTATCTTGCCCTGTAGTATCTTGCCTGTCGGCCCTGTAGTATCTTGGCCCTGTAGTATCTTGCCTGTAGTATCTTGCCCTGTAGTATCTTGCCCGTAGTATCTGGCCGTAGTATTGTGCCTGTAGTATCTGTGCCTGTAGTATCTGTGCCCGTAGTATCTTGCCGTAGTATTTGCCCTGTAGTATCTGGCCCTGTAGTATCTATCTGCCCTGTAGTATCTATGCCCTGTAGTATCATGCCCTGTAGTTCTATGCCCTGTGAACTCCTGTAGTATCTGGCCCTTAGTATCTACCCTGTAGTTCTGTTACTAGTATCATGCCCTGTAGTATCTATGGCCTGTAGTATCTATGCCCTGAGTATCTTGCCCCTGTAGTATCTTGCCCCTGTAGTATCTATGGCCCTTAGTATCTGTGGCCTGTAGTATCTACGCCCTGTATATCTGTGCCCTGTAGTATCTATGCCCTGTAGTATTCTATATTGCCCCTTAGTATCTTGCCCTGTATATCTGTGCCCTGTAGTATCTTCCCTAGTATATCTGCAGTATCTTGCCCGTAGTATCTCCCCTGTAGTATCTATGGCCTGTAGTATCTATGCCCTGTAGTATCTTGCCTGTAGTATCTATGCCCTGTATATCTAGGCCCTGTAGTATCTGTGCCCTGTAGTATCTATGCCCTGTAGTATCTATGCCCTGTAGTATCTTGCCCTGTAGTATCTAGCCCTGTAGTATCTTGCCCCTGTATATCTATGCCCCTGTATATCTATGCCCGTATATCTATGCCCCTGTATATCTACGCCCTGTATATCTGTGCCCTGTAGTATCTTGCCCTGTAGTATCTTGCCCTGTAGTATTATGGCCCTGTAGTATCTGTTACCCTGTAGTATCTGTCCCTTGTATCTATGCCCTGTAGTATCTATGCCCTGTAGTATCTATGGCCCTGTAGTATCTGTCCCTGTAGTATCTGTGGCCCTGTAGTATTTAGGCCGTAGTATCTTACCTGTAGTATCTGTGATCTTGCCCTGTAGTATCTATGCCCTGTAGTATCTGTGCCTTGTATGCCTGAGTATCTTGCCCTGTGTATCTGTGGCCCTGTAGTATCTACGGCCTTTCTGTGGCCAACTGTAGTATCTATGCCCCTGTAGTATCTATGCCTGTAGTATCTATGCCCCTGTAGTATCTAGCCCTGTAGTACTTCCCTGTGTATCTTGCCCTGTAGTATCTGGCCCTGTAGTATCTGTGCCGTAGTATATGCCCTGTATATCTTGCCCTGTAGTATCTATGCCCCTGTAATATCTAGGCCCTGTAGTATCTGTCCCTGTAGTATCTTGCCCTGTAGTATCTATGCCCTGTAGTATCTATGCCCTGTAGTATCTTCCTGTAGTATCTTGCCCCGTATATTATGCCCTGTATTATCTGCCTGTATATCTTGCCTGTTATCTATGCCGTATATCTGTGCCCTGTAGTATCTTGCCCCTGATATCTATGGCCCTGTAGTATCTATGGCCCTGTAGTATTGTACCCTGTAGTATCTAGCCCTTGTATTATGCCCGTATATCTATGGCCCTGTAGTATCTATGGCCCTGTAGTATCTTACCCTGTAGTATCTGTGGCCCTGTTAGTATCTATGGCCCTGTAGTATCTGTACCTTATATCTGTACTGTAGTCTATGGCCCTGTAGTATCTATGGCCCTGTAGTATCTATGCCCCCTGTAGTATCTGTGCCCCTGTAGTATCTATGCCCCCTGTAGTATCTATGGCCCTTAGTATCTGTGGCCCTGTAGTATCTACGGCCCTGTAGTATCTGTGGCCCCTGTAGTATCTATGCCCTGTAGTATCTTGCCCTGTAGTATCTATGCCCCTTGTAGTATCTGATGCCCCTGTAGTATCTAGTGCCCTGTAGTATCTATGCCCTGTAGTATCTGTGCCAGTAGTATCGTGCCCATGTAGTATCTATGCCCCTGTAGTATCTATGGCCCTGTAGTATCTATGGCCCTGTAGTATCTATGCCCCTGTAGTATGCCGTATATATGCCCTGTAGTATTCTGTATGCCCCTGTAGTATCTATGGCCCTGTAGTATCTGTGGCCCTGTAGTATCTATGCCCTGTAGTATCTGTGGCCCCTGTAGTATCTATGCCCCCTGTAGTATCTATGCCCTGTAGTATCTATGCCCCCTGTAGTATCTACTGGCCCTGTAGTATCTGTGCCCCTGTAGTATCTGTGCCCTGTAGTATCTTGCCGTAGTATCTTGCCTGTATATCGTGCCCTGTAGTATCTTGCCCCTGTAGTATCTATGGCCCTGTAGTATCTATGGCCCTGTAGTATCTGTTACCCTGTAGTATCTATGCCCTGTAGTATCTATGGCCCTGTAGTATCTATGGCCCTGTAGTATCTATGGCCCTGTAGTATCTGTGGCCCTGTAGTATCTATGGCCCTGTAGTATTGTATGCTCCTGTAGTATCTATGGCCCTGTAGTATCTATGCCCCTGTAGTATCTATGGCCCTGTAGTATCTATGGCCCTGTAGTATCTGTGCCCTGTAGTATCTAGCCCGTAGTACTGTCCTGTAGTATCTATGCCCCTGTAGTATCTATGGCCCTGTAGTATCTATGGCCCCTGTAGTATCTATGGCCCCTGTAGTATCTATGCCCCCTGTAGTATCTATGCCCTGTAGTATCTATGCCCCCTGTAGTATCTACGGCCCTGTAGTATCTGTGGACCCTGTAGTATCTATGCCCCCTGTAGTATCTATGCCCTGTAGTATCTATGCCCCCTGTAATATCTACGGCCCTGTAGTATCTGTGGCCCCTGTAGTATCTATGCCCTGTAGTATCTATGCCCTGTAGTATCTATGCCCCCTGTAGTATCTATGCCCTGTAGTATCTATGCCCCCTGTATTATCTATGCCCCCTGTATTATCTATGCCCCCTGTATTATCTATGCCCCCTGTATTATCTATGCCCTGTATTATCTGTGCCCTGTAGTATCTATGCCCCCTGTAGTATCTATGCCCTGTAGTATCTGTGGACCCTGTAGTATCTATGCCCCCTGTAGTATCTATGCCCTGTAGTATCTATGCCCCCTGTAATATCTACGGCCCTGTAGTATCTGTGGCCCCTGTAGTATCTATGCCCTGTAGTATCTATGCCCTGTAGTATCTATGCCCTGTAGTATCTATGCCCTGTAGTATCTATGCCCCCTGTATTATCTATGCCCCCTGTATTATCTATGCCCTGTATTATCTGTGCCCTGTAGTATCTATGCCCCCTGTAGTATCTATGCCCTGTAGTATCTGTGGCCCCCTGTATTATCTATGCCCCCTGTATTATCTATGGCCCCTGTATTATCTATGGCCCCTGTATTATCTGTGCCCTGTAGTATCTGTGCCCTGTAGTATCTGTGCCCTGTAGTATCTGTGCCCTGTAGTATCTACGGCCCTGTAGTTATCTATGCCCCCTGTAGTATCTATGCCCCCTGTAGTATCTATGCCCCCTGTAGTATCTATGCCCCCTGTAGTATCTGTGGCCCCCTGTAGTATCTGTGGCCCCTGTAGTATCTATGCCCCCTGTAGTATCTGTGGCCCCCTGTAGTATCTGTGGCCCCCTGTAGTATCTATGCGCCCTGTAGTATCTGTGGCCCCCTGTAGTATCTGTGGCCCCCTGTAGTATCTGTGGCCCTGTAGTATCTATGGCCCCTGTAGTATCTATGGCCCCTGTAGTATCTGTGGCCCCTGTAGTATCTGTGGCCCTGTAGTATCTATGGCCTCTTGGATCTTGTTTCCATACTTGTTTTTGGATTATTGCTAAGACATTCTATTGTTTCATGTAAAGTAATATAAATACATGTGGGCTGGGAGAGTCTTTACACCACGTCAGACAGACGGACATACGGGCTGTGAGTGCTGACTCTCCGATCCATCCACATATCTGACTATGGACCAGAACCGGCAGATGTAGAGACTCCTTGTGTCTCCCTAGAGCGGGGTTTCCTCAGCAGGGTCATACGTGATAACAATGAGTGATGATTAGAAGAACCAACTGGCAGGACTGGGCCCTTTATTACCCCTCACAGATACCAATCAGGAGCTAGAAAGGATCCGTCTTCTGGGCATCAGCCCTATGTGAACCCCATAATAGAGAGAGATCCGGCACAGGTGATTGGTGTAAGAAACCGTCCACCATTCAATATATTACAAATTAAAGAACAGCTTCTATTATTACACCGCACAGAACCAAGACCACTGTGCATCAGTATAGACCATTCATTAAAGTGCAAAGTACCGGTCACCTAGGCCTCACCTCTGTGTGAGACACACGATATAACAAGAGAAGGGGTGGAAGTGGTAACTTGTTAATATACCATCATTCACTATCATGAAGATGAGGCCGACCTGATAGACACAAATATAGACCACTAGATGGCGGCCCGATTCTAAAGAATCGGGTATTCTAGGCTATGGTTAGCAGGGTATACGGAGGCTCGTAGTCTGGCTCGGGGCAGAGTGCAGTGGTCAGGGGCAGAGTGCAGTGGTCAGGGGCCCGATGCAATAGAATCGGGAGCGCGGTAAAATCAATTGTGTGTATAGAGGCGGGTCTGTGGGTAGCAGAGTATACAGGCGGGTCTGTGGGTAGCAGAGTATACAGAAGGCTCTGTGAGTAGCAGAGTATACAGGCGGGTCTGTGCGTAGCAGAGTATACAGGCGGGTCTGTGGGTAGCAGAGTATACAGAAGGCTCTGTGAGTAGCAGAGTATACAGGCGGGTCTGTGCGTAGCAGAGTATACAGGCGGGTCTGTGCGTAGCAGAGTATACAGGCGGGTCTGTGCGTAGCAGAGTATACAAAAGGCTCTGTGGGTAGCAGAGTATAGAGGCGGCTCTGTGGGTAGCAGAGCATACAGGTGGCTCTGTGGGTAGCAGAGCATACAGGCGGCTCTGTGGGTAGCAGAGCATACAGGCGGCTCTGTGGGTAGCAGAGCATACAGGCGGCTCTGTGGGTAGCAGAGCATACAGGCGGCTCTGTGGGTAGCAGAGCATACAGGCGGCTCTGTGGGTAGCAGATTAGGAGGGATGAGGAGAGTTGGCGCTGGAGGGGTGAGGAGAGGTCAGGCTGGAGGGGTGAGGAGAGGTCAGGCTGGAGGGGTGAGGAGAGGTGGCGCTGGAGGGCTGGAGGAGAGGGGAGGCTGGAGGGCAGAGGAGAGGGGAGGCTAGAGGGCAGAGGAGAGGGAAGGCTGGAGGGCAGAGGAGAGGGGAGGCTGGAGGGCAGAGGACAGGGGAGGCTGGAGGGCAGAGGACAGGGGAGGCTGGAGGGCAGAGGACAGGGGAGGCTGGAAGACAGGGGAGGCTGGAGGGCTGAGGACAGGGAAGGCTGGAGGGCTGAGGATACTGACCGTGCTGGCGGTGATGGCGGAGGGCGCACACCAGACCGGTGTGTGGGCGGGGCCGGCTCCCGGAAGGGGGAGGACGCACACCTGGCTATGTGCGGGGCCGCAGCGAGGGGCACAGAGGGTATGTGCGGGGCCATGGCGAGGGGCACACCAGGGTATGTGCAGGGCTGTGTGTGTGTGTCCGGGTGTGTTTGTGTGTGTGTGTAGACTGTAGAGGCGGCCATAAGCATAGCGGGCTGTATGAGTCCCGCTCCCGCTTACGGCCGCCATCTTGGTTCACCCTGAACGGGTGTAGGGCTCCAGTGACGTCACGTAGCCGATGACAAAGTGACGGAAGTGAGCTTGGACTTTTATATATTAGATTATATAAAGCACCGGTAAGGAGCTGGAGGAGGCCGGTCATCTAGTTATCACCGTGTTGTGAAGTACAAGATATAAGAAGAGAAGAAGATGGAAGTGGGGATTGATGTTCTGGGTAATCATCCACCATCTATTATGCAGATGAAGCAGGATTACTGGGCACAAACATAGAGCATTAGTTACAGGCAGGAGCTGGAAGACGCCTTTCACCCAAGCATCAACTCTGTGAATCACATGATCTAATGAGAAGACGATGAAGATGGTGATAATTTTTATAGATAATAGCTGTAATCCCTGCGTTGCCCGGGATGGTAACTAACTTTTCTTAGCTATAACAAAATAGAATGGGTTAACAAACTCTTGCCCACTCTCTGCTGAGATACGCAGGCTGAGAGTGTAATACAGGGGCTATGTGTGGCCTCCTGCTGTATACTGGGGGTTGTGTGCGGCCTCCTGACGTATACCGGGGCTGTGTGCGGCCTCCTGACATATACCGGGGGCTGTGTGCGGCCTCCTGACGTATACCGGGGCTGTGTGCGGCCTCCTGCTGTATACCGGGGGCTGTGTGCGGCCTCCTGCTGTATACCGGGGGCTGTGTGCGGCCTCCTGCTGTATACTAGGGGCTGTGTGCGGCCTCCTGCTGTATACTGGGGGCTGTGTGCGGCCTCCTACTGTATACTGGGGGCTGTGTGCGGCCTCCTGCTGTATACTGGGGGCTGTGTGCGGCCTCCTGCTGTATACTGGGGGCTGTGTGCGGCCTCCTGCTGTATACTGGGGGCTGTGTGCGGCCTCCTGCTGTATACTGGGGGCTGTGTGCGGCCTCCTGCTGTATACTGGGGGCTGTGTGCGGCCTCCTGCTGTATACTGGGGGCTGTGTGCGGCCTCCTGCTGTATACTGGGGGCTGGGTGCGGCCTCCTGCTGTATACCGGGGGCTGTGTGCGGCCTCCTGCTGTATACCGGGAGCTGTGTGCGGCCTCCTGCTGTATACCGGGGGCTGTGTGCGGCCTCCTGCTGTATACCGGGGGCGGGCTGTGTGCGGCCTCCTGCTGTATACCGGGGGCGGGCTGTGTGCGGCCTCCTGCTGTATACCGGGGGCTGTGTGCGGCCTCCTGCTGTATACCGGGGGCTGTGTGCGGCCTCCTGCTGTATACCGGGGGCTGTGTGCGGCCTCCTGCTGTATACCGGGGGCTGTGTGCGGCCTCCTGCTGTATACCGGGGGCTGTGTGCGGCCTCCTGCTGTATACCGGGGGCTGTGTGCGGCCTCCTGCTGTATACCGGGGGCTGTGTGCGGCCTCCTGCTGTATGCAGAGGGCTGTGTGCGGCCTCCTGCTGTATAATGGGGGCTGTGTGGGGCTTCCTGCTGTATACCGGGGGCTGTGTGCGGCCTCCTGCTATATGCAGAGGGCTGTGTGCGGCCTCCTGCTGTATAATGGGGGCTGTGTGCGGCCTCCTGCTGTATGCAGAGGGCTGTGTGCGGCCTCCTGCTGTATAATGGGGGCTGTGTGCGGCCTCCTGCTGTATGCAGAGGGCTGTGTGCGGCCTCCTGCTGTATGCAGAGGGCTGTGTGCGGCCTCCTGCTGTATGCAGAGGGCTGTGTGCGGCCTCCTGCTGTATAATGGGGGCTGTGTGCTGCCTCCTGCTGTATACCGGGGGCTGTGTGCGGCCTCCTGCTGTATGCAGAGGGCTGTGTGCGGCTTCCTGCTGTATACCGGGGGCTGTGTGCGGCCTCCTGCTGTATGCAGAGGGCTGTGTGCGGCCTCCTGCTGTATAATGGGGGCTGTGTGCGGCTTCCTGCTGTATACCGGGGCGTGTGTGCGGCTTCCTGCTGTATACCGGGGGCTGTGTGCGGCCTCCTGCTGTATGCAGAGGGCTGTGTGCGGCCTCCTGCTGTATAATGGGGGCTGTGTGCGGCCTCCTGCTGTATGCAGAGGGCTGTGTGCGGCCTCCTGCTGTATGCAGAGGGCTGTGTGCGGCCTCCTGCTGTATGCAGAGGGCTGTGTGCGGCCTCCTGCTGTATGCAGAGGGCTGTGTGCGGCCTCCTGCTGTATAATGGGGGCTGTGTGCGGCTTCCTGCTGTATACCGGGGGCTGTGTGCGGCCTCCTGCTGTATGCAGAGGGCTGTGTGCGGCCTCCTGCTGTATAATGGGGGCTGTGTGCGGCTTCCTGCTGTATACCGGGGGCTGTGTGCGGCTTCCTGCTGTATACCGGGGGCTGTGTGCGGCCTCCTGCTGTATGCAGAGGGCTGTGTGCGGCCTCCTGCTGTATAATGGGGGCTGTGTGCGGCCTCCTGCTGTATGCAGAGGGCTGTGTGCGGCCTCCTGCTGTATGCAGAGGGCTGTGTGCGGCCTCCTGCTGTATGCAGAGGGCTGTGTGCGGCCTCCTGCTGTATGCAGAGGGCTGTGTGCGGCCTCCTGCTGTATGCAGAAGGCTGTGTGCGGCCTCCTGCTGTATGCAGAGGGCTGTGTGCGGCCTCCTGCTGTATAATGGGGGCTGTGTGCAGCTTCCTGCTGTATACCGGGGGCTGTGTGCGGCCTCCTGCTGTATGCAGAGGGCTGTGTGCGGCCTCCTGCTGTATAATGGGGGCTGTGTGCGGCTTCCTGCTGTATACCGGGGGCTATGTGCGGCCTCCTGCTGTATACCGGGGGCTGTGTGCGGCCTCCTGCTGTATACCGGGGGCTGTGTGCGGCCTCCTGCTGTATACCGGGAGCTGTGTGCGGCCTCCTGCTGTATACCGGTGATTATTAGAAGCAGCAGGACAGGTCCCTGTGTTAGACCTTATAATTGTCCTAATGAACCAGAAAAACAGGAATAATAGTGGACTAACAAACAAGTGCAGCCTGGAGCTGGAAAGGACCTGTCCCCTGGGCATCGCCCCTATAGAAGATATCACCTGGGCATCGCCCCTATAGAAGAGATTGTTACTATGTAGAGCCTTCTTGTGAATGGCGGTCAATTAGATCACTGAGGCATTATTCAGCGGTGGGTGAGATTGGCACCAGCTCTTCATCATCATCATCATCATCTTCATCAGCAGCAGCATTTCTATAAACCAGGCTAGTAAAATTTAATGTCGGCTGTTCAAAAAACCAATCATGGCTCATTTCTTCCAGAGATAGCGCCACACCTCTGCACAGGCTGTCTGTGGTACTGCAACTCCGCAGCCTTCACTGAAATATATGGGAGTAGTAACACCAGAAACACCCATGGTGCATGTGACACTAAGCCTGGAATAAAGCAGCCATGATTCCCTAACCCAAAACAACAGATTAAATGTAAATATGATGGGAGCAATGGACAGATCTCCCCCTGCTGAGACTGACGGCGATCATTACCTTCTGCAAAAACACTTTTATGGCCTCATCTCTGGGAGCGCTGCTCTGAAGCTTCACCTTCACTGAAACATGACCTGGGGGGACATTAAACAGAATCAATTATTATACAATGTACAGTACACTGCTGTCACAAATCATTCTATCCTGCTATTCCAGATATGAACACTAGAGGGAGCTCTAACACCACAGATAACAGTGATATCTCTGAGTACAGATAATGTAGTAGATGTCCCCTGCAGTCCTATGTAACACCACAGATAACAGTGATATCTGAGTACAGATAATGTAGTAGATGCCACCTGCAGTCCTATGTAACACCACAGATAACAGTGATATCTCTGAGTACAGATAATGTAGTAGATGTCCCCTGCAGTCCTATGTAACACCACAGATAACAGTGATATCTCTGAGTACAGATAATGTAGTAGATGTCCCCTGCAGTCCTATGTAACACCACAGATAACACAGTGATATCTGAGTACAGATAATGTAGTAGATGCCACCGGCAGTCCTATGTAACACCACAGATAACACAGTGATATCTCTGAGTACAGATAATGTAGTAGATGTCCCCTGCAGTCCTATGTAACACCACAGATAACAGTGATATCTCTGAGTACAGATAATGTAGTAGATGTCCCCTGCAGTCCTATGTAACACCACATATAACACAGTGATATCTCTGAGTACAGATAATGTAGTAGATGTCACCTGCAGTCCTATGTAACACCACAGATAACACAGGGATATCTCTGAATACAGATAATGTAGTAGATGTCACCTGCAGCCCTATGTAACACCACAGATAACACAGTGATATCTCTGAATACAGATAATGTAGTAGATGTCACCTGCAGTCCTATGTAACACCACATATAAGACAGTGATATCTCTGAGTACAGATAATGTAGTTGATGTCACCTGCAGTCCTATGTAACACCACAGATAACACAGTGATATCTCTGAATACAGATAATGTAGTAGATGTCACCTGCAGTCCTATGTAACACCACATATAACACAGTGATATCTCTGAATACAGATAATGTAGTAGATGTCACCTGCAGTCCTATGTAACACCACAGATAACACAGTGATATCTCTGAGTACAGATAATGTAGTAGATGTCACCTGCAGTCCTATGTAACACTACAGATAACACAGTGATATCTCTGAGTACAGATAATGAAGTAGATGTCACCTGCAGTCCTACGTAACACCACAGATAACACAGTGATATCTCTGAGTACAGATAATGTAGATGTCTTCTGCAGTCCTATGTAACACCACAGATAACACAGTGATATCTCTGAGTACAGATAATGTAGTAGATGTCACCTGCAGTCCTATGTAACACCACAGATAACACAGTGATATCTCTGAGTACAGATAATGTAGTAGATGTCACCTGCAGTCCTATGTAACACCACAGATAACACAGTGATATCTCTGAGTACAGATAATGTAGTATATGTCACCTGCAGTCCTATGTAACACCACAGATAACACAGTGATATCTCTGAGTACAGATAATGTAGTAGATGTCACCTGCAGTCCTATGTAACACCACAGATAACATAGTGATATCTCTGAGTACAGATAATGTAGTAGATGTCACATGCAGTCCTATGTAACACCACAGATAACACAGTGATATCTATTAGTACAGATAATGTAGTAGATGCCACCTGCAGTCCTATGTAACACCACAGATGACACAGTGATATCTCTTAGTACAGATAATGTAGTAGATATCACCTGCAGTCCTATGTAACACCACAGATAACACAGTGATATCTCTGAGTACAGATAATGTAGTAGATGTCACCTGCAGTCCTATGTAACACCACAGATAACACAGTGATATCTCTGAGTACAGATAATGTAGTAGATGTCACCTGCAGTCCTATGTAACACCACAGATAACATAGTGATATCTCTGAGTACAGATAATGTAGTAGATGTCACCTGCAGTCCTATGTAACACCACAGATAACACAGTGATATCTCTGAGTACAGATAATGTAGTAGATGTCACCTGCAGTCCTATGTAACACCACAGATAACATAGTGATATCTCTGAGTACAGATAATGTAGTAGATGTCACCTGCAGTCCTATGTAACACCACAGATAACACAGTGATATCTCTGAGTACAGATAATGTAGTAGATGTCACCTGCAGTCCTATGTAACACCACAGATAACACAGTGATATCTATTAGTACAGATAATGTAGTAGATGCCACCTGCAGTCCTATGTAACACCACAGATAACACAGTGATATCTCTGAGTACAGATAATGTAGCAGATGTCACCTGCAGTCCTATGTAACACACAGATAACACAGTGATATCTCTGAGTACAGATAATGTAGAGGTCACCTGCAGTCCTATGTAACACCACAGATAACACAGTGATATCTCTGAGTACAGATAATGTAGTAGATGTCACTGCAGTCCTATGTTACACCGCAGATAACACAGTGATATCTGAATACAGATAATGTAGTAGATGTCACCTGCAGTCCTATGTAACACCACAGATAACACAGTGATATCTCTGAGCACAGATAATGTAGTAGATGTCACCTGCAGTCCTATGTAACACCACAGATAACACAGTGAGATCTCTGAGTACAGATAATGTAGCAGATGTCACATGCAGTCCTATGTAACACCACAGATAACACAGTGATATCTCTGAGTGCAGATAATGTAGTAGATGTCACCTGCAGTCCTATGTAACACCACAGATAACATAGTGGTATCTCTGAGTGCAGATAATGTAGTAGATGTCACCTGCAGTCCTATGTAACACCACAGATAACACAGTGATATCTCTGAGTACAGATAATGTAGAGGTCACCTGCAGTCCTATGTAACACAACAGATAACACAGTGATATCTCTGAGTACAGATAATGTAGTAGATGTCACCTGCAGTCCTATGTAACACCACAGGTAACACAGTGATATCTCTGAGTGCAGATAATGTAGTAGATGTCACCTGCAGTCCTATGTAACACACAGATAACATAGTGGTATCTCTGAGTGCAGATAATGTAGTAGATGTCACCTGCAGTCCTATGTAACACCACAGATAACACAGTGATTATCAATTAGTAGTACACAGATAATGTACGAGGTCACCTGCAGTCCTATGTAACACAACAGATAACACAGTGATATCTCTGAGTACAGATAATGTAGTAGATGTCACCTGCAGTCCTATGTAACACCACAGGTAACACAGTGATATCTCTGAGTACAGATAATGTAGTAGATGTCACCTGCAGTCCATGTAACACCACAAGATAACACAGTGATATCTCTGAGTACAGATAATGTAGATGTCACCTGCAGTCCTATGTAACACCACAGGTACACAGTGATATCTCTGAGTACAGATAATGTAGTAGATGTCACCTGCAGTCCTATGTAACACCACAGATAACACAGTGATATCTCTGAGTACAGATAATGTAGTAGATGCCACTGCAGTCCTATGTAACACCACGATAACACAGTGATATCTCTGAGTACAGATAATGTAGTAGATACCCTGCAGCCCTATGTAACACCACAGATAACACAGTGATATCTCTGAGTACAGATAATGTAGATGTCTCCTGCAGTCCTATGTAACACCACAGATAACACAGTGATATCTCTGAGTACAGATAATGTAGTAGATGTCACCTGCAGTCCTATGTAACACCACAGATAACACAGTGATATCTCTGAGTACAGATAATGTAGTAGAAGTCACCTGCAGTCCTATGTAACACCACAGATAACACAGTGATATCTCTGAGTACAGATAATGTAGAGGTCACCTGCAGTCCTGTGTAACACCACAGATAACATAGTGATATCTCTGAGTACAGATAATGTAGAGGTCACCTGCAGTCCTATGTAACACAACAGATAACACAGTGATATCTCTGAGTACAGATAATGTAGTAGATGTCACCTGCAGTCCTATGTAACACCACAGATAACCCAGTGATATCTCTGAGTACAGATAATGTAGTAGATGTCACATGCAGTCCTATGTAACACCACAGATAACAGAGTAATAGCTCTGAGTACAGATAATGTAGTAGATGTCACCTGCAGTCCTATGTAACACCACAGATAACAGTGATATCACTGAGTACAGATAATGTAGTAGATGTCACATGCAGTCCTATGTAACACCACAGATAACAGTGATATCTCTGAGTACAGATTATGTAGAGGTTACCTGCAGTCCTATGTAACACCACAGATAACACAGTGATATCTCTGAGTACAGATTATGTAGAGGTTACCTGCAGTCCTATGTAACACCACAGATAACACAGTGAGTATATATAGAGGGTCTGGTCTCACCGGTGGAGTTGGCGGCCGCTCTGGGCTTCTTCATTGCTCTGGGATGATGCTGGCGGGTGTTGCGGGGTGGGTGCCCGGTGTGTGGTGTGGCGCCCCCCTGGCTCCTTGGCTCGGGGTAGTCGGCAGTGGGATGGTGGCGCTCTTCAGGTGGTCGGCAGCGGTTGGCGATCTGTCCACGCTCAGGGCGGTGTCGTATGAGGCAGTGATGACCGGTGGCATCATACTGGTGCTGTGCCAGTGCGGGAGGTCGATGGACACGTTCCCTCCGGACACGATGTTGAACCCCGCGGGTGACATGGGGCCCCTCCGGCCTCCGCTGCTCGTGGTCAGGTCTATGGGGTCAGTCTGCGCCCAAACCAGGAGAAAGCCTAAATCATAAAAGAGGAAGACGGTGACTATCCGGAACCAGCAAAGTCTATATGTGTTAAGCGGCCGTCACACGCAACGATTTTAAGCCCGATATCGTTTAAGCGATATCGTTTTGGCATCGTTGCATGTAATCAAGCGATTTTACATCGCAGATCTGATGGTGGGTTTACACGTCCCGATATCGCGGCGATATTGGAGGCAACGGCGCGGGAGCGAGCATTTTTTGAGCGCTTTTCCCGATATCGCATCGGCGGTTTACACGCTGTGATATCGGGAAACAACGTCCCTCCGATGTGTACGCCCACCAACCCAGTAACGACCATTTAACATGGGAGTTAATGGGTGAGGTGCAAGTACAGATTGGAGTTGGGCTGTTACACGCTACGATGCTGCTACAACGACCTTGCGATATCGGGGAGTTGAATAGCTCGGCTATTCAACTCCGATATCGTTTTGGCATCGTTCCAGCATCGCGTTGTACGCTCAAACCGTACAACGCGCGAACGATATCGGGTCCAACTCGCGACCCACGTGACTTTTTGTCGGAGTTGGACGCCGATATCGCGGCGTGTAAACCCACCATGAGCTCCAGAGCTCAGATCTAGCGATGAACGATGCCACGATCTGTCTCATTGTGGTGTGTGACACCACGATGAACGATCTCCCAGCAGCAGAGCCTATGCTGGGAGATGGTAACTATGGTACACGTCGGGTTACTAAGCGCCGCACAGCGCCTAGTAACCCGATGTGTACCATAGTAACCAGCGAGATCGCGGCTCCACATCGCTGGTGAGTCTGTCTGTGTGACATCTCACCAGCGATGTGAGCGATATTGTAAGCGATTGCGCGTGCACGTGATCGCTAACAATATCGCTATCGATATTGAAGTGTGTGACAGCCGCTTTAGTCACATATTGTATGGCGGTGTTATGTATGTGCTGTATGGCGGTGTTACGTATGCTCTGTATGGCGGTGTTATGTATGCTCTGTATGGCGTTGTTATGTATGCGCTGTATGGCGGTGTTATGTATGCGCTGTATGGCGGTGTTATGTATGCGCTGTATGGCGGTGTTATGTATGCGCTGTATGGCGGTGTTATGTATGCTCTGTATGGCGGTGTTATGTATGCGCTGTATGGCGGTGTTATGTATGCGCTGTATGGCAGTGTTATGTATGCTCTGTATGGCGGTGTTATGTATGCGCTGTATGGCGGTGTTAAGTATGCTCTGTATGGCGGTGTTAAGTATGCTCTGTATGGCGGTGTTATGTATGCGCTGTATGGCGGTGTTATGTATGCACTGTATGGCGGTGTTATGTATGCGCTGTATGGCGGTGTTATGTATGCTCTGTATGGCGGTGTTATGTATGCGCTGTATGGCAGTGTTATGTATGCTCTGTATGGCGGTGTTATGTATGCGCTGTATGGCGGTGTTATGTATGCGCTGTATGGCGGTGTTATGTATGAACTATATGGCAGTACTATTCTGTTTTTTTTCCATACTGCACTGCAGTGGGAGGGATGAGGTGACACAGACACAGAGGAGAACTCCAAGAACTTCCTGACTACAAGAGGAGGAAACCGCTGCCAGAAGGAGAAGCCTCCGGACAGACAGCGGGACGTCCGGCCATCCTGTCCCTGTGCGACTCCGCATGTAGGTGAAATGCATCAAGGTCCGAGATTACAAGGAACAGCCCCCGCTACATGGAGACAACGTCCTGAGGGAACTCAATATGTGACCTGATCACACGGTGACACCGCACACCACCCTCTCCAGGCCATCATTAATGCAGCAGCCAGGGTCACCTACAGTTGTGGCCGCAAGTATTGACACCCCTGCAATTCTGTGAGATAATCCTCAGTTTCTTCCTGAAAATGATTGCAATCACAAATTCTTTGGTATTATTATCTTCATTTAATTTGTCTTCAATGAAAAAAACACAAACAGAATTGTCCTAAAGCCAAATTGGATCTAATTCCACCAAACATAAAAAAGGGGGTGGACAAAAGTATTGGCACTGTTAGAAAAATCATGTGATGCTTCTCTAATTTGTGTAATTAACAGCACCTGTAACTTACCTGTGGCACCTAACAGGTGTTGGCAATCACTAAATCACACTTGCAGCCAGTTGACATGGATTAAAGTTGACTCCACCTCTGTCCTGTGTCCTTGTGTGACCACATTGAGCATGGAGAAAAGAAAGACCAAAGAACTGTCTGAGGACTTGAGAAACCAAATTGTGAGGAAGCATGAGCAATCTCAAGGCTACAAGTCCATCTCCAAAGACCTGAATGTTCCTGTGTCTACCGTGCGCAGTGTCATCAAGAAGTGTAAAGCCCATGGCACTGTGGCTAACCTCCCTAGATGTGGACGGGGAAGAAAAATTGACAAGAGATTTCAACACAAGATTGTGCGTTTTGGAAGAATGCTCTCTGGTCAGATGAGACAAAAGTAGAGATTTATGGGCAAAGGCATCAACATAGAGTTTACAGGAGAAACAAAGAGGCATTCAAAGAAAAGAACACGGTCCCTACAGTCAAACATGGCGGAGGCTCCCTGATGTTTTGGGGTTGCTTTGCTGCCTCTGGCACTGGACTGCTTGACCGTGTTCATGGCATTATGAAGTCTGAAGACTACCAACACATTGTGCAGCATAATGTAGGGCCCAGTGTGAGAAAGCTGGGTCTCCCTCAGAGGTCATGGGTCTTCCAGCAGGACAATGACCCAAAACACACTTCAAAAAGCACCAGAAAATGGTTTGAGAGAAAGCACTGGAGACTTCTAAGGTGGCAGCAATGAGTCCAGACCTGAATCCCATAGAACACCTGTGGAGAGATCTAACAATGGCAGTTTGGAGAAGGCGCCTTCACATATCAGGGACCTGGAGCAGTTTGCCAAAGAAGAATGGTGTAAAATTCCAGCAGAGCATTGTAAGAAACTCATTGATGGTTACCGGAAGCGGCTGATCGCAGTTATTTTGGCTAAAGGTTGTGCAACCAAGTATTAGGCTGAGGGTGCCAAAACTTTTGTCCGGCCCATTTTTGTAGTTTTGTGTGAAATGATCAATGTTTTGCTTTTTGCTTCATTCTCTTTGGTGTTTTTTCATTGAAGACAAATTAAATGAAGATAATAATACCAAAGAATTTGTGATTGCAATCATTTTCAGGAAGAAACTGAGGATTATCTGACAGAACTGCAGGGGTGTCAATACTTTTGGCTACAACTGTATCTGGCTAACTGTTACTCAGATGAGTCACTGCACTGGCTGCCCATACACTATAGGATCCAATTCTAATTACTTGTTCTCACCCACAAAGCTCTTCACAGTGCAGCACCCCCCTACATCTCCTCCCTCATCTCTGTCTATCACCCACCCGTCCTCTTCACAGTGCAGCACCCCCTACATCTCCTCCCTCATGTATGGCCCCATATATCGCTCCCTGTATGACCCCATATATCGCTCCTTGTATCTTCCATATATTGCTCTCTGTATGACCCCATATATCGCTCCCTCTATGGCCCCATATATCGCTCCCTGTATGACCCCATATATCGCTCCCTGTATGACCCCATATATCGCTCCCTGTATGACCCCATATATCGCTCCTTGTATCTTCCATATATCGCTCTCTGTATGACCCCATATATCGCTCCCTCTATGGCCCCATATATCGCTCCCTGTATGACCCCATATATCGCTCCCTGTATGACCCCATATATCGCTCCCTGTATGACCCCATATATCGCTCCTTGTATCTTTCATATATCGCTCTCTGTATGACCCCATATATCGCTCCCTCTATGGCCCCATATATTGCTCCCTCTATGGCCCCATATATCGCTCCCTGTATGACCCCATATATCGCTCCCTGTATGACCCCATATATCGCTCCCTGTATGACCCCATATATCGCTCCTTGTATCTTCCATATATCGCTCTCTGTATGACCCCATATATCGCTCCCTCTATGGCCCCATATATTGCTCCCTCTATGGCCCCATATATCGCTCCCTGTATGACCCCATATATCGCTCCCTGTATGACCCCATATATCGCTCCCTGTATGACCTCATATATCGCTCCTTGTATCTTTCATATATCGCTCTCTGTATGACCCCATATATCGCTCCCTCTATGGCCCCATATATCGCTCCCTGTATGACCCCATATATCGCTCCCTGTATGACCCCATATATCGCTCTCTGTATGACCCCATATGTCGCACCTTGTATGACCCCATATATCCCTCCCTGTATGACCTCATATATCGTTCCCTATATGACCTCATATATATCGTTCCCTGTATGACCTCATTTATATCGTTCCCTGTATGACCTCATTTATATCGCTCCCTCTATGGCCCCATATATCGCTCCCTTTATGGCCCCATATATCGCTCCCTCTATGGCCCCATATATCGCTCCCTTTATGGCCCCATATATCGCTTCCTGTATGACCTTGTTCCTTCCATCCTATTAGCTGTGTTGTTCACACCTTGTATTGTATTTATTTTCTGTATGGCAGTATTATTAAAAACAGATAAAAACGCACAGTCTGAACTTAGCCGAAACGTTGGTATTGGAGCCGTCACCTGCAGGAGCCCCTGAAATGTTTCCTCCCCACTCCCCAGGATCCACATATGATCGGACTATTGAACTCACCATATAGCGTCATGGAGGCAAAGAGCAGCGTGGGCAGCAGCGTCACATTTCGTCCTTGAGTCATTGCTCTCTGTTATCAGCCGGCGATCATTTACTGACGTCTGGGAGAAGATCAGGCTCCGCTCCACTCAGGATCAGTCATTTTCCTAAAATACAAGTAGAACAATAAAGACTCAGTCAAAAGGGGTTGTACAAGTGGAGGACAATCATTGATCTTTTTTACTTAAAGTGTAACCACTATTCAAATTTTAATTTAACAATAATGTAGAGCAAGTGATTATAATAAACTGTCACATATACTTCATTAGAAAATTCTGGTTGAAAACCATTCATAAACCTTCCACTAGGTGTCCCCACTATACTGTGTGAAGCAGACATATGCTCATTCTCAGTCAGAGCCGTCTTCACTCTGAATACACTCATGTAACCATATAAGGTAGGGGGCGGGGCCTACACTGATGACTGCAGCTGGTGAGGAAACAATGTATCAGATTACAACACAGCTGCTGAGCAATGTCATGATCAGTGTAAACTCCTCTTTCCTTGGCACAAGCGTCTGATCTGTCATCTGGCTCCACACAGCTCACTCACATCTGTTTCTGATGTCACAATGCGCAAACAATAGACAGTGCAGCACGGCGGCTACGGAAAGCAAAGGTGCAAGGTTTGTAATATTTTGAGTCAGTGAGCAGGAGCGTAATGACAGGGCCCGTGCATCAGAGGGGCCACCGACCTCAGTGCCTACTTAAGCTGGATGTACATTCAGCTGAAGTGTATAGTGATGCAGAGAGCTGCCGGATTCCTGGGCTGTAATACACTTTGCCAGCCAATCAGAAGCCAGCAGCTGACGTCTGTGAGCCGGTAACCGGGGACGCATTGATATCATGTGCCGATGTCAGCTGATGGCTCCTGTAGACAAAGATGTCGCGCTAACAAGAAGCAAAGGGAGGTGAGAAGAATTGTATCTTTCATTGTTACAGAACTTGACTCACAAGGACGTGTTGTGTGTTCCCAGTCTGGAAGGAGGACAAGAACCTATAGAAGGAGTCACAGAAAAGCTGGAAGATTCCAAGTCTGGATACAAAGTCACTGATAGCTGATACCAAGAAGGATAAATATTTACAGCTGCACCAACAATCAATCTCATATCGCCATGTTCCTGGGAGCCCTGAAACGCGTTAACTAATAAATCAATATTATATTCACCCTTTGGTGTCTCGGGAATACGGCAGCGTGGTGTTTAACCCTTCATCCTCCCTACTTTTATTTTCTGAGATAATGACCTTTGGGTTTTCAATAATCATCAACATTAACAGAAATAAACATGACATAGATCCCTCTGTGTGTAATGACTCTATATAATATATGTGTATCACTTTATGTATTGAATTACTGAAATAAAGTCACTTTCTGATGATCTTCTCATTCATTGAGATGCTCCTGTGTACAGTATATTCTTAACACAGAAAAGGAACATGTGAGGCTCTGTAACCAGATGTGGCAAAGACATTTGGGTCATAACCATCCAAAGAGCATTATTATTATTTATTATTATTCACCGGCCTTCAGCTCAATCACGAGCCCTGGCGAATTGATAGATTAATGCTCTGTAGGATGATCAATCTTGTGCAGCCTAGATAGGTCCACCAGGGTCTTCTCCAAGCCTAGATAGGTCCACTAATCTCTTCTGCAAGTCTAGATAGGTCCACCAGGATCTTCTCCAAGCCTAGATAGATCCAACAGGGTCTTCTCCAAGCCTAGATAGATCCAACAGGGTCTTCTCCAAGCCTAGATATGTCCACCAGGGTCTTCTCCAAGCCTAGATAGGTCATCCAGGGTCTTCTCCACATATTTCTTGATAGAATCAAGCCATTAGGTTTCTGGTCTTCCTCTTCACCTTGTTCCTTCTATTCTTCTGACCATGATGTCCTTCTCCATCGGACTTTAAAAGCAAAGCCTGACTAAGAATCTTATAGTGTTTTATTTGGGTGGGGTTTTACAACTCCTGCTACAGTCTCCCCTGGTGAGGAGAGGGGGTATTATATCAGGGATGACAAGGGTCAGAGCAAGGGTGGTGGCTCAGACATCCTCACAATCAGAGGTAAAGCTGGGGGATAAGGGAAACTTAAGGCTCCACTGGTAGCAGGGCAAGGGTGGTGACCCAGGCATCCTCACCATCAGAAATAACTCTGGGATAAGGGACAGCTAGAGCCCCACTGGTATCAGGGCAAGGGTGGTGGCCCAGACATCCTACCAATCAGAGGTTTGGGATAAGAGCGAGCCAGGGGCTCCCTAGCCTGACGTTCAATCTAGGATACCCGGTCCCCCTGTTATTCCTTAATACTGCATGACACATATGAAAGAACTGAGGTGTCCAACAAGAGAATACAAGAAAACAAAGGTGAATCACCTGTATGGCTGTCATAGTTAATGAACTGTAGATTAACCCACAGATTCGTCCAATTTATCTCAAAAGGGGCTAAAAGCAGCAGAGGAAGAAGTGAAATCTATTCACCACAACCAAAGACGTCCGACATCGTACAGATGGAAAGAGTAGCCAAGAACCGAGCACATCGACGTGAAGGTCAGTCTTCTGATGGATCTTTAGAAACAAGAACTTCTGGACTTACAGTTCTACGTAAATGATGACTATGGATATTGTTCCACATCCATTGATTACAGAGAGCGGAAGGGTCTGGTACTAATAAGTCTGATCTCTAGCTGTTGAGGCGGGGTGTTGGAATATACAACAGCTGCAGGCTTGTGCTGTATGGACTGTGTTGAGTAGACAGTAGATGGCGCTGTGCTGGACTGTATGATCTCCGTTGGGTCAGTTCTTCCCTGAATGAGGAGACTGAAAGCTCAAATCTACCACAGTGAGTTCCTACATTGAGGAGCTGTGTATATACAGTTGTGGCCAAAAGTATTGACACCCCTGCAATTCTGTCAGATAATACTTAGTTTCTTCCTGAAAATGATTGCAGTCACAAATTCTTTGCTATTATTATCTTCATTTAATTTGTCTTTAACGAAAAAACACAAAAAGAATTGTCCTAAAGCCAAATTGGATCTAATTCCACCAAACATAAAAAAGGGGGTGGACAGAAGTATTGACACTGTTAGAAAAATCATGTGATGCTTCTGTAATTTGTGTAATTAACAGCACCTGTAACTTACCTGTGGCACCTAACAGGTGTTGGCAATAACTAAATCACACTTGCAGCCAGTTGACATGAATTAAAGTAGACTCAACCTCTGTCCTGTGTCCTTGTGTGAACCACATTGAGCATGGAGAAAAGAAAGAAGACCAAAGAACTGTCTGAGGACTTGAGAAACCAAATTGTGAGGAAGCATGAGCAATCTCAAGGCTACAAGTCCATCTCCAAAGACCTGAATGTTCCTGTGTCTACCGTGCGCAGTGTCATCAAGAAGTGTAAAGCCCATGGCACTGTGGCTAACCTCCCTAGATGTGGACGGAAAAGAAAAATTGACGAGATATTTCAACACAAGATTGTGCGGATGGTGGATAAAGAACCTCGACTAACATCCAAACAAGTTCAAGCTGCCCTGCAGTCCGAGGGTACAACAGTGTCAACCCGTCCTAGCCATCAGCATCTGAATGAAAAGGGACTGTATGGTAGGAGACCCAGGAAGACCCCACTTCTTACCCCGAGACATAAAAAAGCCAGGCTGGAGTTTGCCAAAACTTACCTGAGAAAGCCTAAAACGTTTTGGAAGAATGTTCTCTGGTCAGATGAGACAGAAGTAGAGATTTATGGGCAAAGGCATCAACATAGAGTTTACAGGAGAAAAAAAGAGGCATTCAAAGAAAAGACCCCAGTCCCTACAGTCAAACATGGCGGAGGCTCCCTGATGTTTTGGGGTTGCTTTGCTGCCTCTGGCACTGGACTGCTTGACCGTGTGCATGGCATTATGAAGTCTGAAGACTACCAACACATTGTGCAGCATAATGTAGGGCCCAGTGTGAGAAAGCTGGGTCTCCCTCAGAGGTCATGGGTCTTCCAGCAGGACAATGACCCAAAACACACTTCAAAAAGCGCTAGAAAATGGTTTGAGAGAAAGCACTGGAGACTTCTAAGGTGGCAGCAATGAGTCCAGACCTGAATCCCATAGAACACCTGTGGAGAGATGTAACAATGGCAGTTTGGAGAAGGCGCCTTCACATATCAGGGACCTGGAGCAGTTTGCCAAAGAAGAATGGTGTAAAATTCCAGCAGAGCATTGTAAGAAACTCATTGATGGTTACCGGAAGCGGTTGATCGCAGTTATTTTGGCTAAAGGTTGTGCAACCAAGTATTAGGCTGAGGGCGCCAATACTTTTGTCCGGCCCATTTTTGGAGTTTTGTTTGAAATGATCAATGTTTTGCTTTTTGCTTCATTCTCTTTTGTGTTTTTTCATTGAAGACAAATTAAATGAAGATAATAATAGCAAAGAATGTGTGATTGCAATCATTTTCAGGAAGAAACTGAGGATTATCTGACAGAATAGCAGGGGTGTCAATACTTTTGGCCACAACTGTAAATACATGCAGATAGTATCCCCTCCGCCTCGCATTGTTCTGTGCAGTCCATATATGCAGATAGTATCCCCTCCGCCTCGCATTGTTCTGTGCAGGCCTGTCTTCATGCTGTGTGGGCTCTCCATTGTTCCTCGGTATCTGTAGATCGGCTCCTCTGGGATCATTCGGGCCGCCGGTTCTGTCCAGTGCAGACAATACTTGGTGCGGTGCCACCATTCATCTGTCGCTGCAGCGTCTCTGCGTCTTACAGTCAGAGACAAGACGAGACAGAAAGGACCAAGTCCCGTTAACCCTTCCGGAGACGAGTTGTTATAGGTTTGCATTTACCACGACGACCCGAAAACTCATCACAAGTCATTTTTGCACTCGAATTAAATTACCGTGAGATTGTATATGGGAAGTCACCATCTCCTTCTATGGCAGTAACATTGTCCGAGTGTTGATACAGCCGGACTGTCAATGTTCTATGAGAAGCTGGAAGGGTTGGGCATCATCAATTGTTTCTCTTTTGGGGATTAAAAGGCGCCACAGTAACTGGACTGCATCCAGATGAGACCGGTTAATAATAGTAATAATATAATATTTATTCCTTTATATAGCGCTATTAATTCCATAGCACTTTACAAACATCAGTAACAGGCGGCACTTGGTTAAAGGGGTGGTCCTAGTAGTGTCACCCCCATATAACATAAAAGACCCTGTACTCACCTCCCGCGCCGTTCCATTCATTCATCACGCTCCCGGAGCTCACCTGACATTGTGACATCATGTGATCTCCACGTCCAATCACTGCCGACTTCTCTCGCTGCCTCCAGTGGCCGCTGCAGCTTCACTTCCTGTTGATAGCTCCCATGTCTGAAGGCGGCCAGAGAAGTCAGCAGTGATTGGACGCAGGGGTCATGTGACATCACAATGTCAGGTGAGCCTTGGAATCATGGATGGTGCCACCATGGGAGGTGAGTACAGGATCTTTTATGTTCTATGGGGGAAACAAGTTGCATAAGAAGGGGTTGTCTGGGTAGTGGACAGAGGAAGCTTAAAGGGGTTGTCCACTACCCGGACAACCCCTTTAAGCTTCCTCTGTGCAGTCAATCAATGAGTGCAGCTGCATAAGTCACATTGGAGTGGGAGGAACTCGTTGAGAGACAGTGTCATGGGTGGCTATAGCGGATGACGGAGTAAAGTAGCGGGATGGCAGTAATGGAGTAAAGGCCATCAGGGGAACTAGTCTGATCCTTAGACTGAGCCCAGGATTACAGGCCGCCGGCAGCACAACCCCTGCCGCGCACCAGGAGCTGTGCTATATCCCACCTGTTCCTGCATGGTCGGACTCATCTTTAAGAATATCTCGGACCAGGAACATTTATTTTTAACATCCAATTGTGGAAATAATTATTAATCCAAGACCTATTAACTATAATGTACAATTGGTATGTGACACACGCCCTGTGAGTGGTGATAATATCCTCTGCCTGAATTCACCATAAATGTCAATGTCGGCTCCCCCCTTTCGCCTCCCGTTGAGAATTGTCCTGATTTTGGCCGATAAGACGATCCAGAGTCGCTGATCTATTGTGCCTTTATTGTAAATATTTACCCAGACTCTATAGAACCTCCCGGGAGGTGAAGACTCGGCGCACTCTCCCCAGAGACGCTATTCTTGGTCCTGACACTTATCTGTATGGTCCCATCAGGATGTTCCCATCCCCGAGGACTTTACTTTAATTCACTTTGAGGGGGGAGGAGGGGGGGGGGGTAAAGTCTCTTTTCTTTTTTTGCTTTGTGTCATTCCTTGCTGTTCTCTGGCGCCAGACTCCTACACATGGCGCACGTGGTTCAGGTCTGTTATGTGACCTTTTTTATTGCATAAAGTTGCACATTTTGAATAAAAGTTGCAAAATTATTTGCACAAACATAAAATCCTTCCCCGGGGGGGGGGAATTTGGGTGTGAACGGGGGCAAACGTCAAACAAAGTCTAAAGAGTCACAATAAGTGAATCAGGCAAAAAATATCCTGGAAATCCCACAGTCCGCCCATAATGGTGAACATAAGAAAGATACAAAACACAAGCGGAAACATACAATAAACATAAAAAGGCGCAAAGTCAACTAAAGGTGCAAATGGAAGAATAGCAAGAAAACCACAGGGAAAAAGGTGCAAATGCAACATGAATATTGTGCTTCACCAATGTAAAGATCTCTGCTGCTGTCAGTGAATGGGAACCGTCCGACCCTCAGGACCACAGGGAATAGAGAGACGTGGCTGTATGAGATTCTTATGACATATTCTCCTAAGGTTGGGGCTTAGCTGTGATGTGAATAGAACCCAAAGCATATACAATAATATCTATACACACACACACACATATATTATATACACACATACAGGGTGGGCCATTTATATGGATACACCTAAATAAAGTTGGATCCAAAATGGCCGACTTACA
Source organism: Allobates femoralis (assembly GCA_033576535.1). Classification (NCBI taxonomy): domain Eukaryota; kingdom Metazoa; phylum Chordata; class Amphibia; order Anura; family Aromobatidae; genus Allobates; species Allobates femoralis. The sequence continues at coordinate 13,454,929 of JARQOC010000005.1, read as the reverse complement.
TGGCCGCCATGGTCACCACCCATCTGGAAAAGTTTCCCCCCCATATACTAATGTGCTACAAACAAGGAGTTGATATCACCAACCATTCCCATATTATTTAGGTGCATCCATATAAATGGCCCCCCCTGTATATATAGATGTATATAGAATATATATACACACATCCTATGTATGTTATATAGATAGAGGTGACAGCTGATGGTCACTGGGGTAAAGAGATTTGACGCTATATTCAATAACATGATTGGTCAAACACAGTGGTGTAAGTTGAAGCTCAGGGGCCTCCAATTATTGCAAGTCTTTAACAGCACTAGTCTTTTTCTATAGGCTAAAGGGACTTTTGGGGCCCCCCCAGGCTCCAACCCCTGCACCTGTTGTACTCACACCCCTGGTCAAAGAGTAGAAAAGCCGATGTGGGGAGAAGGGCACATTGGGTCATCTGCGGTGGTTTTGTCCCATAGTCACTACATTTTGGAAGGGGGTAATCAATCTAAGTATAGGAGATCCTGCATATGGGATCCCTGGTCAGACAGTCCTATGTCAGCGACACTTCACTGAGATGTGACCGACATGAGAGAAGTAATGGTGGAATCTGCAGCTCCTCCGGTGTGACCCGGGTGTCATTATGGAGTAAGAGTTCATGTCGCCTCCTTGTCCAATACATTAGATTTACTGCTTAATATTCAAATGTTAATCTACAGTACATGATCCCTTGAAGGAAGAGCTGAGATCACAGTGATAATGATCCATCGCTCAGATCTCCTCAGTCAGGTCTGTGTTCCATGGTGGCAGGCGGCCGGGAGGAAAAGAGAAAGAAAGAGAGAAAAGAGAGAAAGAGAGAAAGAAAGAAAGAAAGAAAGAAAGAAAGAAAGAGAAAAAGAGCAGAAGAAAACAGAAGGAAAGTAACTGAGGCAGAAAGAGCAGCAGAGAGAATGATTGAAAGAAAGAAAAAATGAGAGAGCATAACAAAAGAGTAATGAGCTTAGAGAAAAAAAGACAGAAAAAGAAAGAGAAAGAAAGAGAAAAAGAAAGAGAAAAAGAAAGAAAAAAAGAAAGAAAAGGAAAGAAAGCGAAAAAGGAAAGAAAGAAAGGAAAGATAGAAAGAAAAAGAGAAAAGAAAAGAAAGAGAAAAAAATGAAAGAAAGACAAAGAAAAAAGAAAGAATAAGAAAAAAGAAAGAAAGAAAAACAATGAAAAGGAGAGAAGAAAGACTATAGGAAATTATTAGACTAAAAAGTAGAAGAGAGAGAGATAGTCTGAAATGAAAAAAAGAAGAAAGAGGTAATGAAAGAAGAAGACAAATAGAAGTAACAGACAAAAGGCGAAGTAAGGAGCAAATAAAAGAGAGAAGTGGAAAAGGATAAAAGTGAGAGTAAAAGGGATGAAAAATTCAAGCAAGGAAGAAAAATAGGGAGAAGAAAACAGGATGAGAGAAGACTTAGAAAGTTGAAAGAGCTGGAAAGAAAGAAAATAAGAGAAAGAAGAGAGGAAGAGGTGCAAAAGAGAGGAGAAAAGGCAGAGCAAAAGAAAGAAGAGAGAAAGAAAGAAAAAGAAAGAAAGAAAGAGAAAGAGAAGAAAGAAAAGAAAGAGAAAGAAAGAAAGAAAGAAAGAAAGAAAGAAAGAAAGAAAGAAAGAAAGAAAGAAAGAAAGAAAGAAAGGAGGTGATGGTTGTATAATCCTGTAATATCCCATATTAATGTTGGCGCGTCTTATTCTACACCTCCTCACGTAGCGGTGATGTCTCAGCTCTCGCCTCCGTCCTTCATTTTTCCTTTTTTCTGATCGTTTTGACCAAAAATTGCAGACAAACATTTAGTGTGATAAAGCTGCTGATGTAAATGTGTGCAGGTGGGAGGATGATGCAGGAGCGGCGCTCACATGTATAACACTCACCTGTATAACACTCACCTGCACAGCGCTCACCTGTACAGCACTCCCCTGCACAGCGCTCCACTATACAGCACTCATCTACACAGCACTCACCTGTACAGTGCTCACCTACACAGTACTCACAAGTACAGTGCTCACCTGCACAGCGTTCCCCTGTACAGTGCTCACCTACACAGTGCTTCACTATATAGCGTGCACCTGCATAGTGCTCCCCTGTGCAGCGCTCACCTGCACAGCGCTCATCAACTTTCCAAAAGGGAGATCCAAAATATGTCATGTGGTGCAATTGTTCAGAGATCACCGGTAACACCCGTGTGCTATAGATTCCTAAATTAAATCACCTACATAGCACTTCCCTGCACAGCACTCACCTACACAGCTCTCACCTACACAGCGCTCCCCTACACAGCGCTCCCCTGCACAGCACTCCCCTGCACAGCACTCCCCTGCACAGCACTCCCCTGCACAGCACTCCCCTGCACAGCACTCACCTACACAGCGCTGCCCTGCACAGCGCTCACCTACACAGTGCTCACCTGTACAGCACTACCCTGCACAGCACTCATTTATACAGTGCTCACCTGCACAGCACTCACCTACACAGCACTCATTTATACAGTGCTCACCTGCACAGCACTCACCTACACAGCGCTCCCCTGCACAGCGCTCACCTACACAGTGCTCCCCTGCACAGCACTCACCTACACAGCGCTCAACTGCACAGTGCTCACCTGCACAGCACTCATCTATACAGCGCTCACCTGCACAGCACTCCACTGTACAGCGCTCCCCTGCGCAGCGTTTACCTGCACAGCTCTCATCTACACAGTGCTCCCCTGCACAGCGCTCACCTGTTGATCCGGCTCCTCCAGGACAGGTTCTCTGATGATCTGGACTTGGTCTGATTCAAGCTAACCTGTAGCCGGCTCCTCCGGGAGAGGTTCTCAATGATCTGGACCGTCTCTGGCTCAGACTCCCCTGCAGTAGACCCGTCTCCCGGGATCACACTCACGGCACCGACTCGTCTACGGCTCCTTCTCCGATCTCAATATTCTAGATGCTTCTTCTCCTCCTTTTTCCTCAAGGAGAAATGAGTTCACATCTGGCAAAGAATCAGAAGTTGTGGAGAGACAATGGCCTGAAGATAAGATCCTGAACAATGGCTGACACAGCTGTGCGGGGAGAGAGGAAACAACTGGAGAATCTGGAGGAAGAGGACAGGATGGAGAGCGGAGGACGGGGACATCCTAGCACTACTATTTATTTGGCTTTTTCAAGGAGTTTCATGATTTAGAGAGCAAATAAAATGTAATAAAATTCCAGCACAATCATTAATACGAGTCCTAAAGAAACATTCCAGATATCACCGATACATTGTATAATGCAGACAGCGGTCTGAAGGGATCACATCTCTACGTGGGTGGACCTGCTATGTCTGCTCCTGTCACCAGTCGTGGTAATGGGGGAGACGTCCGGAGCAGAGGATCAGCCACAGTCTGGCAGGAGGGGTGTGTAGTGCGCTGTCCAGCTGGAGTCATCATCTCCTTGTTGTGGTCAATGTGACAGCACCACACCTTACCAAAACTGGCAACTTCCAGCAGCAAGCTGAGAGTTATCTACTTAATCCTCTTGGGACTAGCAGTGTCCGGATGTTACATTATATGTGCCACCTGATTGGTCCATGTAACTAGTGGCTGATTGGTCCACCCAAAACAGAAAAAAATGGCAGCCATATTGGCATACCCAAGTGATGTGCCAATACACCGCTTCATGCTACTGCTCTCCCCGTGTCCGGGTCCATTCCTCAATCCATCGTCCGGGTCCATTCCTCAATCCATCGTCGCCTCCTCTTCCTCTATCGCCTCCTCTTCTCCATTGCCACCTTCTCTTCACCGTGGCCTCCTCCATCGCTTTCTCATCTCCATCGCCGCCTGCTCCTCAGTCACATCCTTTCTCCATCGCCTCCTCTTCTCCATCACCTCTTCTCCATCGCCTCCTCCACCTCCTTTCTCCATCGCCTCCTCCTTTCTCCATCACCTCCTCTTCCTCCTCTATTGCCTCCTCTTCTCCATCACCTCCTACTCCTCCTTTCTCCATTGCCTCCTCTTCCTCGATTACCTCCTCTTCTCCATCGCCTCCTCCTCCTCCATCGCCTCTTCTTCTCCATCACCTCCTCCTCCTCTCAGTCGCTGCTGCAGTGCCGCCTCAGAGCCCATCACACTCTCAATGCCCATGACAGGGTGACCAAACATGGCGGGCGCATGCGAATTGTGAGTGTGCTGGCAGTTAGCATGAGCCCAACCTCATCCTCATGTCCCCATAGTACTACCAATGAATGATGCCATCGCCAGGCCCAAAGCCAACAGAGCCCACCCCCGCAATTGACGTCACCACCCTCACAACAAAACTGGCCACACTCACGAGACCCGATCCTTACGTCTCCGCAGTCCACATAAAAGACGTCACCGCACGTGGTGGTAGAGACAGCACAAGGGGGGGGCAGAGAGACAGCATAAGGGGGGCAGAGAGACAGCACAAGGGGGGCAGAGAGACAGCACAAGGGGGACAGAGACAGCAGAAGGGGGACAGAGACAGCACAAGGGGGCAGAGAGACAGCACAAGGGGGGGCAGAGATAGCACAAAGGGGGAGAGAGACAGCACAAAGAACACAGAGAGACAGCGCACAAGAAGGAAAGAGAGCACATGGGGGGCAGAGACAGCACAAAGGGATGAGAGCACATGGGGGAAGAGAGGGCACAGGGGAAGACAGCTCAAAGGAGAGAACACAGAGAGGACAAGACAGCAGAGGTTGGGGAAAGAGAGCAGACAAGGGGAAACGGCTACCGCCCCATGCACCACACAGCCCACCCCCATTGTGATCTCACCACCCTATTGCATCAGGGGCCCACATCTAGTCTAGCAGTCTATAATTGCTCTGGTTCACTACTGTTATTTCAGCTCCTGCTCAGCCGGTTCTGTTTGAGTCTCATTCTGACCTTGGCCCATTTACTGATGATTTTTCTGTTCTACAATTTTGTCTCTTATTATCTTTCCTAGTTCTGATCCAGCAACACGATCATTCCTTCCAGCCTGCTTCACTACCCAGGGTTCCTGTGTAAATCCTGATCCCTGTATGGGGGATTGAATTAATCCCCTAATGATAATTAGATAGCTCTACTGACCCTGCCTTCTAATGATGTGATGACTCTGCTTATCCTGCCCACTAATGATAATGAGATGCCTCTACTGACCCCGACCTCTAATAATAATGAGATGACTCTACTGACCCTGTCCTCTGATAATGAGATGACTCTGCTGACCCTGCCATCTAATAATAATGAGATGATAATGATAGGACTCTGCTGACCCCACCCTCTAATAATGAGATAACTGTGCTGACTCTGCCCTCTAATAAGATGACTCTGTTCACCCCTACTCATAATGATCACATGACTCCGCTAACTCCATCCTTCAATGACAATATAATAACTCTACTACCATTTCCCTCTACAGATGAGACGACTCTACCGACTCCACAATACAACAATAACGATTCTTCTGACCTAGCCATATCTATTATATACTTACTTAGTGACGTGTGTCATCAACTACTGTTATGAAGTCCACGAATCCCACAATGTACTGCGCCACCCCAGAAGTCAAACCATATTAGCACACCCAAGTGATGAGTGTGCTAATATGGAACCAACCAGCAACGACGCCAGGAAGACGCCGCATACAACGCCCCAGCACCGTTCCCAGACAACCCCGTTGCACATGCTGACTTGACATGGCCTGTAGTGATGTCACAAGAATGTGACTGATCACATGACTGTGACATCACCAAAGGTCCTACAACGCTGATAGCACTGGATAAATATATACAAGTTGATTCTTAATAGTTTAATGATCTGTTCCTATTTGAGGCGCAGCAGAGATGTGTTTGTCTCCCCTGATTAATTTAGGAGTCTACCAGAGATCTCTGCACAATGGCACTCACATGACCTATTGTGGATCTCCCTTTTGGAAAGTTGGATGAGGATTTGGCCTTGAGCTTTGTGTCACCCTCCAGGACCAGTATTCCTGGATCTATAGTGCAGTATCGGTGACATTTCATTGACTGCGGTGACATCTCGGCAGAGTGTAGGTGAGCAGAGTACTGTAGCTTGATTTCCTTGGGAGCGGAGGGGACACGCGCCTTTTCTTGGTATTATGTGCTTACGGCACACACAGGAAATATAGATTAGCAGCTTCCTGTTCCTGAGAAAACAGTGACGTGCGGCACCCGTAGTTATTTTGGATACACAATTCCCGCCGGGGTCTATTGACTGCAGTCGCTGCTGACAAGTCATTGTTAAGAGTCTGGAACATTTTCCATCATCACAGTTATAATTTACTATATTCTGGGGAGTAGTTGGGCTGCGAAACAATGAAAGAACAGGACTGAGTGATGATAAAAATACAAAGCGTCCACCGCGTCACCTACACCCCCTGCATCGCCCACACAACCCCACATCATCCCCTCACCACCATCACCTACACCCCCTGCATCGCCCACACAACCGCACATCGCCCCCTCACCACCATCACCTACACCCCCTGCATCGCCCACACAACCCCACATCGCCCCCTCACCACCATCACCTACACCCCCTGCATCGCCCACACAACCCCACATCGCCCCCTCACCACCATCACCTACACCCCCTGCATCGCCCACACAACCCCACATCGCCCCCTCACCACCATCACCTACACCCCCAGCATCACACCCGCTCCTCCGCATCGCCCCAGCTCCCCCATCACCTGCACCCTCATCACCTACACCCCCTGCATCACCCACACACCCCGCATCGCCCAAACCCCATGCATCGCCAACCCTACCACATGTACTACACCCCTGCATCACATACAGTCCCTCTGTTGCTTACATCCTGCGCATCGCCCACACCCCCCTCATAGCCGGCAACCCCTACATCACACAAACCCTGCGCCTCGCCTAAAGCCCTCGCATCGTCTGCACCTCGCGATTTGCCGTCACCCCCGTATAGCCTACACCTTGCACATCACCAACACCCCCAACAGCGACTTGTACATAGGAGCAGTATTATAGTAGTTATATTCTTGTACATATGAGCAGTATTATAGTAGTTATATTCTTGTATATAGGAGCAGTATTATAGTAGTTATATTCTTGTATATAGGGGGCAGTATTATAGTAGTTATATTCTTGTATATAGGAGCAGTATTATAGTAGTTATATTCTTGTACATAGGAGCAGTATTATAGTAGTTATATTCTTGTACATAGGAGCAGTATTATAGTAGTTATATTCTTGTATATAGGAGCAGTATTATAGTAGTTATATTCTTGTATATAGGGGCAGTATTATAGTAGTTATATTCTTGTATATAGGAGCAGTATTATAGTAGTTATATTCTTGTACATATGAGCAGTATTATAGTAGTTATATTCTTGTATATAGGAGCAGTATTATAGTAGTTATATTCTTGTACATAGGGGGCAGTATTATAGTAGTTATATTCTTGTATATAGAAGCAGTATTATAGTAGTTATATTTCTTGTACATAGGAGCAGTATTATAGTAGTTTATTCTTGTACATAGGAGCAGTATTATAGTAGTTATATTCTTGTACATAGGAGCAGTTATTATAGTAGTTATATTCTTGTACATAGGAGCAGTATTATAGTAGTTATATTCTTGTATATAGGGGCAGTATTATAGTAGTTTATATTCTGGTATATAGGGGCAGTATTATAGTAGTTATATTCTTGTACATAGGGGCAGTATTTATAGAGTTATATTCTGGTATATAGGGGCAGTATTATAGTAGTTATATTCTTGTATATAGGAGCAGTATTATAGTAGTTATATTTTTGTATATAGGAGCAGTATTATAGTAGTTATATTCTTGTATATAGGAGCAGTATTATAGTAGTTATATTGTTGTATATAGGAGCAGTATTATAGTAGTTATATTCTTGTATATAGGGGCAGTATTATAGTAGTTATATTCTTGTATATAGAAGCAGTATTATAGTAGTTATATTCTTGTATATAGGGGCAGTATTATAGTAGTTATATTCTTGTACATAGGGGCAGTATTATAGTAGTTATATTCTTGTATATAGGAGCAGTATTATAGTATCTATATTCTTGTATATAGGAGCAGTATTATAGTAGTTATATTCTTGTATATAGGAGCAGTATTATAGTAGTTATATATCTTGTATATAGGGCAGTATTATAGTAGTTATATTCTTGTATATAGGAGCAGTATTATAGTAGTTATATTTTTGTATATAGGGCAGTATTATAGTAGTTATATTCTTGTATATAGGAGCAGTATTATAGTAGTTATATTCTTCTACATAGGAGCAGTATTATAGTAGTTATATTCTTGTATATAGGAGCAGTATTATAGTAGTTATATTCTTCTACATAGGAGCAGTATTATAGTAGTTATATTCTTGTATATAGGAGCAGTATTATAGTAGTTATATTCTTGTATATAGGAGCAGTATTATAGTAGTTATATTTTGTATATAGGAGCAGTATTATAGTAGTTATATTCTTGTATATAGGAGCAGTATTATAGTAGTTATATTCTTCTACATAGGAGCAGTATTATAGTAGTTATATTCTTGTATATAGGAGCAGTATTATAGTAGTTATATTCTTGTACATAGGAGCAGTATTACAGTAGTTATATTCTTGTACATAGGAGCAGTATTACAGTAGTTATATTCTTGTATATAGGACCAGTATTATAGTAGTTATATTCTTGTATATAGGGGCAGTATTATAGTAGATATATTCTTCTATATAGGGGCGTATTAAAGTAGTTATATTCTTGTACATAGGGGCAGTATTATAGTAGTTATATTCTTGTATATATGGAGCAGTATTATAGTAGTTATATTCTTGTACATAGGGCAGTATTATAGCAGTTTATTCTTTATGTATAATAGATGGGCAGTATTATAGTAGTTTATATTCTTGTACATAGGGGCAGTATTATAGTAGTTATATTCTTGTACATAGGGCAGTATTATAGTAGTTCTATTCTTGTACATAGGGGCAGTATTATAGTAGTTATATTCTTGTACATAGGGGCAGTATTATAGTAGTTATATTCTTGTACATAGGGGCAGTATTATAGTAGTTATATTCTTGTATATAGGGGCAGTATTATAGTAGTTATATTCTTGTATATAGGGGCAGTATTATAGTAGTTATATTCTTGTACATAGGGCAGTATATTATAGTAGTTATATTCTTGTATATAGGACCAGTATTATAGTAGTTATATTCTTGTACATAGGGGCAGTATTATAGTAGTTATATTCTTTATACAGGAGCAGTATTATAGTAGTTATATTCTTGTATATAAGGGGCAGTATTATAGTAGCTATATTCTTGTATATAGGGGCAGTATTATAGTAGTTATATTCTTGTATATAGGGGCAGTATTATTGTAGTTATATTCTTGTATATAGGGGCAGTATTATAGTAGTTATATTCTTGTACATAGAAGCAGTATTATAGTAGTTATATTCTTGTATATAGGGGCAGTATTATAGTAGTTATATTCTTGTACATAGGAGCAGTATTATAGTAGTTATATTCTTGTACATAGGAGCAGTATTATAGTAGTTTATATTCTTGTACATAGGAGCAGTATTATAGTAGTTATATTCTTGTATATAGGGGCAGTATTATAGTAGTTATATTCTTGTATATAGGAGCAGTATTATAGTAGTTATATTCTTGTACATAGGGGCAGTATTATAGTAGATATATTCTTGTATATAAGAGCAGTATTATAGTAGGTTATATTCTTGTATATAGGAGCAGTATTATAGTAGTTATATTCTTGTATATAGGGCAGTATTATAGTAGTTATATTCTTGTATATAGGAGCAGTATTATAGTAGTTATATTCTGTATATAGGAGCAGTATTATAGTAGTTATATTCTTGTATATAGGAGCAGTATTATAGTAGTTATATTCTTGTACATAGGGGCAGTATTATAGTAGTTATATTCTTGTATATAGGAGCAGTATTATAGTAGTTATATTCTGTATATAGGAGCAGTATTATAGTAGTTATATTCTTGTATATAGGAGCAGTATTATAGTAGTTATATTCTTGTATATAGGGGCAGTATTATAGTAGTTACATTCTTGTATATAGGGGCAGTATTATAGTAGTTATATTCTTGTATATAGGAGCAGTATTATAGTAGTTATATTCTTGTATGTAGGAGCAGTATTATAGTAGTTATATTCTTGTACATAGGGGCAGTATTATAGTAGTTATATTCTTGTATATAGGAGCAGTATTATAGTAGTTATATTCCTGTATATAGGAGCAGTATTATAGTAGTTATATTCTTGTATGTAGGAGCAGTATTATAGTAGTTATATTCTTGTACATAGGGGCAGTATTATAGTAGTTATATTCTTGTATATAGGGGCAGTATTATAGTAGTTATATTCTTGTATATAGGGGCAGTATTATAGTAGTAATATTCTTGTATATAGGAGCAGTATTATAGTAGTTATATTCCTGTATATAGGAGCAGTATTATAGTAGTTATATTCTTGTATGTAGGAGCAGTATTATAGTAGTTATATTCTTGTACATAGGGGCAGTATTATAGTAGTTATATTCTTGTATATAGGGGCAGTATTATAGTAGTTATATTCTTGTATGTAGGAGCAGTATTATAGTAGTTATATTCTTGTACATAGGGGCAGTATTATAGTAGTTATATTCTTGTACATAGGGGCAGTATTATAGTAGTTATATTCTTGTATATAGGGGCAGTATTATAGTAGTTATATTCTTGTATATAGGAGCAGTACCGTATTATAGTAGTTATATACTTGTACTTATAACAATTCTTTTAAAAAAATCTTTTTCCTTTTATTCATTTCTTTATTTCCTCACATTTATCACAGTTGTCAGTGTTTCTCTGGCTCTTTCTCTTTTCTCTGTTTTCTTTCTTACATTCAGTCTTTTGGGGGTTTTGTCTCTGAAGTTTATTTACAGCGAGAACTTAGAAACTTTCTCAGATATAAAAAAAAACAACAAAAATAGTCCAACAATAGTCAGTGACCGTCTCATGCAGCCGTCACTTCACGAAAAGGTCCAATAAATATTTCCAGTTTCTCCAGGTTCCTCCTGCCTGACCCCCAGCCACCACCACCGTCACCTCCAGACCACCAGGTCTATCTTACTCCGGATGCCCTTGTGGACGTCCATTTTTTGAGCCACATTCCCCATTAGGGAGAACTAAAATTCAATATCTTCTTACTTCCAGAAAACCACGTTCCACAGTTGCAGCCAGCAGGGATACACGAAGAAGGAGATGAAGGGAAGAGCAGCGACCCGTACAGGTAGTGGTCCAGCATGCCGCCCGCGATGGCCTGGAGGAAGATCTGCCAGCACTCCAGGAACGACACCGGATACTCGATCAGCTCCCGGTACAGGAAGATGCTGCCCAGGAGGGTGAAGGCTGGAGTGACCAGGACCAGCAGTCCCGCGAACAGGAGCCTGGAACAGAGGACATAACAATGGTGACAGGCATGACACAAGATTGATGGCTCTCAGTGGGAAAAACAAAACAATAACAATAATAAATATATAATAAATTATGTTACAAAGTGTGCTCTCGAGACTGCTTCCTTCTCTGCATCAGGCATGGTAAGCCGTCTCAAGAACGCGCTTTGTAACATCAATTACCATATTTTTCACATAAGACGCACCTCAAATTTGGTTAAAGAGAAAAAAATCATTTTTAATGGTAAATGGGGTCTATCTTATAAAATGGCCATCTTACAATCAATATATATCTCCCCATCATGGCATATATGTCCTCCATCCTAGTACGTCCTACATCCTGGTACATGACCCCCCCATCTTGGTATATATGTCCTCCTTCCCTGTACATGGCCTCCTTCCTGGTATATATGTCCTCCATCCCAGTATGTCCACAACCTGGTATATATGTCCTCCATTTTGGTACATGGCCCCCATTCTGGTATATATGGTCATTATTATGACATACATGGTCTCCATTCTTGTACATGGCCGCCCATCATGGTATATATGGTCACTATCCTGGTATATATAGTCTCCATTCTTGTACATGGCCCCCCCCATCCTGGTATATATGTCCTCCATCCTGGTACATTGCCCCATCCTGGTATATATGGTCACTATCCTGGTATATATGGCCTCTATTCTTGTACAAAAACCCCCATCTCTGTATATATGGTCCTCCTTCTGGTATATATGTCCCTTCACCTTTTGCATGGCCCCCATCCTGAACCCACCATGGCTTATTGAGGGAGGATGCAGTAGTGGAGATGAGGTGCGGAGGCAGGGTCTAAGGAGGATGGAGGATGGACTGTGGGACCCTAGCTGGGGCTGCGTTGTGTTGATGTGTGGTGGGGGCCGCCATTTTTTGTGTCCCTGCATGTATTGTCAAACTCCTCCATGGCCTCTACCGTCCAGGACTTCCAGAAAATGGCTACAGATTGCGATCTGCGCATGTGCCACTTCTGCGGCCATTTTCTGGAAGATCTGGATGGTAGAGGCCATGTTAAAAAAAAAAGGCCACATGTGCAGATCGAAATCCGTAGCCATTTTTTGGAAGTCCTGGACAATAGAGAACAAGGAGCAGTTTGCCAATACACATCGCCGTAACACAGCCCCAGCTCCGGTCCCCCAGCCTTGCCCACATCCTCCGCTCCACCAATACAACCCCCCTAGGTAATAAGACTCGGAATATAAAACGCACCCCCTTCCCCCCTAGAATTTACAAATATGGGACATTGTAATGGCTGAAAAAAAAGTAGGAATCGCTGGAGGCTGCTCACGTCTCTTCTCCTGGTTGCCTGATGCAGAGGAGGAAGCAGTCTTGAGAGCGCACTGTCTAACATCATTTATTATATTCTTATTATTATTTTGTTTCTCCCACTGAGAGCAATCAATTTCATTTCAACTGGTGAACACGGCACCAAACCTTTCTGTCCCATCAGTCTGAAGCATCTAAGTAGTCTTCCTCCACTCACCTCCAGAGCTGTATTCACAATTTGTATTTTTTATTAATAGTTAAAGCAGATTTCGGTACAGCAGCTAATAAGATACAGGCCAATCTCCTAAAACGTGGTAGCAAAGTAGATGGTTCAGCTCCAGGCCTGAGCAGAATTATGAATGCAGCTCTGGGTGTGATTAGAGGACGATCAGTCAATTGGAGACTTATTATTTGCAGGCATCACTCACTTGGGTCCGACGGGCTGGACGATGGCGGCCACCGGCACGATGGTGATGGCCAGGATGAAGCCCAGGGAGAAGTTAATGAGGGCGATGCAGCCCAGCTGGACGGCCAGATACAGGAGGGAGATCAGCTTCAGCATCATCCAGCCCTGGTCAGAGCCGGCACCGGTCAGGACCCTGCGGGGACAGAGACGACCATGTCAGTCCCCCCAGAATGAATGAAACCTTCCACGGTTCCAAGACAAGGATTGCTGTCAACCCTAGCAGCCTATGTGATAGAACTGACTTTGATGGCTACGGTAATGCTCTGACTTACTAATGCTTAAAATTATATATAACTAAATGATAGCAGCACACTGTTCACACCGATAATATGCACACAATTGTCTTTCTAAATGATGGTAAAAGATGTTTGTTTTTTTAGAAAAAAATAAAAAAACTAAAATGTTTTTTAAAAAAAAATTAGTTTTTGTTAATTAGTTTTGGGGGAAAAACACTTCTCTTCCATGAAGGTTCTTAGCACATGTATGTAATAGCTGCCTGCCCATCAACCACGCCAAGGTAACCTTAAGGCTGCGTTATATAATATGAGAAGTTTTAGAACTCAATGTTAACCTTTGTGATCACGTTTCTCCATTTTCATGGTCTCTGCTTTCTTTAGATAGAGACGCCGGGGCCTTCCATGTGTCCTGCCCATGGTCTTCGGTGAGCAGGAGCCTGTTTCTATTCCCCAGCAGTAAGCAGAGATCTTGAGAACAGTTTGGACGTTGATCACACAGACGGATGCTCCCCCGGGGGGGGGGGATCCGGCCTCGTACCTGTGCGTGTTATGGGGCAGCGCCAGTCCTGCCACGTAGATAGCGATGGCGATCAGCACCACGGCCTCCGCCTCTGACACCGGGAAGTGGTCGGTGGCCATCTCCTGGCTCAGCACCGGGATGTAGTACAGGCTGAGCCCTGTGGCGTGGCAGATCACGATGGGGGTGGCGAGCTGCAGGATGCTGGGTCTGCCCTCCTACAAGAGACAGAGGATCAGGCAGGACTAGGGATAAGGACATACCTGTGAATATAACATAAGATATATACGAACCGCGTCACCGTCTCCAGCTCCGTCCTCGTTCGTCACTTCTGTCCGGCTCAGCTTAATCCACAGATCCAGAGCGTGAGGACAAAGTCAAGGATCAGCGAGATCACGAACCTTACACTCCAGTCACAAGTCTGGTGGATCCCTGTGGGATCTGTATACTCACTGCTGCCCCCTATCTGAATTGTAGAATGTCTAAAAAGTAGGAATTAGGGGGGCAACATCTCTCATAATGCATCATGATAGAAAAGTTTTTTTTTTTCCTGAACTTTATTTGTGCTGAAAAACAGCATTTTATTAATACGATGCTTTATGGCACCTACTGTAGGATTAATTTGATATTTTCCTAGCCAAAATGTTTTTTGTTCATTTTTAAGTGCATGGCATTTTTTAATTTTCATTATTATCCTTGATTTTTTGTTTCATTTTGTTTTCCTTTTTTTACCACTAGGTGGAGCCATCTACATATAAATAAGAACAGTTCCCAGTGAAGTCAACGCTGTATAACTGTCAGCTCCCTCTAGTGGTGGATAATCATCATTACTGCTGAGGGACAAGAAAAAGGAGAGGAACTTTAAAGCCTGAACTATGGGGCGAGTGCAGCTGTCCCCCCAGGTAAGGTCAGCAATCGGGGTCATAGCACCACCTGGGGGGCCGGTAATACTCCAACCATTACTATACGCCCCACACCGTGGATTAGGATATTCGGAGGATGAGGATGAGGATGATGAATCCGATGGCCGGCATGTAGATCCCGATAGACACAAATCTGGAGAGGGAGGGCAGCAGGTAGAAGAAGTAAGACTGGTGCAGCCGCTCCGACAGGTTGTTCAGTTTACGGAACATCCCCTCTATTGTCCTGGGGAGAAAACAAAAGGTCAAAACTCAGGAGGGTCCGGCTCCCCCTGGTGGACGCTTAATGGCAGCGCACTCATCACTGCTGCAGTGCTGGAAGCACAACATAACCACCGGAGATCCCCGCCCAGACCCTCCGTGTGCAGTGTCAGGACCCCACCCCCGTGTGCAGTGACAGGACCCCCACCCCCGTGTGCAGTGTCAGGACCCCCACCCCCGTGTGCAGTGTCAGGACCCCCACCCCCGTGTGCAGTGTCAGGACCCCCACCCCTGTGTGCAGTGTCAGGACCCCCACCCCCGTGTGCAGTGTCAGGACCCCCACCCCCGTGTGCAGTGACAGGACCCCCACCCCCGTGTGCAGTATCAGGACCCCCACCCCCGTGTGCAGTGTCAGGACCCCCACCCCCGTGTGCAGTGTCAGGACCCCCACCCCCGTGTGCAGTGTCAGGACCCCCACCCCCGTGTGCAGTGTCAGGACCCCCACCCCCGTGTGCAGTGTCAGGACCCCCACCCCTGTGTGCAGTGTCAGGACCCCACCCCCGTGTGCAGTGTCAGGACCCTCCTCCCCCTCATGACCAGTATCAAGACCCCACCCCCGTGTGCAGTGTCAGGACCCCACCCCCGTGTGCAGAGTCAGGACCCCCACCCCCGTGTGCAGTGTCAGGACCCCCACCTCCGTGTGCAGCATCAGGACCCCCACCCCCGTGTGCAGTATCAGGACCCCCACCCCCGTGTGCAGTATCAGGACCCCCACCCCCGTGTGCAGTATCAGGACCCCCACCCCCGTGTGCAGTGTCAGGACCCCCACCCCCTTCACTTACTCTCCTATGGTCCCCATCTCGTATTTGTACTGGCGGAAGCTGTTGATGCCGCGCAGGGTGATGGCCTCGATGTGGTAGCGGAGGAAGAGGCCGTGGTCCCCCTGCGGTCGGCCGGACCCCTGCTTCAGGACCATCAGCAGCATGGTGTGCAGGTTGTGCAGGTATCCAGGGAGGGTGTCATAGTCACTGCGCTGCAGCTGGACAACAAGGGAGCGAAACGTGTCAGGAGGGAAGAAAAGCAAGGAGGCGCCGCTGTACACACACACCGGGGGGGAGCCGCACTCTACACACACACACACACTCCGGAGGGAGCCGCACTCTACACACACACACTCCGGGGGGAGCCGCACTCTACACACACACACACTCCGGAGGGAGCCGCACTCTACACACACACACTCCGGGGGGAGCCACACTCTACACACACACACTCCGGGGGGAGCCACACTCTACACACACACACTCCGGGGGGAGCCGCACTCTACACACACACACTCCGGGGGGAGCCGCACTCTACACACACACACACTCCGGAGGGAGCCGCACTCTACACACACACACACTCCGGAGGGAGCCGCACTCTACACACACACACACTCCGGAGGGAGCCGCACTCTACACACACACACACACTCCGGAGGGAGCCGCACTCTACACACACACACTCCGGGGGGAGCCACACTCTACACACACACACTCCGGGGGGAGCCGCACTCTACACACACACACTCCGGGGGGAGCCGCACTCTACACACACACACTACGCGGGGAGCTGCACTCTACACACACACACACACACACACTCCGGGGGAGCCGCACTCTACACACACACACCAGGGGGAGCCGCACTCCACACACACACTCCGGGGGGAGCCGCACTCCACACACACTCCGGGGGGAGCCGCACTCTACACACACACACACACACCTGGGGGGAGCCGCACTCTACACACACACACACACCTGGGGGGACCGCACTCTATACACACACACACCGGGGGAAGCCGCACTCTACACACACACCGGGGGGAGCCGCACTCTACACACACACCGGGGGGAGCCGCACTCTACACACACACACACACCGGGGGGAGAAGCACAGCAGCTGGTTCTCTCGGCCTCACCTTCCCCTGTATGGTGCACAGCAGCTGGTTTTCTCAGCCTCACCTTGCTCTGAACGGTGCACAGCAGCTGGCTCTCTCAGCCTCACCTTGCCCTGTATGGTGCACAGCAGCTGGTTTTCTCGGCCTCACCTTGCCCTGTATAGTGCAGAGCAGCTGGTTCTCTCAGCCTCGCCTTGCCCTGTATGGTACACAGCAGTTGGTTCTCTCGGCTTCACCTTGCCCTGTATGGTGCACAGCAGCTGGTTCTCTCAGCCTCACCTTGCCCTGTATGGTGCACAGCAGCTGGTTCTCTCGGTCTCACCTTGCCCTGTATGGTGCACAGCAGCCGATTCCCTCAGCCTCACCTTGCCCTGTATGGTGCACAGCAGCCGATTCCCTCAGCCTCACCTTGCCCTGTATGGTGCAGAGCAGCTGGTTCTCTCAGCCTCACCTTGCCCTGTATGGTGCACAGCAGCTGGTTCTCTCGGTCTCACCTTGCACTGTATGGTGCACAGCAGCTGGTTCTCTCGGTCTCACCTTGCCCTGTATGGTGCACAGCAGCTGGTTCTCTCAGCCTCACCTTGCCCTGTATGGTGCACAGCAGCTGGCTCTCTCAGCCTCACCTTGCCCTGTATGGTGCACAGCAGCTGGCTCTCTCAGACTCACCTTGCTCTGTAGGGTGCACAGCAGCTGGGTCTCTTAGCCTCACCTTCCCCTGTATGGTGCACAGCAGCTGGTTTTCTCGGCCTCACCTTGCCCTGTATGGTGCACAGCAGTTGGTTCTCTCGGCCTCACCTTGCCCTGTATGGTGCACAGCAGCTGGTTCTCTCGGCCTCACCTTGCCCTGTAAGGCGCACAGTAGCCGATTCCCTCAGCTCCACCTTCCCCTGTATGGTGCACAGCAGCCAATTCCCTCGGCCTCACCTTGCCCTGTATAGTGCACAGCAGCTGATTCTCTCAGCCTCACCTTGCCCTGTATGGTGCACAGCAGCTGGTTCTCTCTTCCTCACCTTGCCCTGTATGGTGCACAGCCGCTGGTTCTCTCAGCCTCACCTTGCCCTGTGTGGTGCACAGCAGCTGGCTTTCTCGGCCTCACCTTGCCCTGTATGGTGCACAGCAGCTGGTTCTCTTGGCCTCACCTTGCCCTGTATGGTGCACAGCAGCTGGTTCTCTCAGCCTTACCTTGCCCTGTATGGTGCACAGCAGCTGGTTCTCTCGGCCTCACTTTGCCCTGTATGGTGCACAGCCGCTGGTTCTCTCAGCCTCACCTTAACCTGTATGGTGCACAGCAGCTGGTTCTCTCAGCCTCACCTTGCCCTGTATAGTGCACAGCAGCTGGTTCTCTCAGCCTCACCTTGCCCTGTATGGTGCACAGCAGCTGGTTCTCTCAGCCTCACCTTGCCCTGTATGGTGCACAGCAGCTGGTTCTCTCAGCCTCACCTTGCCCTGTATGGTGCACAGCAGCTGGTTCTCTCAGCCTCACCTTGTCCTGTATGGTGCACAGCAGCCGATTCCGTCAGCCTCACCTTGCCCTGTATAGTGCAGAGCAGCTGGTTCTTTCGGCCTCACCTTGCCCTGTATGGTGCACAGCAGCTGGTCCTCTCAGCCTCACCTTGCCCTGTATGGCGCACAGCAGCTGGTTCTTTCGGCCTCACCTTGCCCTGTATGGTGCGCAGCAGCTGCTCCTCTCAGCCTCACCTTGCCCTGTATGGTGCACAGCAGCTGGTTCTTCTGGCAGAACGCCAGGAACAGGTTGACCATATCCAGGTTGGGCAGCTGCCCATTCAGCCCTTCTACAACCACATCAAAGCTGGTGATGACGTCGCTGCTAATCTCCAGGGACATGGCGGCCTGGATGGCTCCGGCACGGCCCATCATCACTGACGTCTGTATGTCTGCAGAGGACAGAGAATGTACCAGGTGAAAATCGGGGCAGTACCCATGACAGCCACTAGATGACAGCAGACACATGAACACTTCAAGGAACCTGCACCTGCTGTCTGATACACTGTAAAGAATGAAGAGACTACAGGCGACTCTGGAGGGTGCTGGCACGCCGGGCACTCCTACAGCTGCCCGATACACTGTAACAAATTATCAGCACAGAGAAGAGACCACAGGGCACTATGGAGGGTGCAGGCATGCCAGGTACACCCACTGCTACCTGATACACTGTACCGATTGATCAGGTCTGAGAAGAGCCCATAGAGCACTATGGAGGGTGCAAGCATGCCGGGCATTCCTACAGTTGCTTGATACATTGTAACAAATGATCTGCACAGAGAAAAGAGCACAGAACTCTAGTGGGTTTTGGCATGCCGGGCATTCCAACTGCTGCCTGATACACTGTAACGAATGATCAGCTCTGAGAAGAGCCCGCAGAGCACCATGGAAAGTGCGGGCATGCCAGGCATTCCTACAGCTGCCTGATACATTGTAACGAATGATCAGCACAGAGAAGAGACCACAGGGCACTATGGAGGGTGCGGGCATGCCGGGCACTCACACTGCTGCCCGATACATTGTAACGAATGATCAGCACAGAGAAGAGACCACAGGTCACTATGAGGGTGCGGGCATGTCGGGCATTCCTACAGCTGCCTGATACATTATACAGAATGATCAGCACAGAGAAGAGACCACAAGGCACTATGAGGGTGCGGCTCGTACCGGTCACATTCACGTCGTGGTATCCCTCCAGCCAGGCCTCCATGCCGATCAGGTCGTGCTCGTTCACCAGGAAGATGATGTCCTTCGCCCAGTAGATCTGTCCTGTGAGCGGAGGGGACACAGCGTCACACACGTGATGACATTTCCGATATACACCCCTCACATTCAGAATAGACTGCAAAGGTATCCAGAATATCTGATAATCTGGATAAGTGGGAAAACATTCCAAGTGCGCTATAACTGCCCCCAAAAACACTTTCTCCTACTTTTCACTGTATTTGTTCATCTCCTTAGAGGACTTGATGATCTGATCACACTGAACACACCAAGACCATAGTAATCTGTGTATAGCAAAACTCACAGTCTCCTATAAACGCCAGCTATGGGCGGCCTCACAGGGGTCTTTAGCAGAACCCCCCGCCATCATGGCAACCCATAGGCGCCTCTTGATTGTATCCACCCCCGAACATTGTGCATTAATGCCACTGTCAGAGACTAATTGGCAATTGACGTGTTAACTAAGCGAATGATGGCTGAATATCATGGCCATCAGTAGAGCTAAGTACCCTGCTCTGTATATAATCCCGCCCACACCTCTGATTGGCAGCTTTCTCTGCATACTGTCAGTAAACTGCCAATCAGTGCTGGGGGCGGAGCTACAGAGCTGGACTACTCTGCACCTAGTCCGGCAATGATAATCTCCCACTGATAAAATACTGATAGTATTGAAACTACAGCACACAGCCTAATAACTGACATCACTGGAATCAGGCTCTCTTGCCCTGTATTATAACGATCTCAGTTTAAATAGCAAAAAGCTGCTGACGCATTATGTTAAAGGTCTGTCAATTTGTAATAAATGTGTTATTACTAGATCTGCATAGTATTTCTGATCAGTGGGGTCTAGGTTCTGAGAAGACCCTCACTAACCGGGCAAAACAAAGAAAAGCAGCTCCAGTATGAGCTCAACAGTCACTCTGTGGCCAATTGCAGAGCTTACACAGGGATTATGCAAGCTACAGGCATCCTACTGAGCCGGGCCACCGCTGCAACCCCCCACTGAGCTGGGTCACCACTGTGATCCCCCCCAACTGAGCCCAGCCACCACTGCGACTCTCACCCCCCAACTGAGCCCAGCCACCGCTGCGACTCTCACCCCCCAACTGAGCCCAGCCACCGCTGCAACCTCCCCGAACTGAGCCCAGCCACCGCTGCGACCCCCCCAACTGAGCCCAGCCACTGCGGCGACCCCCAAACTGAGCCCAGCCACCGCTGCAACCCCCCTACTGAGCCCAGCTACCGCTGCAACCCCCCTACTGAGCCCAGCCACCGCTGCGATCCCCTACATGAGCCTGACACTGCTGCGACCTCCTACTATTGAGCCTAACCACCACTATGACCCCCCTACTGAGCCTAACCACTGCTGCGACCCCCCCAAACTGAGCCCAGCCACCGCTGCAACCCCCCCAAACTGAGCCCAGCCACCGCTGCAACCCCCCACTGAGCCCAGCCACCGCTGCAACCCCCTTACTGAGCCCATTCACCGCTGCAACCCCCCTACTGAACCCGGCCACCGATCCAACCCCCCTACTGAGCCCAGCCACCACTGCAACCCCCTACTGAGCCCGGCCACCACTGCAACCCCCTACTATTGAGCCCGACCACCAGTGAGACCCCCTACTATTGACCCCGACAATTGCTGCGACCCCCCTACTGAGCCTTGACAGCGCTGTGAGCTCCTATCGAGATCGGCCACCCCAGCGCCCACCCTATTGCACACTTATACAGGATAACAATACAATCCAGTTTGGCATTACAAAGGTACGTCACTCTCAACAGGACCAGGTGGCCCTATGAGAGCGTCACTGAGCAAGGCATACTCATTGAATATATAATAACAACACAGAACACAGGGTACAGAACACAGGGTACCATGCAAATAAAATAGATTTTATTTAGGGAAAACTCTAAAAACACTCGGCGATAGTGAAAAGGAGAGAGAAGGGGGGGTTACAAAAAGGTACACCATAAGTTATAGCAGTTTTTGCAGTGTAGGATTTTGACAATGATGATACATCTCATAAGGGGAAGTTACTAAGTGCAGTATAGATAGCATTCACCCCTGCCGGCAATTAGATCTCTGAGCACTCAATATGGGGGGTCTAAAAGTGCTTCGTGCATGAGTATAACAGCCATATCCATCATATCCATAACCAGGAACAGTACAACTCCATGACATTTCAGGGAAAAACATAATTGTGATGCGAGAGGCCTTCGAGTCCGGGGAATTGATCAGGTCAAGGGGGGGGCATCAGGGGTGACAATCTAAAAAAGGAACTTGCACAACGAGAAACTCGATGGATTGTCACCGTTGACACCCCGACCCCAAAGGGGTTAAACGAGACTTTATCATTTGCACCATTTCTTTAGTCTGATCAGTGTACATCCAATTGGTCGGTTTTAATTTCCCCTTCTTTTCTTTTTTGGTTTTATGTGCGCTCTTGTCCTGTTCCTGGTTATTTGGGATTTATTCTTGTTCTTTTTAATGACCGCTGTTTTATAATATTTTGTAGGTTCCTTGTCTTTATATTGGATTCCTTCATCCCTCCTCTATTGTGAACTTCACCAGTAACATCTGTGATCATTGGAGCAGACCCATCAGAAATATATCATTATACTGATTTTGCAAATGTGTTGTATTAATATAGACATTGTAATTGGTGGGTGCCTGTGTAAAATATTGGGTAAGAGCAGATCAGGTGCTGTTTGGTGCTCCTCTTTCTCCATTATCGGCCATGCGCACGTGCCCGCTGCCCTGCTTTTTCCCCCCGTCGGCGGCTCTGGCGTCTGAGCAGTGGGGTGCGCCTGCGCGGTTTGCCTTGTACGCCTGGTAGCTTCCGGGTCTGGGGAGTGGGGCGGGCGGATGTGGGGCTTATGAGGAGCAGGTCACCTGGACCTTACACCTATATATAAGGACCCACTTTGTAATACACCAGTGTACTGGAAGAGACGACTGTCCCCTTGATGAAATTGACATAAACGTACGCCAGGCTCTTCTCTCTGGGTGGGTTCATCATGCACACTATGCACCTGTGACATCATATATTGTAGGATTTTTGCCTTGTTTACCTAAAGGGGTGATTATAGGTTGATAATTGATTCTCTCTGCCTGCGTGTTATTTGGCACGTTATCTGAGCAGTCATATGAGTGGGATCACTGATGATTATGGCTGTTATACTCATGCACTAAGCACTTTTAGACCCCCCCCCCATATTGAGTGCTCAGACTTATAGAGATCTAATTGCCGGCAGGGGTGAATGCTATCTATACTGCACTTTGTAACTTCCCCATATGAGATGTATCATCCCTGTCAAAATCCTACACTGCAAAAACTGCTATAACTTATGGTGTACCTTTAAACACCCCCCCTTCTCTCTCCTTTTCACTACTGCCATGTGTTTCTAGAGTTTTCTCTAAATAAAATCTATTTTTTTTGCATGGTACTGTGTGTTCTGGGTTGTTAATACACTTATACAGGAGCAGCACTGTCTCCAGCAGAAACTTTATTACATAAAGCACATTTAATTTTTTCTAATGTAAGATTTTTGTCTAAGTTTTATATTGTCCTGATCGTAGTGACTGCGGTGGAAAAGGGTGGAAGGTTATCAATTATAAGACAATATTCTAGAAGTCGGGGTGATCCCCGTGAAGTCATTGATCAGGGGTCTTAAAGTGGACCCTCTGGGCTGCCCACCTCACTCCCGGGGTCTCACCTCTGAAGTAGGCAGCCAGTGCAAGCAGCAGCCCCACCGCCTGGTTGTTGTTCTGTCCCTCGCTGCAGGGGACACTGAGCACCAGGGACTCGGTGCTGGCAGTGCGAGGGGCCCGCAGGATGCCGTACACATTGGTGCCTTTTACCAACTAACAATAGAAGAATCAGGTTATTGTGGGGTCTCTACCATCCAGCTGCCTGCAAATGTATCCCCCATTTATACATACGTAGCGCTCCGTGGACTCGTCGGGGAACGGCAGGTTCCGGACAAAGCTCTGGGTGTAAACCTCCAGCCCGATCCCTCGCATCGTCCTCTCCAGCCAGGCAACCGGGGAACCCCTGCAACAGAGGAAGGTTAGCTCTGATCATCCCCAAGAGCTGAAGGTTTGTCACACTGTATCAGGTGCAGGAAACACAGATCAGCCTAGATTTGAGCGTAATTAGGGTGCTGAACACAAGTGTAACAAACCCTCAGATGTGAGACATATTAGGTCTTGACATGGAATTAACAATTTGCCGGCAGACAGAGATCATTATGAACAGCCGGGATTGCAGATCTCTCTGATCCCGGCCGTTGTGACATGGGCGGATAATGTCACCTGAGCGCAGTGGATCCTGTCACTCACCCGGCCGACTTCTTGTGGGCAGCAAAATCCCGGGCGTAGGTCAGCGCCTTCTCCCCGTACATAAACTTCTCATCCACCATGGTGGAGCCCATGGAGTTCTCCGATATGTAGGAACGCAGCGTGAATGGCTGGAAAGCCAAACCCAGGAACCAGCCCACTCCGATCAGGTAGCTGATGGTGCTAAGGGTAAATCACAGAAAAAGAGTGACCCCTCGTATAAGGAGTACCACCCCCCCCCCCCCCCTGTGCTCCAGGATACCACCCACAGGCCAACATAAAGAGGACAACATGACAAGGACAGGAACTACTGAAAGCCGATCTCTGCGAGGACGGAGCTGGGAGCCGTGTACAGGAGCACAGAGAGACTGCGAGCACAGCTGAGGATTTGTTACAATGCATAAGGACAACAATGTGAGCTCATCACACACAATGTACCAAACCCTCAGCTGTGTGAGCAGGACACAATATGGATGGAAAAAGTGTTTCCATTCACTGACACCAAGCTGGTAAATGTTCAGAGTGATAACACTTTCTTGAATTTAAAGGGGTCATCTAGTCTAAATCCACCAGTCTGCGGTCGCTGTGTGCCGTACTATGCGACTCCTCACATCGGGTGCACTGTGCGGATTCTCCAGGGTCAGAGCCGGGAACGGCGGCCACATGTATATGATATGCAACTCAACTAGATGAGCTCAATAACACTGCACTGCGAGAGGCCAAAATAGCACAGACTCGTGGCCTGGTGACTGCCGTTCCTGGTTCACAAGCTGGGGAATCCTCAGAGCGCCCGCTGTCTCCCTTGCCCTATCACTGCCCCCTATGTGACCAGCTCTTGCCCTTAGTGTCTCGCACTCACCAGAGTGGGGCGTTCAGACGTGTGACGAGCCGCGCCAGTGCCTGCCGCCGGTTGGGGTCGGAGAGGATGCCCATGGTGCCGTCTGCTCCCTGCAATGAAAAACAAAGCTCGAGGAAGCTGAGAAGCGAGGTCCTGAGAAGGTGGAATCAGTGCGCGTTACAACCGGTCATTATAACACATGGCTCAGCGGGTATATCTGTGTAATAGGAATATAACACCACCGCTATGGTCAGACGTGCCAAAGTGCAGGGGAGAGGAGGCTGCACTGTAATAACAGTAAGCCGCACATTATACAGCAGTCAGGACAGACGGACAAGCGATATATACAGCAGTCAGGACAGATGGACGAGCGACATATACAGCAGTCAGGACAGACGGACGAGCGACACATACAGCAGTCAGGACAGACGGACGAGCGACACATACAGCAGTCAGGACAGACGGACGAGCGACTTATACAGCAGTCAGGACAGACGGACGAGCGACACATACAGCAGTCAGGACAGACGGACGAGCGACACATACAGCAGTCAGGACAGACGGACGAGCGACACATACAGCAGTCAGGACAGACGGACGAGCGACACATACAGCAGTCAGGACAGACGGACGAGCGACACATACAGCAGTCAGGACAGACGGACGAGCGACACATACAGCAGTCAGGACAGACGGACGAGCGACACATACAGCAGTCAGGACAGACGGACGAGCGACACATACAGCAGTCAGGACAGACGGACGAGCGACACATACAGCAGTCAGGACAGACGGACGAGCGACACATACAGCAGTCAGGACAGACGGACGAGCGACACATACAGCAGTCAGGACAGACGGACGAGCGACACATACAGCAGTCAGGACAGACGGACGAGCGACACATACAGCAGTCAGGACAGACGGACGAGCGACACATACAGCAGTCAGGACAGACGGACGAGCGACACATACAGCAGTCAGGACAGACGGACGAGCGACACATACAGCAGTCAGGACAGACGGGCGAGCGACACATTCAGCAGTCAGGACAGACGGACGAGCGACACATACAGCAGTCAGGACAGATGGGAGAGCAACATATACAGCAGTCAGGACAGACGGACGAGCGACACATACAGAAGTCAGGACAGACGGACGAGCGACACATACAGCAGTCAGGACAGACGGACGAGCGACACATACAGCAGTCAGGACAGACGGGCGAGCGACACATACAGCAGTCAGGACAGACGGACGAGCGACACATACAGCAGTCAGGACAGACGGGCCAGCGACACATACAGCAGTCAGGACAGACGGACGAGCGACACATACAGCAGTCAGGACAGACGGACGAGCGACACATACAGCAGTCAGGACAGACGGACGAGCGATACATACAGCAGTCAGGACAGACGGACGAGCGACACATACAACAGTCAGGACAGACAGACGAGCGACACATACAGCAGTCAGGACAGACGGACGAATGACACATACAGCAGTGAGGACAGACGGACGAGCGTTTATATATATAACACAGGTGTGGTGCTGTGTCTTCCTCTATACACTGTGGTGCACAGCGGCCATTACACCCGGTACAGGTGCTGTACACTGTGCTGTCACCACACACAGGCTGATAACAGGAGATCAGGGGCTGTACTGAGGGCTGACAGTCCCGGGGCCGCACGTTATATCAGGTCACACCGCCGCCGCCTCACCTCCTGCCGGAGCCGCTGTCACTGCACGGACTTCCGCATCATAGAGACGAGAGGAGGACAGAGCGGCCACAGGAGGCACCATAGAGAGGAGAGGAAACAGCGGCACCTACAGGAGGAGGAGGAGGACAGAGCGGCCACAGGAGGACCATAGAGAGGAAACAGCGGCACCTACAGGAGGAGGAGGACAGAGCGGCCACAGGAGGACCATAGAGAGGAGAGGAAACAGCGGCGCCTACAGGAGGAGGAGGACAGAGCGGCCACAGGAGGACCATAGAGAGGAGAGGAAACAGCGACACCTACAGGCGGAGGAGGACAGAGCGGCCACAGGAGGACCATAGAGAGGAGAGGAGGACAGAGCGGCCACAGGAGGACCATAGAGAGGAGAGGAGGACAGAGCGGCCACAGGAGGACCATAGTGAGGAGAGGAGGACAGAGCGGCCACAGGAGGACCATAGTGAGGAGAGGAGGACAGAGCGGCCACAGGAGGACCATAGTGAGGAGAGGAGGACAGAGCGGCCACAGGAGGACCATAGAGAGGAGGACAGAGCGGCCACAGGAGGACCATAGAGACAGAGAGGAGGACAGAGCGGCCACAGGAGGACCATAGAGAGGAGAGGAGGACCATAGAGGAAACAGCGGCACCTACAGGAGGAGGACAAAGCGGCCCCAGGAGGACCATAGAGAGGAGAGGAAACAGCGGCACCTACAGGACGACAGAGCGGCCACGGCTGTGAGGCTGGGGCTTCTCCTGAGAGGACTGAGGGGGGACGATGCTGAAGTTGGTTTCTTATTCGGCTATTTTTTATTTTCTGTTTTTTTCAGGTTTTTCAATAAAAATAAACATTCTAAGTATATAATAATCTGCAATCATGTGTCCTTTTGTGAATACACTTAAAATCAGATAAAAAAAAATAGAAGACTGGCACAAAAATGGGCATCAAAGTGGGCAGTGAGGTCTGGTATTGAAGGGGTTATATGGCTTTGGGACACTGATCTGACACCTGATTTACATACCTACTGATCCCCCACATCAAATTTGGTGAAAAACCCATATCCTAATGACAATAAAACAAGTCAGACTGAAGATTTAACCCCTCAGGCTGTGTAACATGTAGATTCAGGATGCAATGAGCTTCTCGCTCCTGAACTTGTCTTTCAAAGTCCCCGTCTCGCTCCCTTATTTTAATTTTTTCAATACCTTTAATTTTTAAAGAGCTCAAATCCCCATCATGTATTTGTAGAAAATGTCGGGATAATCCAGACATTTGGCGTTTACTAGCCGCGTTATCCGGGTTGGTGGCTGCGATGTGCTCCCCAATACATTTTCTCAAAGATCGTGTTGTACACCCCACATAGTCCTTCAAACAAATGTTGCACGTTGCAAGATACAGCAATCCTTTAGTGTTACAATTAAAGTGATCCTAAACCCAGAAGACAACCCCACATCCCCTTCATACCTATCCATGCAGCTTGTGAACCTGCTGCCATCCATCCCTGTATCTTCCAAAACCGCTGTGGCATTCTTCATAAATCATACTTTTATTATCTCATTTCTGGGCGTTTCTCTGCAATTATCAAGCCGCAGCAGGCGGGCTTGTGTGCCGCTCTCCCCCTCCTTGTCCGTAATTATGCACGCCGCCATGGGCGTGCTAAACAACAGAGAGGCGGCTCGCCTCATAGTATGGGCGTTGAAACCGGTATGACGTAATACGCGTCATATCCGGTTTCACGGCAGTCAGTACACTCATTTGGGTGTACTGCTGGCTTCAAGAAGCTACTGGGCATGCGCGGAGTTCATGGCAGCTTATCTCTAATAAGCTGCAGTGAACCGGTTTGCAGATTCCTTCCCCAGCGGAGCAGGAGTACAGATCATCATCTCTTACTGAAGTTACAATAAAGGCGGTTTTCACAGCCCACCATTGTCCCACCAACGATAAGGAGGAAGAATTAATACAAAGTATGTTTAATAACATCTGTATCACCTTTTTTTTTTATACAGGCAAGGCAAAAATTAATTGGATTACTGTGTATATATATATATATATATATATATATATATACACAGATTTTAAGATATACTTACATCTATTTCTATAAGAGAAAGATGGAAGGTGACCATGATGGAGGACGACTGCTGGACACTTCACAGAGAAGAGCCGCAGTCCCCTGTTCTCCCCAAGCCCTCTCTGCTCCTTTCTACCCTGATCTGCTCCCGCTCCTCACAAAAAGCAGACCGCACTCCCAGTTCCATACACCGACCACCACCCTGATCAGCCAACCCAGCAGCCCGCACACCCCGGTCCACACTAACACACATACCTGGTCCACACTCCCACCGCCACCTGCTGCACCCAACAACCCCCTCACACCACTCCACACTACCACCACCACCCAGTCCACACTCCCATACCCACCCGGTCCACCCTCCCGCTCACCACGGTCCCCACAATCCTAGCAGCCCACTTACCTCTGCCTACTCGATGCTTCAACGGTAGCCCACAGAGACAGCAAAGGGGGGCCAGAGAGACAGCACAGTAAGGGTCCAGAGACATGGCACAGTAGAGTTGCAGAGACACGGCACAGTAGGAGGGCAGAGATATGACACTGTAGGAGGGCAGAGAGGCGGAGCGGGAGAGGGAAGAGAGACGACACGGGAGGGGCAGACAGACAGGGGAGAGATGGCCAGCGCCAAAGACCCCGCTCCCATCTGCGATAGCATCGGACTCACATATAATTTAAAATAAAAGTGGAGTTCCCAGTGTGATGTGCGATGGCCGCCCTCAGCCCTCCTGACTTCATTCTATAGCTGTATGCCATTACTCATCTGCAGATTACTCTCATGTTAAGCTTCCATCTCACAGGCAGATATGGTTGTAATATTGTAGCAGTACAGCGGAGCTCACTGATCTGCAAAACGTGTGTTTGCAATACATAAAATGTAAATTGGACAGTTTGGCGTCTGTTACTCGTCTCATACTGAAGCACGTTCAGAAATTAACATATACTGTACAAGGACCTGTGGCATGTCTCGTCCATGTGACATTAACGGGAGGAGGTAAGCCGACACTTCCTTCACATCGTCAAGTACAATAATCTGGCTGTGACATGAGACAGACTGCTCATGTCAAAAGTGGATTTACATGACTGCTTCCAGCAGACATATCACTGGCGGCCACCGGGAGAGATTTCAATGAGATCCGTAGCGTTCTCCTGTGCTGTCATGTGGAGGACACTGCGGATCCATTGAGATCCGTGCATTGTTTGTGCGCTTGCTGATAAAACAAGCGACCGCACAAAAAATGCAACATGCTGCGTTCGGAGGGCGCAAAAATTGTGCGCATCCGAGCGCAAACACAACCGAACGCAGCCAATACGCAGGCACATGCATTCCATGTTAAACATAGGAATGCAGTGCGTAAGCGTTTGGCTGCGTTAGGTACGCTGCGCTTGCAAACGCAAGTGTGAAGGCAGCCTTAGTGATGCAGAGATCTACATAAAATTGGGGGTGGTTTAACCCTAAAAAAAAGGACAAGATTGGTTCCCTGCAGGTGGAGATGAGCCCTACCCGCTGCTGTTACACCATCATTTGCCACATTCAATTTGATGAAATCACGGCTTTACAATGCTTTTTTACAGCTGCCATAAATGTTTAGCTGAACATCACGACATCCATTATGAATTTACATTAAAAAGAAGACCTATGGCTGGATTGCCCAATAAAATGTGACTTTTTGGTATAATAATATAATATGTCTTCATTTATATAGCTCTATTAACTGCATAGCACTTTATATACATCAGTAAATCCTATGTCATTGCTGCACATTGCAAAATCAATCATATGATCAAAGGTTCAATTGTCATAAGGTAACAAACTATTT
This sequence comes from Allobates femoralis, assembly GCA_033576535.1. NCBI lineage: Eukaryota > Metazoa > Chordata > Amphibia > Anura > Aromobatidae > Allobates > Allobates femoralis. The sequence continues at coordinate 13,424,354 of JARQOC010000005.1, read as the reverse complement.
CAGTGAGATTTTATTAAATTAAAACATAAGTAATCATTTCCTTTTCAATACATTAAAAAAAGATATAAAAAAATATACTTATGTGTTATCACAGTGTTTAGAGAACACCGATCTAGGCAACTCTAACTCCTATGGCAATACTAAATCACGTAATCCTATTCCTGAACACTGTAAATAAAAAATATAAAAAAAGCTAAAACATCCTTCATTTTTGGCCATCTCAACCTTCCAACAACATGCAATAAGAGGGGATAAACCATGCAATAACATGCAATAAGAGGGGATAAACCATGCAATAACATGCAATAAGAGGGGATATAACATGCAATAAGAGGGGATAAATCATTTTTATTTAGCACAAAATTGTATCAATGAAAAGGTGACCATGACATGAGTAACACAATCAATCGCAGCTCCCAGCCAGCAATATCTATGGGTCTTGCGGTAAGTGTGCCGCAAGTGCGGTTTCGGCACTTGGGGCAGATGCGGCCACGAGAAAGCCATGGCTGACTGCGTTTTTTTTTGCAGCCGCATCTGCCGCAAGTGACGAAACTGCAACTATACCGCAATTGCCGCACCTGCCACAAGCCCCATAGACATTGTATGGGGCTTGCCGCAGGTGAACCGCAAGTGCGGCCATTATGCGGTATTCGCGGCAGTCGCGTTTTTTTTCCACCGCAACTGCCGCGATCAGAGATTACCGCTGATGTGAAAGCAGCCTTGCATAGACATTTTATCATATTTAATATTTTTAAGGACATTATCATTGAAAACTAAATCTGCAATTCCAAATTAAAAATGGCACCTCCAAATTTATCAAAATTGTGTATCAATACCATTTACTTACCAAACTTCAAGGCTGTTTGCAGTTTTCTGAATTGAAGGGTTAGGACATGACGGCTCTGTGCGGGTTGATCTTGATGTAGTGCTGGGTAGATAGTTGAGTCTACAGACGATTAAATCTTCCTCACTGCCATATACATCCCATACAGGTCTTCCGTGGAAACGGTTCAGTTGCTGTAGTCATGTGACTTTTCCCTTCGTCCACTCCTTACTTTCAAAACAGCGGTGACCGTCACGGAGCCACTTGATACTTTTATCTCTTGATCTTAAATCTTCAAGTTCTTTCAGTAGCCAAGTATTTTTCTTCAGCGCTAAATGTGCAACATAGCGGATATTGTCAATCGTACTAGTGTTTTTTAAAATAACTTTTCTTCTCCCAAGTTGACCTTCCCCTAACCAGGGTGGACACATTGATTAATGACATGACTTGTTTTGGAAATTCTTGGGGGGTTGTAACACTTCGCCTTTTTTGGAGTTTTTTTATCTTTCCTTTTTTGCCACATTTCCTCTTTACTAAGTGGCTCATCCCTTTGCATGTCTTGGTGGTCCAAAACCTCTGGCTTCATTGCTGGAGCAGCAGGTTGGGTTTTCTTATTTTCTACAGGTGTTTCTAAAATCACCTTTTTTTTAAAAAACATTAAGTCCAATTTCACGTATTCTGCCAATTAGAAATCTGTACGTCTGTTGCAAAAAGTCACCCGGTCTCCTGTGTAAATTATATTTAAAACTACTTTTTTCACAAGACGAAACCAGTTTTCCACGATAGAGTTGGTGTCCCTGGTGTGACCCTTCTTTGGATTGTTGCACAATATGACTCCAAAACAGGAATGAGAAAGGGGCAGAATTCATTGTCATCACCACAGATCTGTTGGTTGCTTTCCTCTTGTGCCAATCTATTAGCATCTTCAATAATTTGAATAATAAATTGGTAAAAGGGTGACTCTTTATCAGTGGCGTAGCTAGCCTTCACCGGGCCCCAGGGCAAGATCACCACCCAGGTCCCCCCCATGTGAGGACCGGGGGGGGGGGGAGATGCTGTCAATGAGATGTGAGGACACAGCCGTGCATCTGCTCTGGTGCACACTCACCGCCGTGCGTCTCTGCCGTCTGCTCTAGGAGGAGGGGAGGGGCGGGCAGAGCTGCAGGAGACAGGAAGTCCCGTCCTCCCTCCGCTCCGCATACAGCACACGGTGCGCGTGTGCTGCCAAAAACGCTTTAAACTCGCCGACTGTTAAAGCCGGCAAGTTTAAAATTTTCTGCTTTGCCGGTACAGTAACTATCATCTTGTACTATCATCTTGTCTCGCCTTCAGCACCTGCACTGTTAATCACTGGGTTTAGAGCCGCATCAGCATCCTCTGCGCACACATGCGGCGCAGAGGATGCTGATGGGGTTAATCACTAAAATAACCCCGGCATACATTATTTTACAACAATCATTATTGTATTAGCTAAACATCTTGTACCGCTGCTGTCACAGTGGTACAAGATGATAGTTACTGTACCGGCAAAGCGGAAAATTTTAAACTTGCCGGCTTTAACAGTCGGCGAGTTTAAAGCGTTTTTGGGAGCACACTCGCACCGTGTGCTGTATGGGGATTTTTGGTGCCACGCTCGCACTGTGTGCTGTATGGGGGTGAGAATTTCTCGCCCCCATACACTTGCATTGTGCTCACGCGTGTCAGAATCGCGTGCAGTCGCAGCATGCTGCGATTGCACTTGCTTCTGACTCGCAGTGCGAGTTATGTGCGGGGGACTCGCACCAGTGTGCCCTGCCTGATAGGGCAACACTGGTCCCAGTGCAATGTGAGTTTCCCTCGCATTGCACTCGCGCGAGTCCCTCGCACCGTGTGCCTCCAGCCTTATCTGAACTTCCTGAGCTTGTTCTTTTGTTTTTTTATCAATTGAAAAAAAAAATCCTTGGTCCATCCAATAAACGTGCATCTTCCTTTGACTTGTGCCGATACACTGTATTGTGTTTCCTATCTGCTCTGACTCGGCTATAAATGGATTTTAGAACACACAAATTGTTACTTTGTTAAATTGACCACACAAGAGATCTGTCCACCAGGTTATAATACCCTACACCCAGGCTTATATTTGGCTTAATCTTGTTCCAGTCATCTTCCGAAATTGTCAAACCAAACTGTGCCGGACACTGAGCAGGAAATGTTCCATTGTTATTGTCAGAGGAGCTTGATGTCGTGGCCTCAACATTGAGCATTGTGTGTACAGTCGGAGGCTTGATGGATTGTGGTATTGTTTCCACAGTGTTAGAATTATCGGTATCCATTGGCTTTGATGTCTTGGGTCATTTGCTCTTGTGTTGTGTTATTTTGTGTTATTGGAATTATATTTTCCAGATTCCTAGGAAATAATTGTTTTTTTATGTCTTTACTTTCTGTTTAGTTATTATTGGTTGAGACCTTTTATTTTGACATAATGGACAAAGCCATGGTGAGATGACTTATATCCTCAATGGTCACATATCCCACACAGGCTGGATGAAACCAGTCTTGACATGAACTACATTGTGCCTATGGCTCATCTGGGTCGTTTTTTTGCCTGCATATACAATACAACTGATCGTCCTCATTAATATTGTCTTTGTCCGTACCTGGAGTAAAAGATACCGGCAATGATTGTGTTCTCCTGCAAATGCCTCTGCCATCCTCCTGCCATAGTTGGTAAAGCCATTTTCCACTCTTCACACACATGCCAGGAGCCCACACACACACACCCCCAACTGAAGCAGCCTACCCTACTAGTGTACCACCAAAAATACATCTCCCCAAATACTTACATAATTTGTGGGCTGAAGTAGACACCGACAAAAGGGCTGGCGGGCTGGGAGAGTTGTGGCGGAGTCTGAGACACTTCCACAGATGTGAAGATGCTGGGGGAAAAAAAAACCAAAAAAACACACAGATGCAACATAAATCAACACTATACTTGAGAATAATGCAAAGACAAAATATACAAAACTATAGAAAGGAGCCCCCCCCCACACACCAGGGGCCCACACACACACACACCAGGAACACACACACACACACACTAGCAGCCCACACACACACACACGCACACCAGGGGCTCACACACACACGCCAGGAGCCCACACACACACACACCAGGAGCCTACACACAGCAGGGGCCCACACACACCAGGGGCCCACACACACACACACACACACTAGCAGCCCACACACACGCACACCAGGGGCTCACACACACACGCCAGGAGCCCACACACACACACACACCAGGAGCCTACACACAGCAGGGGCCCACACACACCAGGGGCCCACACACACACCAGGGGCCCACAAACACACACACACTCGCCAGGAGCCCCCCCCACACACACACACACCAGGGGCCCACACACACACACACCAGGGGCCCACACACGCCAGGGGCCCACACACACACACACCAGGGGCCCACACACACACACCAGGGGCCCACACACACACACGCCAGGAGCCCACACCCACACACACACACCAGGGGCCCACACACACACATGCTCCAGGGGGCCCACACACACATATTCACACACACAGTGAGGCAGCCTGGACTAGATGCACCCCTGGGCCTTTGGATGCAGCCCTGGGCCTTTGGATGCAGCCCTGGGCCTTGGATGCAGCCCTGGACACAGGCCTGGGCCCTGTTCCCACCACTAGGCCCTGTATGTATGGAGCCCTGGCCCTCCTCCACAACACTCACCTACTGACCATGTGCCACACAACAGGTGGGTCGAGAGGATTTTTCCGTGGATCCGATCTCCATAGACCCTAATGTTAATTTAGCGCGGATCACGTCGGATCCGATTCCATCCGATTCCATCCTATTTTGTCCGCTATGCCCAAAATCGGAGTAGTCTCCGATTCTGTTATCATGGGATAAAAATGGATTAAAACAGAAGAGCCTCAAATCATATGCAATGTTTGTATAAAGGGCAGATTCATCCATAGACATAATGATATACGAATCATTCCATGTAACATATGAGAATGTTAATCAAGTGAGTGGAATCTCTAAGGAAGCTCCACAGGTGAGTCACATGAACATTCATAATGTGATCAGTATAAACCGCTAGGTTGGATGATACAGATCCAGTCCTGGGGGATTATGTAGATTCTTATGTAATTTGGGTAAATAATTAAAAAAAAAAAAATAGGATTTTTAACAGTAATTTATCCTCAGAGTCAGTCGTTATACCAGCATTAATAAGGAGTTGACCTAAAAATGGGGCATGTGTGTATAAATATTTATATACACACACAAACAGATATAGATATTTACACTTATGTTTTACTACTTCTAAAGAAAAATAAATATATAACGGCCGCTTTACACGTCCCAACGTCGGTCCGATATTGGATACAACGCCGCGGGAGCGCGCTTTTTCTGGGCAGAATTCCAAAATCGCATAGATGTTACACAGCGCGATATCAGCAGGCAACGCTCCAGCGATTTGTACGCCCCCATGTACGGCCGACCCAGGAACGACCATTTAACATGGGAGAGAATAGGGGACGTTGTACTTCACATCGTTGTTGGGCTTTTACACAGCACGATCCGGACACAACGTCTATCCAATATCGGGCCGTTGGAGAGCACGCTCATTTGATCCCCGATATCATTTTGGCGTCGTTCGTGCATCGTATTGGACATTTACACCATTCAACGCACGAACGATATCGGGGCCAACGCACGAACCATGTGACTTTTGGTCGGAGTTGGACACCGATATCGGGACGTGTAAAGTGGCCATAAGAATAAACTCACCAACCGATACAACAAAGTGAGATGTTTGGGCAAATGTGATGAATCCAGTGTAGTGATAGATTCTAGGTCAGTGTTGTTGTTTTTGTACCCTGTTAATGTCCCATATTCTAGGACCCTCTGCTTATATTCGGAGACACAGATTCTCTTCGAGAGTTTTATGGAGATTTTGACCCAAAATTACAAATGCCAGAATCTGATAGATTGTCGGCGGAATGGAAGGTTCATTGTCATGGGGGAGATTTCGGCTCACATTTACATATAAAGAACCAAAGCAAAAATTGTTTATAGTGAAAAACAATTTATTAAGATTAAAAACAGTAAATACAAGAAACAATAGAAAACTATTTCCAGACGGCAGAGAAGCCTGAAGTGTCCTTGGTGCTCTCTTCATGGACACGTTGTTGGAGCATACGCCTAACCTGTGTCAATAATCCTGGGATTTCAACCCTCGTTCTGTTCGACAGGAAATGTACAGAAGGGCAATTATGTTCCTGAGGTCGTGGGTAGAGGGGTAATTGTGGCCATTGGCTGGAGAGGTTTTGGGAAGGAGGATTGGAAACAGACGTCCGGGGAGGATTAGAGGACGAAGGTGATGGGTTACTTAGGGGTTTGGATAAGAAGTTTGGATGAAGGACAAGTGGGTGTATACTGGGAGGGGCAACCACATTAGGAGCAACACATGTGGAATATGCTGTGGGAAGGTTCCACAGGATCATTGGGAAGCAGGACGCGGGGTCTGGAGCTGAAGGAGAGGCCGGGGCAGCAGATTCCTGTCCTGGTCTGTTGGGATTAGTGCTTGGAAGAGGATTAGGGTTATAATCCAAAGACCTGAAGGGAAGTCCATGAATGATGAAGGGGGCCAGGTCATGTGGATAGGTGTCCTGTCTGCTGACCGCCGTATTCTGGATCTTCATGGCCTCCGGAGGAATCCGACCCACATCCACCGTCCAGAAGTTCCCTTTACCCTGAGGATTGTGTGGATCCTTCAGCACCTGAAATAAAAAGGAGATTAAATGTACATAATGACTGAAATACAATTTTAATGTAGGAGATATAAAATCACTACAGTATATGGTCAAAGAGGAGAAATGATATAAAACTTTGTATGTGGGGAGAGCAGCTGTATGATATGTGGAGGGTTCCTCAGGGCCTGTATAGAGATAGTCATGGAGAAGAGGAACAGACAATAGATTTCCTTGACTTGTATTATCTACACATTTCATGTAATTATTGTCTGTATCCATATCTGTGTCTTGTATTAGATGGAAGCTTTAAATGAGGGAAATTGATGGGTAATGTAGGAAAATGTCACTAGCAATGAGGGAACAATCATCTCCAAAGTAGAAAACGCTTGAAACGTTGAGTAGTTTTACTGCATAAAAAAAATAAAATAAATAAAAAATATCTAAAAAAACAAAACTAAACTAAAATGAAGCAGATTAATACATATGAGCAAGATTATTTTTACTGTGAGGTTATAAATATTTAGTGAGATCAAAAAATGTCCGGCCTCATTAGAGGAGAAATCCGGCGCTGTGTGACGAGGTTTATAAAGGAGAAGCCGGGATCTGAGAACGGAAATACGGGGAAATAACTTTCTGTATCAGAGCTGAAAAGTGTCCAGAAAATGAGATCAGATCTAAGAGATAATAGGAAAATGCACCAATTTTATTAGGAATTTATTCAGCCTTAAAATATGACAGAGTCCTTACAAATGTAACTTGTCATGTGAACCGTTTGATGATTTTGTACGATTTTCACCATCTTATAAAATGATGCATCTTACAATATTATGAAATGTGAAAATCCAGCAGTCCATTATTAGAGAATCCCCCCAGTAAATGCCCCCCTGAGCCCTCACCTTTCTGAAGCAGTGGTTGGAGGACAGGTTGTGTCTGACCGAGTCTTTCCATCCTTTGTATTGTCCTTTGAATAAGGGGAAGAATATTTCGATCTTTTCCAAAATCTGAAACGTAAAATAAAAGATTCAGTCCTCCCAAATGTATTAATAACAGTGAACCCCTCATACCCTGAATTGTGAATTTTCCTTTCTTATAGAGAATTTATTAGAAATGCCATTTTATATGGAGGGTAAAGAACAAGGAAGACGTTATTCAATCTTTTATCCTGTATGTTTCTGGCTATAATAACATGTAATAGCATATTCACAAACAAAAATTAGGAAAATATTTACTTTGACCACTCAGTAGAACAGCCTTAAAAGACTTGTCCCCTCTAGATATCCTAAGTCTATTTACCACTAACCTGTTTCCTTTAGAACATTGTTCTCTTACCTGCGACAGCTTGAGCCTCTTGTCTGGGGCATTTATTATTACCAGCGCTATCATGGCCAGGTACGAATATGGAGGTTTGGGATATCGCTGGTAGTTTTTCACTTTCCCATAGGCCTTCTCCTTTTCTGCTGTCATATTTGGGTCACTGTTCTCTTGTCCATGATCATCATCCGTGTCAGAGTCCAGCTGCAGTATCTGCTCAATACTGACCAGGTCGGGTGACGGTATATCGATGATTTCCATGGTTTTAAGATTGGAGTTCATGTCTCACAGTTGTTTATACAGATGGCACTAGTAGATCTAATGTGATCCTGGACCAGGGACTGAGCCTTGATGAGAGCTGGTCACCCGACCTCCCGCCTTCTTATATTACTACCCCCAAACACAAGATGGAGCCCATTGGCTGGTATCATCTCAACATCTAGAGAAAGACCCTGATCCATAAACACAAAAACAGTGAGAATACGCAAAGATTTTGTCATTGGGTATGATCCATCGTTTACATATCTTTTGTCATGTATGGCCTGTATGTAATGAGTGTAAACTATGCAGATCCTTATGTGGAGTCCATCATCAGGGATCATGCTGAGACCTAAAAAACAAAATAAACAACTATTTGTGAAAACAGTTTAAGCCTTGGACTGTAGAACCCTGAGTTTGCATAAATAAATGGTCACTTTCAGACCCAAGTTACCAATCAATTCTTCTACAGATATGTTTTTGCATTTACCGTAATCCAGTAAAATAATATATTCCACATTTATAAGTCTGGTTTTCCCCACTAAAACCCATAATTTCATATATTTGTATTTGTACAATAATATCTTTGTGTTTTACATTTGTCACATTATTTTATGCCCCATTATAATTTTTTGATTTGTATTTTATGCCCTATTATAATTTATTGATTTTTCCTCGTGCCTCCATCTACATTATTGTTTGTGTGGCATTCTACTGTACTATTAGCGGGTCATGACAGTGGGCTGCTTGGATACCGGCTTACTATATGTCCGGTATCCATAGGTGAAATATGGCCGTAATGTGTGAATTTCTGTGACTATGTTTCATACTTTTCATGTATCAATAAAGTTTTTTTCTAAAATATGTATGAGAAGAGCTCCAGTGGTTTGTGTCTTCTTCATTTTCCTTATTGTTGAAGTTCCTTTCTCACACATCAGTAGACGTTTATTACTTATCCACGTACTGATTTTTATACTGCGAGGGAATCTCCTCATTGACCCTGTGATTGGTTACACTGAACCCTACAGAGGACTATTTCCTATGATTAATACTGGAGGTAAAATGTTACTAACGATTAAACCCCTCTAATTAGGCCGAAATTCATGAGGAACATTTATGGTTTTGTCTTGTGGACACCCCATTAGCAAGAACATTTTTTGACGTTCTCAACTTGATCACTTTCTTGGATACGGCATTCAATTTTCATAAGACACTGTTTTATTATTAATCTTTATAATGTTTCCTTGGGTATGAGTAGAGGAGATTACAGCCGGCTGGTGATTATTGTCATCGATAATACATTTTGATCATAATTGCTATTGCTTTGACCACTGAGAAGTCCCCCATACACCGAAGACAAAGGTTGGCTGCCACATGATCACTTCACAGTTGTTTGCTCCATTGATCATGTTGAAATTGACCATTTTGACCTGCTTTTACACCAAACTCAGGATTCTTGAGGGACCCTAAAGATGATGATTTGACCGATCTTTCAGCCGCAGCCATGTCAGCTGTCTTTCCCATATACCGGAGCACTCACTCTGCCGAGCTCTCCTGTCTTCTCTATGAGAAAGTCACCAACAGACATCACTGCCAGAGATTTACGGTATCTCTAGAACAGAGCAAACAGTCTAAAATCAGACATGTCCTATTGTCCTATTGACATCTTCCCGATAATACACAAATAGAGTTGTCGGCACCTGTTGCTTTTTGGGAGTTCGGCCAACATGAATCTAAAGTGTATGGAGACTTTAGTCACTGAGATATTATTGAAATAGGATTATTCACATCTGCTCCAATGTTCACAACAAAGTTCATTTTCCAATTTTTAAAGTAATGTAGAGATTAACAGTAATGAGGTCTCAACCTCTCCTTCAAGCTAAATCTGTGAACACGCTTCAGTTTTTCTCTTCTCATACTTCATTATACATTTATACCTTTCAGATGATTATTTTTTCTTTTTTATTCTCTTTACTTGAGTAGGATTCATCTTAAAAGTATCTTTAGATCTTCATAACCGATGTGATCCCATACAAATGTGTGACTCCTCACCGACCCTTTGATATTTGCACTTGTGTAGCAATGATTGGGAACCTTTACTTAATACAATGAGATTTCTTTAAACTTATTTAAAAAAGACCTTGAATGATAATTTCTCTGTAGTTTCACCTTAATGTCTATTTTGTTAAATTCTTTAAAACTATGGACAATTGCAATCAGGTGCACCTCCTGCTGTGTTTACATCACTCACCATGTGAATGACCACAAATATCCCCATCCAGACCCCCTTGTCCCCTGATGTCTCCCCACAGGGGTCTCCATATTCCTGATCCCTCCTCACTCTCTTCTTACAATAGAAGACTTGTCCTCATGTCTCACCTTCTCCGCCCGATGTTTCTGCTCCCAAGAAACAAAATATTTACATAGAATCACACAGTCCAGGAATAAGTCACCGGCAATGTATCCATCATCCAATAAATCTCCACAAATTGATATTACAATTACCGATGACTTTGTCTTATGTTTTATAGCAAATTCATCTAATATTGGATGTATATGATATGTAAGAAAATCCTTCCTCATAGATTGTTGTTGGTGAGTCTTAGAATGAATGTAGGACGCTCCAGGTTATAGAAGATAAATGAAAGTATTACAGAGCACGGCTGAAATAGCAAGAAAGATGGAATACAGTAAAGTCACATTTTCAGAAAAAAAATCAAGTATTTCATTCAATAAAATAATAAAAATGAGAGATCACAGAAGTTGATATTTATCATTGGTACCAACCTCTGAGGACCCTATCATTTGTTTTATTTCTTAATAAGTAACATAATATGGACTCAGTGGATTTCCCGGTTGATCGGTCTATTAATAACCTCAATTATTTCATTCCAATAAATTCTACATCATTGGACATTTTCATGTCAAGGTGATAAAATCCGCCTCATCCCGGCCACAGAGATAATGCATTCTGCCAATGTCCCACAGTACTGAGCTGATATAGAACGAGCATCAAATGACTATAGGATCAAGGGGCCAAAAATACAGATATAAGGAGCAAATCACTTATTCTTTTCCCCATTTAAAAATGAGAAATAGCAATAAGCATAAAAGTCCGATCCATAAACATAGAAAATTACTTTACTTGTATGGTGAAAAGTGAAGAAGGAAAAAGAGAAAAGAAAGGTCAGAATTGTCATATTTACAAAAATGTCACTACAAACCTCACCTCGTCATTACAAACGTTACCAAAGAAAGAAATAAAATAAATCCCCACCAAGGTTCATTAATGGAGAAAGAAGAGTATGTTGTCAGAAAATGGCGACACAAACTGCATTTTGTTTTTACAACCTTCATATTTTTTTCTTCCCTTCTCAATAAATTCCGTAAAAGCAACATCCGAAAAATAATGGCACAAGGGTGATCTTTTTTCTCGCCATGTTGCCACTTGAAATGTATTTTCCATAATAAGTCGAACTTTATATGGGAATGAAGTCATAAAGAAAATCTCACACAATTACGGTACACAAGCTCTCGTCCGGTTATGGTACCAGATCAATAAAAATCTCCTCACACAATTACATAAGCTCTCGTCCGGCTATGGTACCAGATCAATAACAATCTCCTCACACAATTACACAAGCTCTCGTCCGGCTATGGTACCAGATACATAAAAATCTCCTCACACAATTACACAAGCTCTCGTCCGGCTATGGTACCAGATACATAAAAAAATCTCCTCACACAATTACACAAGCTCTCGTCCAGCTATGGTACCAGATCAATAAAAATCTCCTCACACAATTACACAAGCTCTCGTCCGGCTATGGTACCAGATCAATAAAAATCTCCTCACACAATTATACAAGCTCTCGTCCGGCTATGGTACCAGATACATAAAAATCTCCTCACAATTACACAAGCTTTCGTCCGGCTATGGTACCAGATACATAAAAATCTCCTCACACAATTACACAAGCTCTCGTCCAGCTATGGTACCAGATACATAAAAATCTCCTCACACAATTACACAACTCTCATCCGGCTATGCTACCAGATCAATAAAAATCCCCTCACACAATTACACAAGCTCTCTTCCAGCTATGGTACCAGATCAATAACAATCTCCTCACACAATTACACAAGCTCTCATCCGGCTATGTTACCAGATCAATAAAAATCCCCTCCACACAATTACACAAGCTCTCTTCCAGCTATGGTACCAGATACATAAAAATCTCCTCACACAATTACACAAGCTCTCTTCCAGCTATGGTACCAGATACATAAAAATCTCCTCACACAATTACACAAGCTCTCGTCCGGCTATGGTACCAGATACATAAAAATCTCCTCACACAATTACACAAGCTCTCGTCCGGCTATGGTACCAGATACATAAAAATCTTCTCACAATTACACAAGCTCTCGTCCGGCTATGGTACCAGATACATAATTATCTCCTCACACAATTACACAAGCTCTTGTCCGGCTATGGTACCAGATACATAAATATCTCCTCACTCAATTACACAAGCTCTCGTCTGGCTATGGTACCAGATCAATAAAAATCTCCTCACAATTACACAAGCTCTCGTCCGGCTATGGTACAAGATCAATAAAAATCTCACACAATTACACAAGCTCTCATCCGGCTATGGTACAAGATCAATAAAAATCTCACACAATTACACAAGCTCTCGTCCGGCTATGGTACAAGATCAATAAAAATCTCACACAATTACACAAGCTCTCATCCGGCTATGGTACAAGATCAATAAAAATCTCACACAATTACACAAGCTCTCATCCGGCTATGGTACCAGATATCTAAAAATCTCCTCACACAATTACACAAGATCTCATCCAGGTATTGTACCAGATCAATAAAAACCTCATGAGAGGATGAGTTGGAGGAACAAAAAAAATCAAAATCAAAATGGCCACGTCCATAAAGGGTTAAACAAATGTTGTATTTCTTGAAATGTTTAAAACTCTCTAGTAACCCTTCCAGGACCAGGTGATTCTTCTTTTCTTCAGTTTAGTTTTTTCCTTCTGGTCTCTCGAGCAGTAATTTGTGATGGGTTATTTTTGTTCACAATTGTTTGTGAGATGAGTTGTACTTTGGATTGGGTTTTGCCCCTGCGGTGTCCATTCTATGCTGATTGAGTTGCCAAAGACACATTTTTTTAACATAAAGCTCAGGTTTTTATTGACACAATTTTTGGGTACCGTATATACTCGTGTATAAGCCGAGTTTTTCAGCCCAAAATTTGGGCTGAAAAGTATCCCCCTTGGCTTATACACGAGTCAATACGGGGGGGGGGCTGTGTCCGGGGCTGTGGAGGCTTCAGGAGGCGGGGGGGGGCTGCTGTATGAGCGGCCCCGTCACATGGGGCCGCTCATTAAATATGCACTGCTTTCCCCTGTCAATCAGCGGCAGGGGGAAGCAGTGCATAACTAAATAAATCCCCCCCAAGTGCTGGCACCTGCCCCCCCTTGTAAGGGCCCCCCCAATGGTTATATTACCATTCCGGACTTCTGATCCGCGCCGCTCCTCGCTGCTCCTCGCTGCTCCCTCCGTCCGTCTTCTACATCCTGGATCTCCGGCCGTCGCAGGCATGTGACGTCATCGCGCGGCCGGGGATCCCAGATGTAGAAGACGGACGGACGGAGCAGCGAGGAGCAGCGAGGAGTGGCGCGGATCAGAAGTCCGGAATGGTAAGAGAAGCGGGGGGGGGGGGGCGGGCCCTTGCAAGGGGGGGCGAGTGACAGCATTTGGGGGCTGCTGGGGACCCCCAGGGGGCTGCTGGGGACCCCCTGGGGGCCGCTGTGTACCCCCAGGGGCTGCTTGGGACCCCCAGGGGGCAGCTGGGTACCCCCTGGGGGCTGCTGGGGTACCTGCTGGGGACCCCCTGGGGGCTGTTGGTACCCCCAGGGGGCTGTTGGTACCCCCTGGGGGCTATTGGTACCCCCTGGGGGCTGTTGGTACCCCCTGGGGGCTGTTGGTACCCCCAGGGGGCTGCTGGTACCCCCAGGGGGCTGTTGGTACCCCCTGGGGGCTATTGGTACCCCCTGGGGGCTGTTGGTACCCCCAGGGGGCTGTTGGTACCCCCTGGGGGCTATTGGTACCCCCAGGGGCTGTTGGTACCCCCTGGGGGCTGTTGGTACCCCCAGGGGGCTGTTGGTACCCCCTGGGGGCTGTTGGTACCCCCTGGGGGCTGTTGGTACCCCCAGGGGGCTGCTGGTACCCCCTGAGGGCTATTGGTACCCCCAGGGGGCTGTTGGTACCCCCAGGGGGCTGTTGGTACCCCCTGGGGCTGTTGGTACCCCCAGGGGGCTGCTGGTACCCCCAGGGGGCTGCTGGTACCCCCAGGGGGCTGCTGGTACCCCCAGGGGGCAGTTGGTACCCCCAGGGGGCTGTTGGTACCCCCAGGGGGCTGCTGGGTACCCCCAGGGGGCTGCTGGGTACCCCCTGGGGGCTGCTATATGTACCCCTGGGGGCCTGCTGTATACCACTGGGGCTGCTGTATACTACCACTGGGGCTGCTGGAGCTCCTGTATACTACCACTGGGGCTGCTGGGGCTCCTGTATACTACCACTGGGGCTGCTGGGGCTCCTGTATACTACCACTGGGGCTGCTGGGGCTCCTGTATACTACCACTGGGGCTGCTGGGGAATCTGTATACTACCACTGGGGCTGCTGGGGAATCTGTATACTACCACTGGGGATGCTGTATACTACCACTGGGGCTGCTGGGGAATCTGTATACTACCACTGGGGCTGCTGGGGAATCTGTATACTACCACTGGGGCTCCTGTATACTACCACTGGGGCTGCTGGGGAATCTGTATACTACCACTGGGGCTGCTGGGGAATCTGTATACTACCACTGGGGCTCCTGTATACTACCACTGGGGCTGCTGGGGCTCCTGTATACTACCACTGGGGCTGCTGGGGAATCTGTATACTACCACTGGGGCTGCTGGGGAATCTGTATACTACCACTGGGGATGCTGTATACTACCACTGGGGCTGCTGGGGAATCTGTATACTACCACTGGGGCTGCTGGGGAATCTGTATACTACCACTGGGGCTGCTCTATACTACCACTGGGGAGGCCTGTATACCACACTGCTGGGGTTTGTATACCTGTGCTGGGGTCCACCCTCGGCTTATACACGAGTCAATAGGTTTTTCCAGATTTTTGGGGCAAAAGTAGGGGGGTCGGCTTATACACGGGTCGGCTTATACACGAGTATATACGGTAATTGTAAAATTTGAATACAAAATGTATTTTATTTTTGGGGTAATTGTGACTGAAAATCTCCATTTCTCGAGTTTAGATTTTTATTTCTGTTTTGGTTCTTAAAATAGGAAATTAATATTTATGTATTATTATTTCTGGCGATTATGCATTCATCAACTCCAAATTTTATTATTTATTTGTTTTCATTTGAGGAAAAGTACGGTGATTTACCTTTTTAAATTGTATTAGTTTTTTTTTAACTTTTTTAATTAGTCCTCTTAGTAGACCTGTCCCTGTAATTGCCTCATCTACCATACAATACTCCGCCTTGTAGAGTATTGTGAAGTCACCGGTCTCCTGTGATGTCCGCTCACAGTTGGGTTCATAGATTTCACTTAGCAGCACAGGGGATTGGGGATACAAGGCCACATCCCAATCTTCCATATAGTGTTAGTGTATATCCCCTTAATAAATAAAACCAAAATACTTCCTGTAGTTGAAAATGGCCGAGGTGCCTTTGAGAGTTTCATAAATGATTTTATTTATTTAATAAAGTACCAACAACGGATGGTATGTGTGACCCTGAACATAGGGATATGGAGCACGGTCTGGGAGACCCATAACGGCCGTCATATATCACCCCGGTCACGGCCTCACAGGTAATAGAATACAGATGTGAGCTCTGGATATGCCAAATCAAAATCCCTGTGGTCAGTCCTCCCCCCACTCATGTATTGTGGGTACTATCATGTCAATCCAACATATTTTTTAGAGTGATTGGTTACTACTGTGATGGACTTTGAAATTTTGGGGAATCGTCTGAAGAGTGTAAATGTCATCCTCTAATCTAGCAGCAGAGATACCATTCACATGTTCTTGTATTCTCACCTTGAGTTATTATATTGTTAATCTGACGTATATTTTGGAACAAGGACAGGTCCCCTAATATATGACCGCCTTAGTAGTGCAAGTAATATGGTGTTAGATCCCATGTTTTTGTCCCATTTGGTCAGCAAAATGGCACACCGTGACCATGGGAGGGCATTAACTAAAAAAGTTGACGACTCTCCAAAAGATCTCTGATAATTCTAGAGTACCAATAACTGATACTTGGTGTTTTTGGTAAGTTCTAGGAAAAGGTTGGATCTGAACATTGGCCATAGTTTGGCCAAATACCGAATCAAAGTTGAGTGAATCATATCCGGTTTGATGTAGATGGCCTGTCAGGAGTGTAGACTGATTGATGTATTGATGTTTTTGGCTCTGTGATAGGCTCATTTAATGCATCTATGGCTGTAGCCACGTTCCCAACATTGAGTGACCAAGTCTTGAACTTGTGGAGCACAATAGTCTGAGACATAAAAGTTGATGCACTGAAATTGATTTCATCAAAGTTTGATAAGGTCAAATAATAATAATAATAATAATAATTAATAATCAGATTTGTATGGTGCCGAACATATTCCGCAGCAGTTTACAATTCAAAGGGGAAATACAATATAAAAGTTATAGTGCATTGACTGAGGTAGGATTCCTGGATTCCTGTAAATCCTGGTCTGTAGCAAGTTCAGAGCCTTTTTACATTGATATCCAAAACAAAATCAATAGATGAAGAGTTAATTTGCTTTGTCAAATGTGTATTTAGATCATTACAATTTAAAAAGGACATAAATTCATGGGGCTCTTCCATGGAGCCTTTCCAGATCAATGGTGTTGATGAACCATGACAAAACCAGGACGTTGCTCCATCCACGCACAGGATCTGACAAGACGAGGTCCCTCACACAATCCCAGAAACAAATACAGAGGTGTGAACGCCGCCCCCATAGCAGAGCCCTGGAGCTGCCGGTACAATGACCCAGAAATAAAGAAATTGTAAGTAACTAAATCCCAGAAGTTCAGATATAAATGCAGTTATTGCCGGGGACATTAGGCTGGCTTCACACTTGCGGACCCTCTGCAGCAGCCCTGCGGATGGGATCCACAAGCTGACCGCAGCCCCTATGTTTATAATGGGAACACAAGGTACCATGTCGCGTTCAGGGTGCGGACGAGAGTGTGTGATTTGTGCACGGGCAACCGCCTGCGTACAAATCACATATTGCAGTGAATGGGAGCGCACGGTCATGGTGTTAATATTATAGTATTAATATACACGGTGAGGTGTTAATATTATAGTAGTATATATAGTAAATATAGTAGTATAGTATATAAAGTATATATAGTAGTATTATAGTAGTACTAGATGGCGGCCCGATTCTAAAGAATCGGGTAGTCTAGAATCCATATATAGTTTATTTACTAATAGTTAGGGGAGTGCGGTGAAATGAATTGTGTGTATACAGGTGGCTCAGTGGGTAGCACAGTATACGGTGGGTCAGTGGTTAGCACTGCGCGGTGGCTCAGTGGTTAGCACTGTGCGGTGGCTCAGTGGTTAGCACTGCGCGGTGGCTCAGTGGTTAGCACTGCGCGGTGGCTCAGTGGTTAGCACTGCGTGGTGGCTCAGTGGTTAGCACTGCGGGGTGGCTCAGTGGTTAGCAGTGAGTGCGGTGGCTCAGTGGTTAGCAGTGAGTGCGGTGGCTCAGTGGTTAGCAGTGAGTGCGGTGGCTCAGTGGTTAGCACTGAGTGCGGTGGCTCAGTGGTTAGCAGTGAGTGCGGTGGCTCAGTGGTTAGCAGTGAGTGCGGTGGCTCAGTGGTTAGCAGTGAGTGCGGTGGCTCAGTGGTTAGCAGTGAGTGCGGTGGCTCAGTGGTTAGCAGTGAGTGCGGTGAGATTGGTCAGCGCAGCGCCGTGGGCAGAGTGGTCAGCGCAGCGCCGTGGGCAGAGTGGTCAGCGCAGCACCATGGGCAGAGTGGTTAGCGCAGCGCCGTGGGCAGAGTGGTCAGCACAGCACCGTGGGCAGAGTGGTCAGCGCAGCGCCGTGGGCAGAGTGGTCAGCGCAGCGCCGTTGGCAGAGTGGTCAGCACAAACATACACACACACTCCGGTATACTTACCACCGACCCTGCGTCTTCCCCGCCGCCTGGATCCTGAGTCGACATGTCGCCGCCCTTCGGACGACTGGATTTAATATGTCGTCCGGGTAGTTTGGCGAGACATCTTGGACGCTATATTGGATCTAGTAGTTTGGGGGTGGCGACATGTCGACTGAGGATCCAGGCAGCGGACGCAGGCCCGGTGGTAAGTATAGCGAAGAGTGTGTGTGTGTGTATGTGTGTGTACAAAGTTGAGGGAAGTGCGGACAAAGTGATGGAAGTGCCTTCATACACAGATATATACACATACTGTACATTGCATATGGAGGGGTGAGGAGAGCGGAGGCTGGAGGGCAGAGGACAGGGAGAGGAGAGCGGAGGCTGGAGGGCAGAGGACAGGGAGAGGAGAGCGGAGGCTGGAGGGCAGAGGACAGGGAGAGGTGAGCGGAGGCTGGAGGGCAGAGGAGAGCGGAGGCTGGAGGGCGGAGGCTGGAGGGCAGAGGACAGGGAGAGGTGAGCGGAGGCTGGAGGGCAGAGGACAGGGAGAGGAGAGCGGAAACTGGAGGGCAGAGGACAGGGAGAGGAGAGCGGAGGCTGGAGGGCAGAGGACAGGGAGAGGAGAGCGGAGGCTGGAGGGTAGAGGAGAGCAGGGGCTGGAGGGCAGAGGAGAGCGGAGGGTGGGGGGCAGAGGAGAGCGGAGGCTGGAGGGCAGAGGAGAGCGGAGGCTGGAGGGCAGAGGACAGGGGAGAGGAGAGCAGAGGCTGGAGGGCAGAGGACAGGGGAGGCTGGAGGGCAGAGGACAGGGGAGGCTGGAGGGCAGAGGAGAGGGGAGGCTGGAGGGCAGAGGACAGGGGGACTGGAGGGCAGAGGAGAGAGGAGGCAGGAGAGCGGAGGCTGGAGGGTAGAGGACAGGGAAAGGAGAGCGGAGGCTGGAGGGCAGAGGAGAGCAGAGGCTGGAGGGCAGAGGAGAGCAGAGGCTGGAGAGCAGAGGACAGGGGAGAGGAGAGCAGAGGCTGGAGGGCAGAGGACAGGGGAGGCTGGAGGGCAGAGGACAGGGAGGCTGGAGGGCAAAGGAGAGGGGAGGCTGGAGGGCAGAGGACAGGGGAGGCTGGAGGGCAGAGGACAGGGAGAGGAGAGCGGAGGCTGGAGGGCAGAGGACAGGGAGAGGAGAGCGGAGGCTGGAGGGAAGAGGAAAGGGAGAGGAGAGCGGAGGCTGGAGGGCAGAGGAGGAGGGCAGAGGAGAGGGAGGGAGGCAGGGAGAGGAAGCGAGGCTGGAGGGCAGAGAGAGCGAGGGAGAGGAGAGCGAGGTGGAGGGCAGAGGCAGGAGGAGAGCGGAAGGCTGGAGGGCAGAGGACAGGGAGGTAGGGCGGAGGCTGGAGCGCAGAGGACAGGAGAGGAGAGCGGAGGCTGGAGGTGAAGGGCAGAGGAGAGCGGAGGCTGGAGGGCAGAGGAAGGAGAGGGAGGGCGGAGGCTGGAGGGCGAGGACAGAGGAGAGGAGAGCGGAGGCTGGAGGGCAGAGGACAGGGAGGAGGGAGGGGAGAGGGACAGGGCAGAGGAGAGCGGAGGCTGGAGGGCAGAGGACAGGAGAGGAGAGCGAGGCTGGAGGGCAGAGGACAGGGAGAGAGGAGGGGCAGGAGAGGGCTGGAGGCAGAGGAGAGCGGAGTGGAGGGCGAGAGGCTGGAGGCAGAGGAAGGGTGAGGGAGAGGAGAGCGGAGGCTGGAGGGCAGAGGAGCGGAGGTGAGGGAGAGGAGGCTGGAGGGAAGAGGGCAGAGGAGAGCGGAGGTGGAGGGCAGAGGAGGTGGAGGGCAGAGAAGGGAGGAGCGGGGAGGGAGGCAGGGAGGAGAGCAGGCTGAGGAGAGGACAGGAGAGGAAGCGGAGGTGGAGGCAGAGAAGGGAGGAGAGCGGAGGCGGGCAGACAGAAGGAGGGAGGCTGAGGGCAAGGACAGGGAGAGGAGAGGGAGGGAGGAGAGGGAGCAGGGAGGGAAGGAGAGGGTGGAGGGCAGAGGAAGGGAAGGAGAGGGAGCGGAGGGGGGAGGGAGAGAGAGGGAGTGGAGGCAGAGGCAGGAAGGAGAGGAGGGGAGGGGAGGCAGGGAGGGAGGAGTGAGCAGAGAAGGGAGGGGAGGGAGGTGAGGCAGAGGAGGGGAGAGCGGAGTGAGGCAGAGGGAGGAGGCTGGAGGAGAGGCGGGGGAGCGAGCGGAGGAGAGAGGGAGGGAAGCGAGCTGGAGGGCAGAGGAGCGAGGTGGAGGCAGAGAAGGAGGGGGGGAGGGCAGGGTGAGGCAGAGGGAGGAGGAGGGAGAGGGAGCGAGGGGAGGGCAGAGGGAGGGAGCTGAGGCAGAGGACAGGGAGAGAGAGGGGGTGAGCGAGAGGACAGGAGAGGAAGCGAGGCTGGAGGGCAGAGGACAGAGAGGAGGAGGCGGAGGCAGGGACAGGGAGAGGAGAGCGGGGAGGAGACAGGAGGGAGAGTGAGAGGGGGAAGCGAGGGGGGAGGGGAGGGCAGAGGAGAGCGGAGGCGTGGAGGGCAGAGGCAGGAGGGCAGAGGTGGAGGGCAGAGGAAGCGGAGGGCTGGAGGGCAGAGACAGGGAGGTGGAGGCAGGGAGAGCGGGGAGGGGCTGGAGGGCAGAGGGAGCGGAGGATGGAGGCAGAGGAGAGCGGAGGTGGAGGGCAGAGGGAGCGGAGGCTGGAGGGCAGAGGACAGGAGGAGGAGGGAGGCGGAGCGCAGAGGCAGAGAGAAGGAAGAGGCGGAGGCTGGAGGGCAGAGGACAGGAGAGGAGAGCGGAGGCTGGAGGCAGAGGACAGGGAGAGGAGAGCGGAGGAGAGCGGAGGCTGGAGGGCATGAGGACAGGGAGAGGAGAGCTGAGGGTAGAGGCAGAGCGAGGGAGGGAGGCGAGCTGAGAGAGCAGAGGTGGAGGGAGAGGAGAGCGGAGGTGGAGGGCAGAGGAGAGCGGAGGAGGGTGAGGAGGCAGAGGAGAGCGGAGGTGGGGTGGAAGGGCAGAGGAGAGCGGAGGCTGGAGGGCAGAGGACAGCGGAGGTGAGGGCAGAGGAGGAGCTGGAGGGAGAGGCAGAGGTGGAGGGCAGAGGAGAGCGGAGGCTGGAGGCAGAGGTAGAGCGGAGGTGAAGGCAGAGGAGAGCGGGGGCTGGAGGGCAGAGGACAGGGAGGAGAGCGGAGGCTGGAGGCAGAGGACATAGAGAGGAGAGCGGAGGCTGGAGGGCAGAGACAGGAAGAGGAGAGTGGAGGCTGGAGGCAGAGGACAGGAGAGGAGAGCGGAGGCTGAAGGTAGAAGGAAGCTGCAGGGTAGGGAGAGCGGAGGGTGGAGGGCATAGGAGAGCGGAGGGTGGAGGGCAGAGAGAGCGGAGGGTGGAGGGCAGAGGAGAGCGGAGGGTGGAGGGCAGAGGAGAGCGGAGGGTGAAGGCAGAGGAGAGCGGAGGGTGGAGGGCAGAGGAGAGCGGAGGGTGAAGGGCAGAGAGAGCGGAGGTGGAGGGCAGAGGGTGGAGGGCAGAGGAGAGCGGAGGCTGGAGGGCAGAGGAGAGCGGAGGCTGGAGGGCAGAGGAGAGCCAAGGCTGGAGGACGGAGGCTGGAGTGCAGAGGACAGGGAGGGGGAGAGCGGAGGCTGGAGGGCAGAGAACAGGGAGAGGAGAGCGGAGGCTGGAGGGCAGAGAACAGGGAAGGAGAGCGGAGGCTGGAGGGCAGAGGACAGGGAGAGGAGAGTGGAGGCTGGAGGGCAGAGAGTGGAGGGCAGAGGCCGGAGGGCAGAGGACAGGGAGAGGGAGCGGAGGCTGGAGGGCAGAGGACAGGGAGAGAGAGGGGAGGCTGGAGGGCAGAGGACAGGGAGAGGAAAGGGGAGGTTGGAGGGCAGAGGACCAGGAGAGGAGAGCGGAGGCTGGAGGGCAGAGGACAGGGAGAGGAGAACGGAGGCTGTAGAGCAGAGGACAGGGAGAGGAGAGCGGAGGCTGGAGTGCAGAGGACAGGGGAGGAGGAGAGCGGAGGCTGGAGCGCAGAGGACAGGGAGAGGAGAGCGGAGGCTGGAGGTAGAGGACAGGGAGAGGAGAGCGGAGCTGGAGAGAGCGGAGGCTGGAAGGTAGAGGAGAGCAGAGGCTGGAGGGTAGAGGAGAGCGGAGGGTGGAGGGCAGAGGAGAGCGGAGGGTGGAGGGCAGAGGAGAGCGGAGGGTGGAGGGCAGAGGAGAGCGGAGGGTTGGAGGGCAGAGGAGAGCGGAGGGTGAAGGGCAGAGGAGAGCGGAGGGTGGAGGGCAGAGGAGAGCGGAGGGTGAAGGGCAGAGGAGAGCGGAGGGTGGAGGGCAGAGGGTGGAGGGCAGAGGAGAGCGGAGGCTGGAGGGCAGAGGAGAGCGGAGGCTGGAGGGCAGAGGAGAGCCAAGGCTGGAGGACGGAGCTGGAGTGCAGAGGACAGGGGAGGGGAGAGCGGAGGCTGGAGGGCAGAGAACAGGGAGAGGAGAGCGGAGGCTGGAGGGCAGAGAACAGGGATAGGAGAGCGGAGGCTGGAGGGCAGAGGACAGGGAGAGGAGAGTGGAGGCTGGAGGGCAGAGAGTGGAGGGCAGAGGCCGGAGGGCAGAGGACAGGGAGAGGGGAGCGGAGGCTGGAGGGCAGAGGACAGGGAGAGGAGAGGGGAGGCTGGAGGGCAGAGGACAGGGAGAGAAGAGGGGAGGTTGGAGGGCAGAGGACCAGGAGAGGAGAGCGGAGGCTGGAGGGCAGAGGTCAGGGAGAGGAGAACGGAGGCTGTAGAGCAGAGGACAGGGAGAGGAGAGGCGGAGGCTGGAGCGCAGAGGACAGGGAGAGGAGAGCGGAGGCTGGAGCGCAGAGGACAGGGAGAGGAGAGCGGAGGCTGGAGGGTAGAGGACAGGGAGAGGAGAGCGGAGGCTGGAGGGCAGAGGACAGGGAGAGGAGAGCGGAGGCTGGAGGGCAGAGGACAGCGGAGGCTGGAGGGCAGAGGACAGCGGAGGCTGGAGGGCAGAGGAGAGCGGAGGTGGAGGGCAGAGGAGAGCGGAGGGTGGAGGGCAGAGGTGAGCGGAGGCTGGAGGGCAGAGGAGAGCGGAGGGTAGAGGAGAGCGGAGGGTGGAGGGCAGCGGAGAGCGGAGGCTGGAGGGCAGCGGAGAGCGGAGGCTGGAGGGCAGAGGAGAGCGGAGGCTGGAGGGCAGAGGAGAGCGGAGGCAGGAGGGCGGAGGCTGGAGGGCAGAGGACAGGGGAGAGGAGAGCGGAGGCTGGAGGGCAGAGGACAGGGAGAGGAGAGCGGAGGCTGGAGGGCAGAGGACAGGGAGAGGAGAGCAGAGGCTGGAGTGCAGAGGAGAGTGGAGGGCAGAGGCTGGAGGGCAGAGGACAGGGAGAGGAGAGTGGAGGCTGGAGGGCAGAGGACAGGGAAAGGGGAGCGGAGGCTGGAGGGCAGAGGACAGGGAGAAGAGAGGGGAGGCTGGAGGGCAGAGGACAGGGAGAGAAGAGCGGAGGCTGGAGGGCAGAGGACAGGGAGAGGAGAGCGAAGGCTGTAGGGCAGAGGACAGGGAGAAGAGAGCGGAGGCTGGAGGGCAGAGGAGAGTGGAGGGCAGAGGCTGGAGGGCAGAGGACAGGGAGAGGAGAGCGGAGGCTGGAGGGCAGAGGACAGGGAGAGGAGAGCGGAGGCTGGAGGACAGGGAGAGGAGAGCGGAGGCTGTAGGGCAGAGGACAGGGAGAGGAGAGCAGAGGCTGGAGGGCAGAGGAGAGCGGAGGCTGGAGAGCAGAGGACAGGGAGAGGAGAGCGGAGGCTGGAGGGCAGAGGACAGGGAGAGGTGAGCGGAGGCTGAAGGGCAGAGGAGAGCGGAGGGTGGAGGGCAGAGGAGAGCGGAGGCTGGAGGGCAGAGGAGAGCGGAGGCTGGAGGGCAGAGGAGAGCGGAGGCTGGAGGGCAGAGGACAGGGGAGGCTGGAGGACAGAGGAGAGGGGAGGCTGGAGGGCAGAGGACAGGGGAGGCTGGAGGGCAGAGGAGAGGGGACGTTGGAGGGCAGAGGACAGGGGAGGCTGGAGGGCAGAGGACAGGGGAGGCTGGAGGGCAGAGGACAAGGGAGGGTGGAGGGCAGAGGACAGGGGAGGCTGGAGGGCAGAGGAGAGCAGAGGCTGGAGGTCAGAGGAGAGCAGAGGCTGGAGGGCAGAGGCACAGCTATAATGACAGAGATAGGCGTGGCATGCTGGGAGCTGTGGTGCCACACACTGCTCTGTGACCTGGCTGCAGCTCCTTCGTGCACCTCAGTGAGGAGAGGTTGTCCCCAGGAGCCGGCTTCCTTTCCTCTCCCCCTCCGTTCCTCCCTCCGTGTCTGTTCCCTTCGGTGTCGGCATCTTCCTGGAGCTGCCTTCTCCTCCTCCTTCTCACTGAGCAGCCACCTGAAGGAGGCATGGAGAGGCTGCACTTCCAGGGGGCTGCGGGGGCCATAGATGACTACGTGGAGTCCAGGAGGTGAGGAGAGGGTGCAGACTGTGCGCGGGATAAGGCGCCATTGCTGGCTTTGACAGACAGTAGAGCGTATTCTGTGAAGACTCGCAAAGCCTTTGCGAGTTAGGCTTTGCGAGGCAGCCACGGACACAACGACGGAAACAGTGAAATTTTTCCAAATATTTATCTGGTCACCTTTTTCCTACTGTAGAGCATGGTGGTAACTAAGACCCCTAGGAATACCCTTTCTAAAAGAAATCCCCTTTTAAGTTCCAGGCAATGAGATGGAGTCTGTGAACCTGTGGATGTAGAGCTGGGCCCTAGCACAGAGATTCGGGGACATTCGGCAAAATCCATGGGTCCGAGTTGGACATATTTTTGAGCCATGTGAACCATGTCTTCTTTGGCAAAAAATGGGGCAATTAGAATTACCAGGTCTTTGTCCTCTCAAATTTTTCGCAAAACAGTTGGGATCAATGGGAATGGAGGGAACGCATAGGCTAGATGAAACCACCAGTGATGTAGAGGTGCGTCCACTCCCTCTGGAGCTTCTCTTGGATTCAGGCAACAAAACTTTGATACCTGCTGGTTCTGATGGGTGGAGAACAGGTCAACATCCGGAACTCCCCAAACAGCACAATTTTCCCGAATATTTTGTGACTTAGGGACCACTCCCCTTGATGTAACATATGAAGGCTTAGCAAATCTGAGACTAGGTTGTCTGCTCCCTTTAAGTGTGTGCCGGAAAGGGACTGTGGACTGGTTTCTGCCAGTGTGAACAGCTGTCTGCTCTCTTCCATCAATAGCCCAGGTCTTGTCCCCCCTTGATGGTTTACATAGGTGATGGCCGTAATATTGTCGGAGAGGACAGCCTAATGTCTTCCTGTGACTACATCAGCTGTGTGAAGAATAGCCTGTCTTATGGCTAATAGCTCCTACTGGTTTAACAAGGTACATTTGTAGATATTCCATCCATGGGAACAGGAAACCACACTGTGGGGACAGCTGCTGCTCCCCTTTTTATTGTGCTGTAGATTTGCTGTTTTTGGGGGTGAATGCACTTGTTTATGTTTGCTGCTGTCATGGGAAAGGGAAAAAAACGTGACTCCTAAGTTCCCTGTTATTTATTTCAATGCAGTATTGGCTTTTACTTTACAGCAGGGAGACGCTCATTTTATTTCTAAGGCTGGTTTCACACTGCAGTTTTTTCACTGATCAGTGTCCATCCAGTTTGTGTGCTAAAACCAGGAGAGGAACCAGGAGAGGAACTTGCAGAGAAACACTATAATTGAAAGATTGACCCCTGTTCTGGGTTTTGGAGACACTCATGGTTTTGGCACACAAATCTGATCGAACCTGATCAGGGTACAAACCGCAGTGTGAAGCCAGCCTTAGGGTTTGTCTGGACATTGCTCAGTGTGAACATGTTCTTATACTTTGCATGCATCCCAGGCTCAGTTCACACAAAAATTTTAAAATATCCAATTTTCACCTGGGAGATTTTACATGATGTGGTTAAAAAATGTAAGCTTTAATAATTCTGTAATGTACTGACCTGGAGAATTATATTGACACATGACTAAGGCTGTGTGCACACTGTCCAGAGGAGCTGCGTGTTGGACGCGGCTCCTCCGGACCTGAGTGAAGTCGCAGGTGGACGCAGAGAGACCGCAGCCGCCCTGTACTCACCGTGTGATGTGGGTGCAGGGTGGCTTCTCCCTGCAGTCTCTCTGTGGCAACTGCTTCCGACTCCGCAGCATGAAATAAACTTGCTGCGGAGGAGCGAACTGCCGGCAACCCGCACCGCAGTTCCAAAGACGTTGCGATCGGGTTAAGCATAGTGAGGATGGGATTTCTTGAAATCACATCCACTATGCTTATACTGTACTACACAGCGTTTTGGACGCAGCGCAAAGACGCTGTGTCCAAAACGCTGCGTATACTGATCTTATGCAGTAAGAACAAGCCTGATTGCATTTCTTTATGTGTGTGTGGGGGGGGGGGGATGGAGAGAGTCTGAAGCTGCTTTTTTTTTTTTTAGTCAAATTGTTTCAGTAACTTTTTACACGGCAAGATTTCATTTTCACTTAAGACTTCATTTTTTAGCTTTGTTTCATGCACTCTATATATCCTTCAGTGTTGCAGTATACAGTGAGTCTAGGTCTCCTGTAGGTTACACTCCACATGGATAGTCTAGGTGGTGATATTAGATTTCCGGAGTTTGCCGCCTCATACACACTGCAGACACTGGTGGTAACAGAACACGTCTTTACATTTATTGCTAATTGTCAAATCTTGTTGCTATCTGTTACATGTGAATATTGACCAAGTTCGTCTTCAGTTTTTCTTCCTTCTGAGTTACCGTATATACTCGTGTATAAGCCGACCCCCCTACTTTTGCCCCAAAAATCTGGAAAAACCTATTGACTCGTGTATAAGCCGAGGGTGGACCCCAGCACAGGTATACAGCCCCCAGCAGTGTGGTATACAGGCCTCCCCAGTGGTAGTATACAGCATCCCCAGTGGTAGTATACAGATTCCCCAGCAGCCCCAGTGGTAGTATACAGATTCCCCAGCAGCCCCAGTGGTAGTATACAGATTCCCCAGCAGCCCCAGTGGTAGTATACAGATTCCCCAGCAGCCCCAGTGGTAGTATACAGGAGCCCCAGCAGCCCCAGTGGTAGAATACAGGAGCCCCAGCAGCCCCAGTGGTAGTATACAGGAGCCCCAGCAGCCCCAGTGGTAGTATACAGGAGCCCCAGCAGCCCCAGTGGTAGTATACAGCAGCCCCAGTGGTATACAGCAGGCCCCCAGGGGTACATATAGCAGCCCCCTGGGGTACCCAGCAGCCCCCTGGGGGTACCCAGCAGCCCCCTGGGGGTACCCAGCAGCCCCCTGGGGGTACCAACAGCCCCCAGGGGGTACCCAGCAGCCCCCAGGGGGTACCCAGCAGCCCCCTGGGGGTACCAACAGCCCCCAAAAGCTGGCACTGTCCCCCCTTGTAAGGCCCCCCCCCGCTGCTTATACATTACCATTCCGGTGTTCTGATCGGCGCCGCTCCTCGGTGCGTCTTCATCCTCCCGTCCGCGCTGGCTGAATCCGGAATCTCCGGCGGTCGCGCGATGACGTCATATCGCTGCGACAGCCGGAGATCCCGGATGCAGCCAGCGCGGACGGGAGGATGAAGACGCACCGAGGAGCGGCGCCGATCAGAACACCGGAATGGTAATGTATAAGCAGCGGGGGGGGGGGGCCTTACAAGGGGGGACAGTGCCAGCTTTTGGGGGGCTTATATGAACTGCTTCCCCCTGCCGCTGATTGACAGGGGGAAGCAGTGCATATATAATGAGCGGCCCCACGTGACGGGGCCGCTCATACAGCAGCCTCCCCCCGCCTCCTCCAGCCTCC